>CM040759.1:17997214-18314714 GCA_022829145.1 Albula goreensis
GGAAGAATCCTTCATCATTAGAGTAACTTTTACGATAAAGAAATATTATTGTATTTCTTTTTTTCCCCCCCCCACACAAAGTGGCTTCAAATCAGAAAATTAAAACCATGTTCTCAGTTAGATTAATATGTCAATTTAATAGTTTATGTGGTTGAATTATTCATCCCCTTTAAAAGGTCATGATGCCTGCCGCCTGGGCACTCCTTTAACAGAACAGACCATAAAGTGGATAGTGCCGTACACATAGGGAATTGTAAAACCAATGAACAGTGTAGGCACAACGTGTCAGATCTCCAGCATACAAGGACCAAGAAAACCAAGCAGAAACAAGGAACTGAATGAATTCAGATTTAATCTACCTGTTATTTAAGTGAATTTAAAATATCCACAAATTCCAGGCAAAAACTAGAAACAAGGGCTGGAAAAAAAATTAATTTGCAGTTGCATGATATAAGCAAAAAAAAAAAAGACAGAGCACTCAATTTCTGGATCGGTGAAAACAGAGTCAGTGACGTGCACTGGGGTGGATTTCAGATCTAAATTACAACTGACATTCAAACCACGGATGCTATTTTCCGTCATTGTTTACTTTCGTTTTGAAGTTCAAAACCTCCCTGCCCCTTCAATGTGATTGATGGGCCTCAAGGATAACTCAGCGTTCTTCTATACAAACATTCAGCCTTTCACAGACTTTCAATCCCTCAAAACACACAACAGAGTGGCTCTCTCACAGCCCATCGAGGAGGCCGTGTCAGTATCTCTTTAGCTACTTAACACATGATTGTATTCTTATTTTTTTACCAGAAACTTAAAATGGATGTTTTTCCTACAAAACAATGAGTCATTTTTTCCATCAACCCTTTGTGTCTTTTGTTTAACCTGAGGTAAATCTTTCACTGCGGGGCCAAAATATGGAGTCTGAGAGCAGCAGAAAACAGGAAGGTCAAGGTAGCATGAGCAATAGGACTACTGTACTAAAAATATCACATTACAGACCTGTGTTGGAGTCCATATTGCACCCCTGGAGGAAGACTGTGAATCCTGTTCAACTTTTGTGAGTGAATAACAACCCTGACCTCTGCTCCAGTGGCACAGGTAAAATCATTTTTTGCATATTCAAACGTCGCTACACAATGTACTGTACTGCTAATATTGGTGTGATCCTTATGTTAACGTACCCTGACAGACAACTTAAATAAGAGATAATAATTGCTAGTACTATAATAAAATACTGAATTCTTCAGAAGATCCTAAATTGAAGTGCTCAGAATTTTATAATAAAAGTACCATGGCAGGATCCTTCCAGAAATCAACTCTTAAATGCAATTACCTTCAAGTATGTACAGTAATCAAGCACTTTTGTCTACACCCCTACACACATACACATACATGCAGACACACACATACACACACACACGCAGACACACACACACAGGCTGGGCGGTCCAGTGTTTGCTCACCCACCTGATCTCAGGGAATGGTCAAACTCCATGGCCAGGGGCCCAGAGACAGCTTCCTGAGGGCCCTCACAGGAAGGCCCATATGATTCAGAGCTTCCTGATCCAAAGAAAAGGTGGCTCCACTCCCATCATGCCCATACCACTGCCCCCGCCCCCGCCCCCACCCCCACCCCCGCCCCTACGCAGCACTGAGTGCTTCAGGCAGCCAGCTTCACTCTGCGTTTCAGTTTATATTGAGAAATGGCCAAGCAAAACAATGGACTGATAAAGTCCAGGAGTACAGACAGGGTGCACTACACAAAGAATGCTCACAAGTGTATCAAACTGAACACACACACAGACACACACACACACAGATAGGCTACATTCACCGTTATTAAATTAGGCACACCAGTTTGTTTTGGCACCAGGGCCAAACATTTCCAAACCATGTCATGTCACAGATGTGCTTATGGCCTGGCCAATAATTCATCTGAAGGAATGAGTGCAACTTTGAAGTGTTATAATGTTTACAGAATGTTCAGCACACATACACACCCACATGCACATCCCTCCTCTCAAACACCCACCTACAGAGACACACACATTTCTGCACAAAACTTCACACACAGGGAGGATCACCTCCTGACCTGCACTGCACACACAATAAAACAATCTCAAGAGCTGAACATTACAGCTGCAAGAACAAAATATACAAGATGCGAAGACTCCAAAGGAGAAATATTTATTTTGAATAGAAATGTAAAACTACAACAAATGTGAAGGTCATTTATCTGTGTGTTTTCACAGAGGCCAGGCTTGTTTTATTTCTTGTAGAAACACTGCTTGCCAAGGGCTGCTCAGTGGTGAAGTTTTTCAGCTATGACTGGCTTTTTAAGCTGAGAGGAAAAACATTCAAATGTACCAAGCCAACAATTCAGAGGCTTGGCACCAGGCTCAGCACTGCAGCGGTGCGTTGCCCAGAGAGGGGTGAAATGGCAGCACTGCCTCCAACACAGCCTAAACTCCCTGCCTGCAATCTGCCCCCACAGTTCCTAGAGTAACACTCGCCCAATTAAACACACAAGGATTATCCATTATAGAACTCACCACCAGGAGGAGCACTTTGAAGCTCACGCACAGCTTTCATGTACAAGTGCAAGGGTACTTTTTTCCATTTTTACAAACTCTTCAGTTTAAACTTTGAGTTGAGGGAAACTTGAGTGAACTGTTTCAAATTGTATCAGCTGAGTGTGACGGAATGGCTTTGCAGTTGCAGGGAGTGTGACCCACAGCAGAGTTGCAGAGTTAGCGGGAGGCAGGGAGCCCCCCACAGAGCAGCGAAACATCAACATCACGCTTCGTAGAGCGAAGGGGTGGCGCCGGCGCTCCCTGGGCCTGTGATGTCCTGGCCTCGTCAGCAAGACTAATGCCCGTTGCTCAAGGGCACCGCCGGTGGCATACGGCGGAGCACAGCCAATTAGTTAGGTGAGAGGCATGCAGCTGCAGAGTAAACGCCGGATGGCCTTAACATATCGCTTTATTAGTACATCCATCACCTCCGAATGTAGCACACATCTCAGGAGGCCCCTGTAGAAGGTACGGCTGGGTGATTATGAGCCCCCAACGTGCTGCCGTGGGCAACCCAGAGAGGCGCGCACTCAGATCCTCTTTATTAGGTGCACGCTTGACCCGTCACACGATTTCCAAGGGTCTCTCTTATGCAGTCCGGTATAGTGAATGAAGAAAGACTGATGGTGAGAAAGATGGAGGGTGAGAGAGACCCTTGGAAACAGTTTCCATGGGTCTCTTATGCAGTCCAGTCTAGAGGAGAAAGAGAGAGAGGGAAAGGGAGAGAGAGAAAGAGGGAGAAAGACAGAGACAATGAGGACCATAGCCAAATTTTTTGTTTTAGTTTCACGTGCTTCCCTTTCACTCACACCGCAGTCACAGTCCCTCATATTTCAGCATATGACAATAAACCCAACAATAACGCCACCTTGCAGTCCCCACTTCACTTACTCCCATTAAAAAGAAGGGACACAATAACAAGGTAGGAATATCACCCAAGCCACATTGGCCCGGTTAGAGCAGTAAATAACACGTGTGGATCTGTGTTATCACCAGCGACATGACAATCCTTTTAGCACCTGACAGACCCATGCTAACAGCACTCTTCCTCCGACGCCTGTGACAGGTAAAATACGGCTCCCGTCCTCCCCAACTTTTCACCCGCACTGCCGTGGTTGCCATGTCCGCCACTAAATCAGTCCCACCGGGGTCCTGCTTATCGGTGGGTAGGCGACAGCTTTAGAATCCACGGCCGTTTCCTTTTACAGTGCGCCTAAAACAAGGTGAAGAATTACAGCGGCATTACTATATATGGCCTGGTGGATTAGCTGCGGAATAAAAGTGCTGATCACCAACAAAAGGGGGGGAAACAGCTATTCATCACTCTGGCACAGGATCAAACTCAGACACGGCTCAAATGCACTCCTTGAGTTATTATGGTGTTGGGTGCTCATGGCACTTATATTGATAACACTGCCCTCCATAAATTGATTAGTAAGGGATAAGGCTCAGAACTAGAGCAACACGATAAACAGATAAGAGCGACGTATACGCCTGAGCATTTTTTCCCTCTTTTTTGTCATATCCAAAAGGTAATTCTCTCACATAGATACAATAGATATTTTTATTCTTGCAGAATACCCTTCAAAACATGATTAAATGTGCAACAGCAGCAAGCCAAACAAAGTAATATTTGGAATGCTTGTATTTACCATTCACACGTATTTTGCTGGCTGTGCACTCTTTGTGGAAGCGGTGTGTGTGTGTGTGTGTGTGTGTGTGTGTGTGTGTGTGTGTGTGTGTGTGTGTGTGTGTGTGTGTGTGTGTGTGCACGCTCCAGGGTTGTGAATGTGTGGAATAACACACACATATATTTTTATAATGCATAGGGATTGCATTTTACTGCAGTGGAAGTCTTGGTGTTGCATCTGTATCCTTGGTACATAAAACAATACATCCAATCTCCCTACAGGATTGGACAATAAAGCCTTTTCTAAAAGGAATCACAGACCACAGCAGCTTCAAGGAGCCTTTTATACAGTCAATAATTTAATTCTAAATACAGATCTTTATATATAACAAAATACACAACATGCACTTTTTTAAGATGTATGATGATGAATGAGACAAGAATAAAAGAATACAAGAATAAAAACAGCTTGAATATCAGACACTCTTAGCATAGAGGTTAAATTAGTCCAGGATTCAAGAAAGCCGTTGCTTTGTTACAGGTAGTGTACAGGCTGAGTGAGGAGGCAATGAATGCTGGGATTGTACCCTAATGTACTGGCAGGCCCTGGACCACACAGAGGGGTCTCTGTCCGATTGATACTATATACAGGCCCTGGCCCCAAAGGGGGACAATGACAATGAAAGGAGAAGTGACTCATGGGATTGTTTCGATGTTGAAAACATCATGACTGCCTGGAGGGCCTGGATGAATTCTGTTGTCTGCACAAAAAAAAACACCAGTGAAAAACTGCCACTCACATTGTCTTTTCACTTAAAAACGTGGCCCATGACATATAATACACCACAGGCTTCCCACATGGTTATATATTGTGTTTTCTCTGGGTTTTTTTATATTAGTAAATTCACTTTGCTTCATTTTAGGAGGTTACAAAACTAGACAGTGACCTCCATTTCACCTTAATAGGTCAAAAGGTCACATGCCTCTTTTTTTTTGCCTTGTCACGGCTTTTCAGGTCTGTTCCCAGTCCAGCACAAAACGTCCCCTGACAGAAAGCCCAGGCTCAAATAAGTATGCTCTCAAGACATTTTCTTCTTCACATACACACCATTCATAATGAATCCTGAAATCACCTCTTAGTTGCAATCAAAATAATGTTCTTGGTAATGTGGCCAGACAAAGACTGCAAAAGCTATTTTTTGCCTCAATCCTGCACAAATGCGATCTGTGTGGACCTTAGGTGACTGATCCAATTTTAATCTAAAGCTGTGCTCGGAGCCTGAGGGGAAATGTTTGTGGTGTTTTTCTCCCTTTCTTGCTGGTCTAAGCCGTTCGGTCGTACAGAAGTCTGCAGGACTCAAGTGCCATGAGGGACATCACAACGCCTCTACTTGTACCCCTCTCTGAAACCCAGAAGCCAAATTGGACCTTCTGACAGAGATTTATAAGAGCATACAAACATGCTGCCATGCGCTAGTTTGTCTAGCTTTTTTTTTCCCCCTCAGATTACACAAGAGTAACAATTTGCTTGCGAAGGCCATGACTGACATAATAAACAGCCTGACCATTTAGTTCTGTGTTAATTTGTTGTTTTCACAAGTAATTAATCGCATATTTACTCTAAATCTTATTAGCGTGGCCCACTAACACAAGGGAGCTCGTTGCATAAACCGCACACGTTCGAGAGACGGCCTCCTCTGTGTCATCATGGCCTTTATCAGAGCACATGATCTGCCTGCCTCCTGTGTGGAAGCGCTTATTAGCCAGTCCTGACCCACTGTGCAAGTCCCATCACGCTTCAGAAAGCCAGTGCCCTCTTAGTCAACTGGAAACCTTCCACAACACACTCCAATCCCCAGCCCCCCCTTCCCCCCACCTCCTACCAAGCGACCCCCACCTCCCCTGCACTACACAGTTGTGTGTGTGTGTGTGTGTGTGTGTGTGTGTGTCATCCCACAAACACAAGATTTCGCCCTGCCTTGTGTCCAGAGGTCATTCACTTCTCTCTCTTGTGTACCTCATGCTTGGGGCCTGGTTGAAAATCAGACACATAAAAAAGGAAAAAATTCCTCAGAGACCCTACTTCATTAAGCTGCGTTTACCAATTAAAAAACAGTTTACTGGACCACTGCATGAAAATGTTTAAAAAAAGATTCACAAATGACCCTGGTGAACTTGGGGGCTTGAAGGGGGTGGTGGTGGTGATGGTGGTGCTTGGGGGGGTGGGGATTGGGAGGGGGTCTGATGAGCTCATGCAGGCCATTGTCTAGAGAGCAGCGTAGGCGGTGAATGTCCCCTTAAGAGAAGGAGCTGAACCTTTTGAATGTTTATTGTGGTGGAGTCGGCGAAGCGGGACGTTTTTATAGGAAAGGCGAAACCCGATGCGGCATGAAACATCTCCCAAGTAGGTCTTCTTTTAGCCAAATTAACTGGCAAAGTAATGGAAAAAATACGACAGGGTCATGGGTTGGGAGACAGGATGGTGGTGGAGGGGGATGGACAGGGGGTTGGGGCGGAGGTGATAAGAACGGAAAAAGGGAACCTGCAATCCCTATGCAGAAAATTAACAATTCCACACCGCACTTTGTCTGCCAGACATTAAATGCATGAAACACATGAATTACGGCAGCGGGCAAGCGGAATTAACTCTATATATCAAGTGGAGTCTAAATAGTTCAGGGTTTGTGGGTCTGCTGAAAGGGGAGGGGGGAGGGTACTGTTCGCATGTGTAAGGCTGAGGCAGAAGGGACGAAAAAAAGTAACTCAACATTTCTATCTCCTCTCATTAAAGTTAACCACTTATCCCTCTCCGGGCACATAAAGCTGTCATCCCAGCCTGTGATTTATACCGCCCTTGCCTAGCTCCTGTCCTAACTATTGCATGCCTCCAATTAATTTTTTTTGTTGCTCTCCATCCCTACCCTGTAAATGTAATGAGATTGCGGCACACAAAACTGCTGACTCTGGTTAATGCGCAATTCTCAGATAATACAAATGCTGGCCTCAAATGTAAAAAAAAAATAACCCAACAACAAAAAACTCCTTACTTAATGATAGTATATTAAAGAAAGCCTGTTGTGTCGCTAATGTTATTAAGATAATTAATCACCCCAGATTTCACATAATCTTGCCTCACAGCATTTAAGAGACAGGGAATAGGCAAGCAAAAACATCTACAATGTTATATTAATTAATGCTAGTAATATACTGAATCCTTGAGCACCATTTAAACTAACTGCTGATGAAAGCTTTACCTGGATGTTCCTGAGAGAACAGCTTTCAATATTATAAGGAAAAAGTTATTTAGAAAAAAAATGCTTAGGATTTAAGCCTAGAGGGAAATGAATGCAGTGTTATATTTACTACAGTGACCAATGCCTGTGACTGGAGATAGAGGAAGCCGATAGAAGGAACCGCCACAGTAATTGCATTCCAGTTCGAAAGAATGCCTTTAACCGCCAACAAAGGTCAAAGATATAGGTTAATTGAGTGGAGTTTTAATTAGTGTATGTTTATAACCTTCTGAGGGCAATCTGCAGATTGAGGGCGGACCATGGCTTAAAAAAAAACATTACACACCTCATAAATTGTGCTCTTGCTTATTATTTATCCCCCAGAAAACAGAGTTTGTTCTGTTATCAGAGAAAGAGGCCCCTCTATGCTAAGCAGGGGCCCAGGTGTGGATTTGCTGGGGTGGTAAAATGGACGCCCTGGTCTTCCTCAAACACAGCTGCTAGGCAGGACTCTGTAAGGCCTTTACAACCCTTATAAACAATCCTAGACAATTTACTCCACGGCAGTCTTCCACAAGAAAAAAAACCCAATTTAATCTGAGTAACGGCTCACTCTGATAGGTGCGCATTGGTGTGGCATTGAGGCTTGTCAGGTACGGTTAACAGTGCCTCATTAAAAGACCCCTACAGTTGGACCATTTAAACCCAATCCATACCACCCTGTCTGCCTCACAGGAGAAACTGAATGAAATACATGGTGTTTCAGATACATGGGAAATAAACTGATAAATATGCAAAACCATGAGCAAAAACCTCAACTCATTTAAAGCAAAAGCATATGCTTGTTTAGCGGTGGTTAGGGTAGTTGATTCACTCCAGCATACAATGGCTGCTCTGGTGTTGGTTACTGGAGAGCGAGAGAGAGAGAAGAGAAGAATTCTGGCCTCTTACATTCAGAGAAATCTGAAGTTATTTATTTAAACTTTTGGAATTGCTTCAGGTAAGAAAAAGTGCCAAAGAGCAATAATATTGACAGATTGTATTTATGTAGTTTTTACATTTTTCCTTTGACCTCAAATAGCGAACAAACTTCTGTCACATCCCACAGTCTACTCACGTCTGCAAAGCCGTAGTGCATTGTGGTTTGAGCCATATTTTAAATCTTATAAGACCTAGATACACAATTCATCCCACTACAGGAAAACCACATGTTTTTCCAACCGGTGCCGCTGTGCAGATGTTGCCTGCAAACTTTGATGATTGATTGATGCGTCTCATATAGATTTTGCCTCTGAAAGCATGAGGAAACAAAGCTTTGTTGGACGCCATTGCTGGTTTATTAGGGCGTTGTGTGTGGATTTTGGGTCTACAGGGTGGATGGGGGGGGAAACAGCTGAAGTGATGCATGTCAAATTAGGAGTGAAAATAAAACCATTGCTACTGGGACTCATTAGAGCTGAGGAAGAGAGACTCTGGGAGTATTTGCTTTATATTTGTGTTTTTATTTCACAGGAAAAAAATACATTACTACTGCATGACCTCACCCATTTGGAGTTCCTGTCTGAACCACAAGTTACTTTTATTATTCAAAAGCTTTACAGAGAAACCAAATCTTCAAAAACACAAACCCATCAACCTACCCGCCCCACACACACACACACACACACACACACACACAGCCATTAACACAACAGCAACAATACATGCAAATGCAATGTCTAACTTTGCGCTTATGAAATGGGCCCATATACGATCATTGGAGGTGGGAGAGTAAAAGGCTCCTCACTGCTTTTTCTCAGATACAAACTGAAAATAGAAAATATTTGTCCACCTACATGGGTAAAACTTTGAAAGAGAAACAGCTGTCCTCATTGGAAAAAGTGGCCCATCACTGCCCAATGACACGCGATCATTTTGTTGGCTCTTTCCTGCTATTCAAAGGAGAGAGCAGGGGCAGATGTTAGATTTATGGCCAACAATTCCACCCAGTGCACTGAAAGATTCCTCCTTCAAGAGAAGACATCTGCCGTTTTATTGATCTCTGGGGTTGATGTGGCTAATCTGGCCTAAGGCTTCGCCCATGCCACTCTACGGATCACTTTACTTCCGGGGTCACCGTGTCCTCCACTCCCATCCCAAATGTACCTCGTATCCCACTTCTCCCACCAGTGTACCTGCATGCTTCTTTCCCCATGCACTGCCTCGTGCCCCCTGCCTTCCTCTCCTCTCTTCAGATCATTTCAAAGGACCAGAAGATCAAAGCTCAGTGGCCCCTTTGAAAATGGACAGGCAAGGGCTGTTTAACTAATCATTTATTTAAAAACCTATCATTCGCCAACAAACCCCGTCTTCTCCGGGCTTTTCTCCAATCTTTCACAGCATTTTAATACGCAGGGAAAATAAGCTCTCGGTCGTCTTTGCAGGATGGAGGGGTGGGAAAGGCCCGGAGAACATGACACAGGAACACGGATTTCTCTGATGTATTAACCCATTAAGTGCCACAACACAGACATTACCATGCCAAGGTGTTATCTGCACTATCCATTTTTAATGTGGCTGCACTTTAAGATTAAAAGAATCAAAACCTCAAAAATAATTACCTTCAAAACCATCAGAGGGAATAAAAAGAAACCATTTGTAATACTATACATTCAAACACCCAAATGCAGGACTTTAAGTAAGTACCTCAATCTAGTGTACATATTATTTTATAGTACTACCTCACTTTTAAGATCCATATAAAAAAATCATGCTTTCCTTTTTTAGCACAGGGGCATGGGTAGTTTTCCATTTGCCTTTGTATGATTATTTGCACTACCTGTTCAACTGGTTGCATTTGTAACAAATTAGACCTAGATTTTAGCAGTCCCTCAGTTAAGAAAATAATGCTCTATGAAGTGGTTATTTTACATTTGAGAGTCTGTTTATAAATGAATGATGATACAGGCAAGTCCTTGTCCTTGCTCCAGTGAATCCCTCAGCTGGCAAAACCTAATAGCTGCTGCATTCGAACTATAAACATAAAAAAACTCACACTCATAGTAAGAAAAGATAACACTTTAGATTATTGTACAATTGTACTGCTTTACATGCAAGCACAAAGAGCAAAGACAAGCAGCCTTGACCCTCATATAGCAATAAATGTTTTAGTGCAATGTGAAATACACTCCTAAAGCTGAAAATAAAAATGACTGAAAGAATACACAAATTAAAAACAGTGGCTTTTCACATCCACAACGCATACCTTAATTAAACAGTTCTTCTTCAGGCAGCTCTGGCACACACAAGACCTGGCACCTGCCCAGTAAAAGATTCAGGCGTGAATGCCATGTGGCCAAAATCAACAACATGAAGACGGCATATATGCAAAACTAAAATACCATACGAAAAAGTAATTCAGAACCACCTGACACCCAAATGAAGGGGGCAGTCTCATTTTCTAACCAAGTGAAAACCGAGCTTAGCCTCACGAGGTAAATGGCATACCATGACTGAAAAGTGACACACCAGATAAGTTACCTCATGCCACTTTACACACAAAGGTGGCTGTAGAGGACTAACACGCAACATTTTACAAACTGAAGTATCTTTGATTTACAGATGTCACCAAGTAACCATGCACTACACAAGCAATCCCTCGGCAATGATAACTTACGCAGTAAAACAGAGGAACACCCCTTACGTCTTCACATGCCAGAGGACAATAGCTCAGTGTTGCTGGAATCATCCGAAGCAGGATCCGTGTCAGAGTTCACAGCGATGGTTTGTCACTCAGTGGTTTACTTGAGTTTTAAAAGCATGCAACACGTGAAGCTTGGTGCCACAAAATGAGCTAGTCCTCATTACAACGTGGCATCAAGTTGCATGTGCTTAAATGTTAAACACTTACATTTTATCACGCATGCTTAAAAGGTCATTCTAACTTGGCAAAGAAAAAAAATGCAAATGTCTGTTGAATGTACTGGTAATGTCAGCAGCAGCACGTTAATAAGAATTATGAGTACAATATCAACATGGCCCAGACCAACTCCCTATTTTCCTAATATGTCAAACGCGATTAGTGGTGTGCTGTGCCATATGCCTGCCTGCGTTGTTTTTTTCTTCCTGTGGCAGAATTATCTTGAAAATCACACATCCACATCACAGCTGAAATGCAGAGTCCAAGGCTGGGGCCTGCGCTGGTGGATTTCAGCGGAACACTCTTTGACCTACATTAGTACCTGCGCTCCAGGATCTGAACGATTTTCCCACTTCCTGTCCATCAAGCGATTCCATCTGCCAGCTTTTGCGTGGGCCGTGAGAACCACGGAGATGTGGGATTGGCCCACTGGGTGGAGACCTTCACTGTCAGCATGACAGGCTGTGGGGGTGCGTTGCTGATTTTACAGTGGGGAGGGCCCCTTGGGAGGGGTGAGGTGGGGGTTGTGCAAATAAGGGCTTTTCTCTCCATCCCTTTCAGAACCCCTGTGCCACAGGAGTGAATACTCCACTGACTTAAAGTCAGTATAATGGGAGGAAAGTGGGCCATGGAAGTATTAGCGGTCATATTGCAGAATGCTGATCAGCTGCTACAGCGCATCAAACATTGTCCCACATCGCCCTTTTCTTCCACTTCAGGTATTTTCTTTAACACTATCATAATCATGGAAAAGTTCACCATAGCAAGTGTGAATTTTAAAAATATGTCTTAATATATGTTTTACTCAGAAACAGAAAAGGACAATCGGTTTCATGACCAAAGTGCAAAATTATGCGATGATTTAGTCATTTGAATAATCATATCAAATATGTTATCTGATGCATGATTTTCCCAGACGTGTGCTGATTCTGAAAGGAAACACAGAGCCCGGTTATCCAGTGGCTTGCCCTTGCTCCTCTGCTCCATTCAGTCCTGTGCATGTCCTCTGTGTTGGGGAACGAAAGGCTTTCCACTGGCCAGTCCATAGGACTGCTCAGAAAGTCAGCACAAGGAGGCCCCTCTCTGGTAAAGGCTAATCAACACTCTCCGAGGGTGTTCTTTTTGGGGCACCGAAGTTAATTGCGGTGGCCCACTCCAACGGAGGGGTGAGTGAGTTGTAAGTAAAGTTGGCGCTGACTGAAATCGGAGCATTCAGTGCAGGCGCTGCCTGCTCCACAAGCAAGCACTGCAACCCAACCAGATGCCTCCAATCCAGAAGGAAAACCACAGCCCTTGAGACTCGAGCAAAAGTAATCACAGAGCTCATAGATCCACCCAATGGCCCCCAGTGAGAAAGGGGAGGCACTTTTTAGACACGAATATCAGCCACAAACCCACCCCCTCACCATCCCCCCCAACCCCCAATTCCTTATTTTGTCCTTCTCATTGCAGGGGACCAACCCAGTGACATTTATCCATATTTCATGAAGTGATTTCTATAAGCACACCGAAAAAACAAATCAATTTCCCAGCAGTGGATTTCTTAAGAGAAACAATAATGACCTGTGGGATGGAGCAAAGAAGCTGTGAGAATTAATTGCAGATGGAAAATCAAGCCTCTGGGCTGGACTGAGCTGGCAGCATATAAAACTCTGAACAAGAGATTCAGTTTTTACAAGCAAGACTCTCCCCAACTGTTAGGCGTGGTAAGTACAGCTCCATAAAAAACACTTCAGCTATCAAATATATAGACTGCTCAATAAATTCAAAGATCTGCGGTAAAAGCACTTTAAAAATGATTATGTTGCCAAGCCTGATATGGGGAAGGCATCAATGTCACACTGGGCCCCATGATTCAGCCAGTCTCTCAATTGAGCAATCCAACTCTCTATAAGACCCCGACCTTTGAAAAGGTCACACCTGCGGCACGTTCCACTGTATAATCTTTGATATACATTGTACTTCAGAGATTCCCATAATAAATCAGATACAATTTAAATGGAGAATGAACACAGTGAGAGTGCTGGCTTTTGTCTTCGCTGGAGTACCAATGAGCTCAGCCTGACACTCCTCTCCTTTCAGAGATTCTAATGTGAACACACATGAAATAGGAAAGGGACAACCGTTCGGTGCTGCCAGACTCTCTGAGGTCAATAGTGTTATGAGTGATGAAGCGATACAGCAAAAGTGTGCCAAATATTCCACATTCCACTTCAATCTGTAAAAACTGTTCAATGCCATTTGTAAAGACTGCAGTCGCTCTTCTTGATAGGGTTCCATCTCTAGAACAATTTTACAAAAGGTAAACAGACAGTTTTATTGCTTTTTCCATTCTGTAAAAATTTAACAGTAAACAGATACATAAGATTACTATGTAAGCCTATGCAGGATTTTTAAGCCATTCTGTGCTAGCAGACGTCACAGTCAAACCAGCTGCCCAACTACACCTTTCTCTGCCGCTGCAAGGTTAAGCGCTCTGAAGTTTAGAGCTAGAAATCGATGATTTTTCCCAGCGGTGGTTTAAAGTCTCGTGTGTAAGGTTTACATTAAAGCTTGTGAGTGGACACTGAAACAAGGCACTGTAAGTATTCTGGTCAACTCTTTAACACACTATAGTAGTTAGCAGAGTTCTTATTGGACAACAAAACTAAATAATTAGACTCCATTACACCATGAGAGGTGGTGTGTTTGTGTCATGAGTGCATATACAGAGCACTGAATGAGTACAAGCAATATAGAGTGGGTTGCCAGAGTAGTGTATCTGGATGGTAGTGAGTTACTGGATATGGGATATACAGGTGGGCTGATGAGGGAGTATAGGCTGTGGTGGACCGCATGTTGACTGACACTGCTCCTCAGACAGCTGAGTGGTGGCAGGTTACAGGGAATGGTGAGAGGGGTTAGACAGAGATAAGTGGCTACAACAACAAACATATTTGATCTTAGTGCTTATAGTGAGTGATGAGGAGGTAAAGAAAGTTGGAATGTTAGTGAGTAGGGAAAATGCAGGTAAATAAGCACAGTGAGTAATAGAATGGTTGGTACTTAGATATATGTACACAAGAGGAAAGGCTGGTATATAGATATATGTGCAGGAGAGGAATGGTTGGTAGTTAGTTATATGTGCAGGAGAATACTGGCTGGTATATAGATACATGTACAGGAGAGGAATGGATGGTACAGTGAGCTGTGGAACAGTTGGTGTGTGGGTTACATTGACACATCTGCTGCTGGCTAAGCTAGCTCTCCACACTGCTCTCCCATCACAGGATATCTGCCCCTGGGTGGTATGGCCAGAGATTCTGCATTTTTGTCTCCAACGTCACCCGATCCTGGCTCTAATGGCGCTGACTGATCAAATTTCACAACAGGGCATGCCAGCCAAAATCCAGAGGCCCCTCTGAAACCTTAAGCTCATTGTACTGGCTGCCAGAGCCCTGGGAGCAGAACACACACACACACACACACACACACACACACACACACACACACACACACACACACACACACACACACACACACACACACTCACTAACACACACACACACACAAACACACTAACTCACTAACTCACTAACACACACACTCAGTCACTCACACTCACTCACTCACACACACACACACACACACACACACACGTGTGCACATGTACACACGCACACACATTAAGACACACACAAACACACGTGCACACACTCACTCACACACACATGCAAACATGCATACACGCACGCATGTACTCACATGCCCTCACACACACAAACACACACACACACACACACACTCTCTCTCTCACACACACACACACTCTCACACACACAAACACACAGGAACGTCTGGAAGCCATTATCCCTGCAATATTTATCCAGATCATGCAAAGTGTTCTGCCACACTTTACCTGGGAAACAATCTTGGTTTTTATTTTTCCATCAATTAAATAGAACAACAAGATTGTTTGGGACATATTGCAAGACCAGGGCGCTGAAAGCATTAAGCTAACGCTCACATAGCAAATGTTTTGAAAGTCCATATTTTAAACCATATGTTGGAGCAGATTTTCTGCCACACAGAGTTAGCAAATGGTACTCTTCTCTGTCAGCAATACTGCACATTATATTCAGACTTCCACACGCACACAAACATGCAAATGCAAAAAGGGGCAAAATATTTTGTTCCGTACCATTCATTGTATTTATATTTGCTCACTATATATAATTTATATTACTTGATTATATTATTCATGCAATGTCTTTAAAGGACACGTTCATACCAGAAACAGTGGCAGCTGCATTGAATAAAAAGACAGTGCTGACCTACTGTGGCAGTACTGACAATATTTACATGCAGCATGAATCAAAAATATAAAAACTAGAAAGTTACCTCAGGATTTACATTCAATTTAAAATAAAAGCTGCAAACTATTTCAACAGTATTCATTTAATGTTCATCACTTCCACATCAGTCAGGATAATCACTACAGCCATCACAAAAAGTGAAAGCCTTCAGTAAATAATCCCCAGGCAATTTACACAACTGACACACTGAATGCAGTGTGTAACAACTGGCAATCTCTCATGGTCCGACCACAGCAGAAAGTCACTCCCGTCATCGCTCTACAGTCAGACTCAAGGCTACATCAGTTTTAATCTCATTGTGAACAAGACGGGATTAAGGCTGCTTACATAACAACCTCTTTCTCTATTTTTCGAGCAGTTGCTGTTTGTTCAGAAACTCAACTAAAAATAAAGAAGGCCCATGGTGTGAACAAACACCTCAGTCCCCTTCAGTCCTGCAACCACTCAGCTGAACTCTGATCTGTTCTGATCTGGAAAAAAAAAAAGAAGAAACGCATGCACAGCTTTACTTTTGCCTCCGGGTGTAAACTGCAGAAGAGTTTTTGGAAATCCTGAAAGCAGAAACTTACTTATTTTACAAAAAGAATGTTTTCAGCACTTCAGCCAGTAGTCTTCTTTATGTTCAGCATTGCAAGTAACCCGAACACCGCCAGAGTGCAGATACTAAGGTTGGTCATGTCTGGCCTTTTGGTTGCTAAGGAATTTCTTCAGTTCAAGGGGCTCCAGGGGACACAGCTATAACTGATGTAATTCTGCAGAAATACATTTAGCTAAATGTTGTGGAATAAGATTATTTATCAAGATGGGTCAGGTATTTCTGCTGTCAGGTATTTGTGAGGAGGTGAAGCAGAATGTCCTGTCATCCAGACGGCCAATCAGCATTGAGGATGATACAGTCATGCATTCGGTGCTCTAAACAGTTACACCTGCGGCAGTCACTCCAAACTGACATTGGTGGGGAAGGGGAGGGAGGCGGGTGTGTTTTTGTTGACATTCATCTCATGCTGTGAGGGGGCTAATGAGGGATGCCGAAGTCCTGCAGGGTCAGCCAGGGGGCACGTGAGGGGCCACCTCCTGTGTGCTGCGTCTATGGT
This sequence comes from Albula goreensis, assembly GCA_022829145.1. NCBI lineage: Eukaryota > Metazoa > Chordata > Actinopteri > Albuliformes > Albulidae > Albula > Albula goreensis. Next base: position 18,013,995 of record CM040759.1, read on the forward strand.
GTCCCAAAGACACACTTCAGGGTTCAACAACAATTAAAAGAGAGCTGCTTTAAAAATAACAACAACGACAACAAAAACATGAGATGTCACTCAAACAGAGTCAGCTGGGGAAGTGTGAGAGAGAACCTCACAGGCACATCTGAAGAAAGGCATCATGGTCTTTGAAGGAAAAGGGGATGAGGAAGGAACTTTTAACCTCCTTCAAACCACACAAATTTAGCACTGGTGTCTAGTGTAGTCACAACTCAGTGCACAGCTTCACATGACACCCTCTTCAGCTAAATCCCTGCACTACACCAGAGATTACATAACCTAATCTGAACATCAAATAAATGTGTTTAATTTGAATGAAAAATTGGTATGTGAAATACCATTATATTTTAGTTTTTGCAGAGTCACACTTTTCTACCCACCGAACATGGCCCATCCCCTTTACTGACATTTCATTGCTATGATACATTTCCCCCTCTGTAATAGGTATTTGCTTAAAATGAGCCGACAGATGCTGAAGCTGTACCATCGGGCCACCTGATAATGGCGTGTCTGACAAGTTCTCCTGAAAGTTTGCAAAGTTTATGGATTCTGTGCATCTCATGGGAAAATTCAACAGAAGGACACAGCAGTTTGGAGGATTTGAAAAATGGATCTTAGATATTACACAACTATAATCTTTAAATATGCACACCAAACAAAGCCACACAACTTGCCAATATTCAACCTAGAATTTTTTTCTTTATTTTTAATGCAATGTAATTTATTATTTATCTTGAAAATGGCTATTGATTTTCAGATGGCTAATTCTTATTCTAGTGCCTACTTCCTTAATATAAAGCATTCTTGCCATACCTACAGATTTAAAAACATGTATACTTTGGAAATATTTTGAATTTTAAAAGAAAATTTGAGGGATGTATATTATGTAGCCTGCAAAAAGGATTAATGATGAGTAACAACAAATTTGCTTTCTACCTTGTTTGTTTCCAGTGTTTCCAGGTATGATGGATGTCTATATGTATCTGTGTGCATGGTGCCTAATGGCATTGACATTTAAATTCATATGTTTTTGAATGGTTACATTTATAAGGAATGACTGTTGAAAGGGATTTTTGAGAAAGCAGCAGCCCTGCATCACACTAGGTCAGCTGTTTGTTCAGCATCACTTTTCCCGGCTACTGTCTTGCTAAAGCCCCAGCATCTTATCCCAGCTGAGAGGAGACAATCTTTTCTGCTGTGTTGCACTCCGTAAAAAACCCTGGCAACCCTTACTCTGCACATCCAAGAGATCAGCGCTGCACTGACTCAGCACTGGAGACTGAATCAGTTGTGGGGCAGAGTGGAGGCAGAAAGGCTGGCAGTTTAAACTGGGAGAGAGTCGACCCAACCCTGCTGTCTACACCACTCAATGCCCCTTGCCCATCATCACTGACCAGGGGTAAGATATTGGTGGTAGTATAGAAACATACTAAACTTGCTTTCAGGGGAAACAAAGTAACTCAAGAGTAACTCACACAAAGGAACTCGCATTGTTTAGGTACACGATACCTTACGCAAGGTGAATCACAGGGCTGAGTAGAAGGGACTGCTCAGTTCAACTGTTGGTGCCCAGGCAATAAGATCTCATTAGATGTACTGACACCATGACACCGACCTCTGTTACCATCTGAGTAAGCACCTAATGTAACAGCAATCACCACAGCAGAGCTGTGACAGCACAGACCAGTTTGAACAGCCACCTTCACCAGGGGAGATCTTGCCTTTACCATAGACCCACCTCCGCCGAGATGGAGCAATTGACTGAGAAGCATGAGTTTGTCTCTATCAATTGCACTGTTTTTGCTCATAGTCGAAATACTACCAAAACAAGGATTTACGGTTAGTCAAATGGTTAGTTTGAATACTGTAACATATGCAGAAATATACAGTAAACAATAAATATACACATATTCTAAGACATTTTCCTGAAGTCAATGCGAGTTCTTAAATTAAATGAAATTCACAGGCATGCCATCATACTTTCACATATATCCCACATATTTGTACGTGTATAACATGCTATCACGTTGTCGCATTAACTTCACAGTTACTCAACATTTCACATAGGGAATCTCCAGAGTGGAATCATAGCAGCATCTGAAATCTGAAATAAAGATATGGTAATGAGCATCTTCCCATTTTATTTTTTTCCTGAATAACATATTCCTACCTATCTCTCAAAAGAGTTTGACAGACAAGAATGTATTGTTATCTATGTCTAAATGAGGCCACTTTCAAATCCACAAAATTATTTTCTCAAACTGTTTAACTTGAAAAATTTTTTGCCCTCAAACTCACCCCATATTACTTTCTGTGGCAATGCATTATTTGGTAGCATGGTAATTATTTAATGCTTCTGCCTAATTAAGCAACATAATCATTAAAAAGTATATTACAACTCAGTCTCAATCAGTTGCCCAAAGTTTGACCCACATTTTTAAAATGGTGGAATACTGCTGTCCCAGTATTCTGCTGCTCAAATGATCCCTACAGTTATTTCATCAGAAAAACAACAACCAAATTCACTGCCCCATTGGTGACAACTACAAATGCTTAGTTCAGTATTACAGCTATACATTTGCACTAGTCTGCAAAATTTTACATTTCAATTATTTTAACAATGTGATAAAGTTATTTATAACTGGGATGGAGTGAGTAGCAGATTGAGGGGAAAATATATAGAAAGACAGAGAGTCAGACCCAAGGTTTTTTCATCAAGAAATGCCATTGGCTGGAGCTGTTTAGTGATTAATATCACCTCTACACGCTGGCATTTCTCCTTCACACATCTATTGCTTGCAATAAGCTACACTACACAAGTAATGGCAGATATTCCACTGAGGGGGAGACTCTAGGGACTAGACCCATGCAGCACGCAATTGAGAGGTTCATGCATTTAAGTATACACGTTACGTTCTAATACCCCCAACAATGTCACCTCATCCTCTAAATGTGACTGGAGATGAATTTTAAATGCTTTTCCAGCTAAACCAAGGCCAAAGGTTGAAAGGATATACACACAAACCGTTCAGAAAAATCAGTGAACCAGAATCGTTGACACTCTGTTATCTGTGTTTCCATGTTTGAATCTATGTCCACCTCAGTAGATGCTCAATAGACCGATGCGTGCCGCTCTTACTACAGGAAGTGAAAGATGTAACCAATGAGCTTAAATGAGGTTTAAACCATGGGCTCCAAAGCTCATGTGTTTATCATAAGAATCAAAAACAGAATAGATCTCAAGACTCAAGGAGCAGGAAGTAGACTGCCAAATAGTCCACCTATATTCAGAACGGAATTAAATTTTGTACCTTTCCCAATGCGTCTTTGCCCCATTGCCTTTAAGGGATTTTTTGGTTCGTTTTCACCAAGCACATAACCTTTTTTCAGAGCAGGATGTCACCTTATTCATAATAATCACAAATCCAATAAAAACACCCAAAGACAAAGTATAACCCAGAATAGGATTTAATTTCCCCCAAGCAACTGTTCAGTTAAACTACATGATGCAGGAGCAAAAAATCTCATTGCACACTGAATAACAAGGCCATTAAAATACAATATATTAATGTCCTATCAAATCCCAGTTTAGATCATTACAACTGCTAATTTATAAACGGTAGCAGCACAAGGTTAAAAATGTGCTCACACAAAACAGCTGAAGTGCTTCCAGAAGGCACGGAAATTAGTTTTCAGCTCAGGACAAGGGCTGCGCATTTAAGTGTAAATACTCCAACTTGCTAGTCATGTAAAACCAGGCTTTGCTTAATATCTGTCAAGCACTACATTGAATCATTGCACAACACGAGCTCATTATCATCACATTCATATTTTAGTGTAATGGATTATGTAATTGCACCATTAATCAGAAGAACTGCTCGGGAATACTCCACCATGTATTTGTTTAATTATGGAAAATGCCGTTGCTAAAATAAATGCGATGTTTACCAAAACAGACTTCACTCAACAAGCTCTGTGAGAACGAGTTAAAGTCACCATTCATAATGTGACATGTGACAGCCCTGCACAGTGCGTAGCTCTCAGCCGAGCTGAGGGCCCTCGTCTTCAAATGAACCATGCACTGGAATACAACACATGTGTCTGCTGCTGAGCCAAGGGCAAACATGGTCCATCAAACCAGACATTCACTCCAGCTCCAGTGAGTGATTTATCTCCCGTCAATAATTCATCAATATCAATATCTGAAGCTAGGAAGGCACCAATGTATCAGGTGAAATATCAGATCAGGTCATTGAAGGGTTTATCACACACTGTCAGAGAATAACATTTTTATTTCTGATATTAGGCTACAACATAAATTTATGCACACTGGACATGATAAATTGCCATGTAATGGTAACTCTTTGTATTGACCATTTTGCAGAAAATTTCTGCAGATCGACTCATCTTTATCAAGTATCAAATCTATAAGCTGCTATAGAGCAGCTGTTGAATACATAAATGCAGAAAAATCCAATTCAGACATGAAAGTATGATGATTAATAACTGTGCAAATGTAGACAGTTACTTAACTCAGGTTTGCACATTAGATTAACCAAAGAGTCATAAGGAAACAGACAAATCATGAAATACAGCCAAAGGTATGTAAATCTCACATTGACACAAAAGATCTCAAAGAAATTTTACACAACAAATTCGACAGATCTTCAGGCACGTCAAGCCACTGAGCATCTTGAATGCTTTAAAATGTCAGCAGAACAAAACACCATGTTAGTTACACAAAGCAGACGCCAAATACAATAGAGCTCTTTGTCATGAAATCAGTGCAGTGTTATCAAAAATTAGGCATTTATTTCAGCAGTGAGCTCTAAAAGAGAAAGAAATCTGGAGCTAATGTCTGACTCGCATGTCACATTTACTGCTTAGTGGGTTGACAAGTATTTTGAATCATCCTGCATTTGGTCCACAGCCATTTTGTGACACTTTCAAAACGTCTGAAATGTAGTAAATCCCAGTCTTACAAACAGCAAAATACATACAGGGTTTTTGGTGATATATTAATTAACTTACTTAATTAGTAAGATAATGTCACAACAAAACTGGATTCAAACATATGGCTTATGTCCAGATTCTTGCTAATTTGTCAAAAATGTTTTTTATTTACATTCAATTAGTGCAATTTTGTGTACATTTGATGTCAGTTTGTTTATGCTGTGCTGATTGATCCACTTTAATGAACTCTTTATATGGGCTAACAAGAGCTCTGGAGGCACAGAGAGTACAAAGGTTTTCATATGAATATACAAGACATTTTAAAATTTTATACTCCTAAATGAGAGATTTTATACTCCATAATGTCTTTGTTGGATTGCATTGATTCTGTTTACTGCTCTTGCTAAAATTATTGTGTTGCTGAGGAGAATATGCTGCAGAGGTATCAGGGAAAATATAATTCCCATAAACTTACAATACCCTTAACAGATAAAGCAAGGAAAATCAAAAATGATTATCTGAATTAAGAAAGAAGATTTAAGACATTTATATACATCTAAAAATATCCTTACATAAAAGACAGGGTTAAATGCCTTATAAAAGGCCATTGATGGTCTTGGCCTTGATGTGTAATTTGTACATAAGTATCTGACAAGAACATCTCTACAGGGGCACCCAATTTGTATGGGTAAATAGAAGAGCAAACACAGCTATAGGAACTAATAACACTACATATCCAACATACTCTCTATAAAAACGCATAATATTCCAGATATTCTGCCTGCTCATATTTTATATTCAATTCTCTGTCCCAGTATTGTTAAAGCTAAAGTTCCATCACTGTAACCCCTTAGTTCAGCAATTTCAACGGTGTGTAGTCTGCCTGCAGATAAATGGGCTCAGATTCCTCCATTCCCATTCGAGGAGCTTGCTGTGCCAGACACTGCAATGGCAAGAGCTGATAACCGAAGCTGTTTCCTTTGTTATGAGAGCAGTTTTCTCCATCTTATGGAAAATAGAAGCATGATTTGTGAAGCCTTTCTTTTTGCCACTGCAATCCACCTGGGAAAGACTCATACGTGACTGATGTTTCTCCAAAGAACATACACCTCGTGATTGTCAGCAGAGGATCAAAACACCAAAGAGCTGGACAATCAAGGCATCTGCATATGAGCTAGAAATGAAACTGGTGGGTTTGTTTTATGAAATTATTTCACACTTATATTAGACTTCCAAGAAAACAGCAATATTTCCTATATTGCCATGCCTTATCGGGGGACCAACACATGCCGTTAGCATTAATACCGTCTCAAAATCCTGTGACAGCCGCCATTGTTGCATTGTGTTTCCACAGCACAATTGCACAGCTCATGTAATTTTGGGCCGTGGGCTGGGCTGTGAGACCAAATAATGGACTGTTACCCTGATAGGATAGAATGTGGCAAGCAAATCAACAGAAATCTCACCAAGTAGGCTGATCATGCAAAATGCAACAAAGTTTCATGGCTAAAGCCAGAGCAGTGCAGAACACTCCACTGGCTACAATAGAACACAACTAAAAAAATGGCTGCCGTTGTTGAAGGCATGTTGAAAAAAGCTTATTTATACAGACATCCTCCTACCTTAGCTTCTAAAGGAATTCAAGGGATGTACAATAAACAAAATATAATACTTACAGAGTTTCTGGTACTGAATAGGCCTTGCTGACAGTGTTATTATTATATAATCACACAAGATTTGTAAAAGCATTGCAATCATCTGTTGTTTCAAATTTACATGCAAAATTAAGCCCCCTACGACAGACACACGCACACCTGCCCACATACTTGATATGATTTTAGGCTTTTGAACAGAGTATGATGGGTCTTGGCAAATAAGAGATGGTCTACAGCTCCTAAATATTGATGGCATTCCTTTAGGGAAAGAAAGGGTGGAACACAAAATGTGACTTGTTTTTCAAAGATCTCCAAACCCAGAGATGTCGCAAACAAGCAGGTTGACCCAGTTTGCTAACCTTATATTGGTCCTTCACAGTTTACCCGAGCCGAGACTCAGAATATAAAAATTATCTCACATGACTGGCAACCATCCAAAGATCTGCTGGCCTTCAATTACTGGTCCCTGAGTAAGAATGAAGTGACAGAAAATACATATGTGTTGTCAAAATTAGTATGTTAATATCTTTAAAATGGAAACATATTTGCCTCACTGAAGTGGCTTTTAATTAGGTTGCAACCATTTTCCCCTTCTGACCCCTGCTTCTGTCTATGGTATAATTTAAAGTAGAGCTGTCACCAGCTAACAACCCACAGAATGTTTCTAATTTCAGCTTCTGTCACACCAGATAAGGGTGTTCTTGATACAGACCATCTTACACTTGCTCAAAATACAGAAGTCCTCCGGCATACATATCTGTGTTTTTTTAGTTTACCCTCACAAACATATAACTTTCACGTCAGGGCTCAGAATTTGTTCAGCTTTTGTTTAGGAGGGGTTTAGCAGGTTTTGAACACAGACCAAGAGAACCACAAATAGCCAGTACAGTCAGTGGGCAGCACATGAGAAATTTGTTTTCAAAATTGCAGCTAATTCCTTTACCCCAGGCAAACCCTGAGAAATACTCCAAATTCAGATCATACCCAAGTTTCTCCACACACAGCTGCCACAAAGGTCATTGTTCAACAGCCCAGCCACTATGACAGTGTTGTACTTGTATCACACAAATACTAAAACACATCAAGACAGAAAACCACCAGAAACAGGTCAAACAAAATACCTCTCACCCAACTATACCCTGGCCAGCAGAAGTCTGTATCTATAATGAGACTTCTCCTTCCTGGAGTACTGATATGTAGAAAACTAGGCCAGATATGACATCACATACTTTCATTGGGTAATGGCTGTTCTCAAAATCATTAATATTACAAAATGCTGATCAAGTACTAACACAAGCATAGCAATAAATTATCAAGAGTTAGATATTATGAGCTAAGATGATTACAGAAATAATGAAAAGTTCAGATGAAGTTGAGAAAATGAATAGCTCCTTGCCCAGCTGCCCAGATGGGTTTACAGCCACAGAGGTGCAGGGCTCTGTGTTGCAGCCTTCACGCTGCCCTGCTCGGTACCACCATAAGAGACCGGCACCGCTGTGGGAGGTTAAAAGGCTAATATGTACAAAATCCCCGCCTGCCGCGCTCCATATCGTCCATGAGCCCAGCCAGGCTGTGAGAGGCGGATCTGCAGGAGGGCAGCTGTCAGAGGCTGCAGGAGGAAGTCTCCACTGAGACACGAGCGAATGGGGAGGAAAGGCAGGAAGGCATGCTGGGATTGCTCAGTGTGCCTGAAGTAATGGCAGCAGGAGTTATCCAGTTAAAAACACATATGTCCAGGCCCTCATAAAGCAGTACCACACAAGTTTAAAGCAATTCAGCTTAAAATAAACATGGCTTCTAAATTATGAACACCTCCAAGAATGTGAAACTTTGAATTTCTTATCAATTTGATATGAAATATTATAAAATGAACATACACACACACACAGACACATACAAACCATGTTCTTTTTTGGTGATTATTACACAACAGACTCCACATGGTTCTTGCCGTGTATGTGGCCTATTTTCCATGAAAATCTATTTTAAAAATACCTGAAGTTCTTCAATCCCTATACAGTTGTAAGATTTCAATAAAGGAAACAAGGAAAACTGCATTTTGCTGTATAATAAATTAGACCATTTTCCTGGGCAAAAAAAGACATTGATGGCTAGTTTTTTTTAAATGAGCAATCACAGCAAGTGATCTGGAAGATAGCTCAGCTGAGGAGGCATTATGAGCATTAGCCCTGCCTCAAAAAACAACTCTGGCTTTTATCTCCCAACAGGTAATTATTCCTAGCATCAGCAAGCCGTTGAGCCTCTTCTGTAAAATTGATCCAACGGGCTTTGTATCAATTGCCATGAAATCTGGCAGTCTTAAGATGCAGCTCTGGCTGGAAAAAAATAAATAAAAAATAAGAGACGCTGCCTTCCAGCCTCTCCTCGCCTTCAGATGCTGAGTCAATGGCAGAGAGGGGGGAGGGAGGGAGGGAGGGAGAGAGAGAAGAAAAGACCCTCTCTTTTTTCCTTCCTTTTCATTCGGAAGAAGTTTATGTGTCACCATCTGATCTGCACCATCGCACCTGCTGACTGTGTCAGCACAACCAGAAGGGCACACTCACACTCCCTCTCTTTTTCTCCCTCTCTCTCTCTCTTTCTCTCCAGTTCTCTCACACTCTCTCCCTCCTCCTCTGACTCTTTCTCCTACCATTTCATTCTTTCTCTCCATTTCTCTCTCTCCGTCTCTTTCTCTCTCTCTCATCAGCATTTTGGTTTTAATATGGTTGCTGGCGTGGCAGCAGCTATTTAATAACAATGCAATAGTTTCTCCCAGCAGTGGCTGGGTATCAGTCAGGAGCCCCTGCCGCGTGCAGATGGCACATTGTCTGTGGTTTTCCGAAAAACATTTGCAACCAGACCGGTTCACTCTGGGGCTGTCGCTGCTCAGGCTTCTCAGCTCCTTTCAATTTGAGAAAATCCCCCAGTAAATGTGAATAAAATATACAGTGCATTAAAACTTCAATTCCCTTGAAGAGACAGAAAAAAAATACAGTACTTACAGGGATGACCAGGAATGTCAACCGACTGACACATTTTCTACACTCCACAGAGGACATCTTGGGGTGGTGAAAATAACTCGAAGAGGAGGGGTCTGGCATGAATACACAGAGAGCTGCGGACACTCCAGTCGTGATATACTCAAGCAAACACACTTGAGTACATCAGTCACCTTGCCAAATTTCTTCCAAACAAAGTCATCATATCAGCCAACTCCACCCCCTCACCACCGAGAACAATTAGAGCTCATTTTGATGAAAATGACCTGTAATTTAGCGGAAGGTAAATCTACAGTACATCCATTCCGCCAGGTGGGCGTTCATTAGCCGTCAGCAGGGAGAGCCTCCTTTTAATCGAGAGTGGGCCATAAACATCTCTCATAATTAGTCTTGCGCTATCTGATTTCACCTCTGGGGTTTTCTACAGCCATCTTCATTTATTTCCTTTATGTCCTGCTTAATGTTCACCCAGTCATGAAACTCTGTGTGCCATGAGGGTGTCGGGAAGGCCGATCAAATATAAAAATCCTACTAATCCCCACACGCCGATGATTAATCATGAAAATAGCCACGCAGGTGTGCTCCACGTTACCTGTTCAATGCCAGCCAATTTGTGACGACTTGACAGGGCTCATCGTCATTGACCATTAACGCCTATATTAACTTTGCTGATGAGTGTGGTATACTTGAAGTAATTAGTTCCTTAAATCATCCAGGCATCTCTTTTAACAAGGACTGTAATTCAAGTTAAGCATTTCGCTTTTCTGTGTGTAATCTTTCTGGCTGTTATGAGATGGAAAAAGAAAAGGATAACTGAATTTTCACAATAATCTTGTGGCTGTTAATGAAATTTGATCTCATTCTCCTAAGGGCTGAAAATTCTGTTTTCTCCTGCGAGAGGAAAAAAAAATGAATGTCGCCACAAATGAGGCAATGCACTTGCATACCTGATAGCGACAGCCCGTGCCAAACTTACCCACCGCCGCAATGCAAAATGCAGCCACTCACTACATGGTTTGAGCCACAGCTATGACTGATATTCCTTCAGCACAGTTTACAAGGATGGAAATGAGGGTCGCCATCTGTCCCTCCTCCAATGGAGGCACAGGGGGACGTTTTGCACAGTTTTGACACGCCTGACTTCCCATAATCCCGCACAAATATTTTAAGATGCCGCATGAGACTCGAGCCGAGCACTGGAAAGAGGCAGATGGGATCCACCTTTAAAGTAAAATGTTAAGGGCTGCTCGACAACAGATTAATGACCCCCCCATACCCCCCCCACCCCACCCCACAAATCCACTGTTGATTGGCCCAGATTTTGACAGTAATACAGAATGACTGCAGCCTGGCTTGTGTTTATACCGCCATTCGCTTGGAGAAGTGGTGAGCCAATGTGGAGACGAGAAGATAATGTAGGGGCGGGGGTTTGTGGGGGTGGGTCCATGATGAGTTTTCGAAAGATCAAAATTTAAAATCAAAACAGCCCAGAGACACCGTTGTCAGATGGACCAAACAGGACTGCCATGCCACACCCACTCTCACATATGAAATGGGACTGGAATGATAAAAACTGCATAAAAACAGTTGGCAAGCCAGAGGCATTGCAGGCAGAGCCTCTGGAGCAGTTTACACAAACACCTCAGCACGACAAATAGGTGTGCGTTATCAGACATGTCTGACACGCGGTAAATCCCTCAATGCGATTGCTCTGCTAGACGTGTTCCCCGTGACATCTGGAGGCTCATTTGCATGCTATTAATTCGCTTCACATTCTGTCTCTGGAACAGGACAAAAGTTCACGTGTGGAATGGGACGTGTAAACGCACAAGGATTCTCGGAGGTATCTCCCCTCCCCCATCTTCCCCGCCCCAGCACTGCTCTTTGAGAGAACAGTTGACCTTCCAATCAGAGGAGTGAATGCTGCACAGCCGTACCCCACCTACTCACACACAGCACCTGAACCAGGCAGAAAATCTCTCCCTTATCGTCTCCAACACAACGTCACATCCCTCCAACTCGCCTCTCTCCCCTTCAGAGCGTCCATGCTCATACATATTTAACAGTATTCCTGATGTACCTTTCATTCATGCATTAAATATTCTACGAATATGGTAAATCTTAAAAAAAAACAGGCCAAAACAAACAGTTCCATTATTGGTGAAAGGCTTGCATGCGTGGTGTTCCATACCTCGCAGAGAAATAAACACATGAAAATACATGGGTATTAAAATGATGAACTGGCAAGAGGCGGCCTAGCAAGGGGGCCCCTGGTCGGCCTGGGTGGGGCTTAGAGCCGATGCTGACGAATAAAAGCTCACCGCTACTAGGTGGTCTTTCCTCTGCCTAGCAGCATGCATTACCATGTACCCAGGGGCAAAGGGATTGAAATTAATGATGCTCCCCCCACCACAACCACTGCGCTCTGCATGTGATACACACTAGTGTATGCTGCCACACTATTGTGTTAACCAGCGGATCTATATTCCAAGCACATAAGTCTCCACTAGTGCTGATGCTGAATTTGAAAGCATGAACCATGCCTGTTATTTTTTTTAATTCTTCCATAGATAGTTTTAAGACAGAACGTCCATCCGAGATTACACCCTCCCTCCACCCCACCCTTCAGAGTCCCAGTTAACACAAAGAGACGTTAAGAAGCTTTACTTCATCAGTTATGATCTATTAAAAAAATCAACAAAATTAATACAAAAAAATTACAAAATATGTATTAATTAATTAAATGAAAGGGAATTAAATATCACAATGCTTCCCCAAATACTTACCTTTTAAATGTTTAAAGTTAAGACTCATTTTGCCTTAAATCCTTCATTACAAAAAAAGATTCTGACACTATAATATCACCAAACTGAGAATGACATAATTATTTAATACATTCCCTTCCTAGGAAGATGATATGTTGTAATTTCATATCACTTATGTCTTCTACATAATGCAATGCACAATTGAGTAGACCCTTTCATGTCTCAAAAGACTCCTCTTTCTGATAATAAAAGCTTTTGTGGTTTGCCTTTGAGAAATACTTGGTGGATTATGCGACTACAAATTCAGGAGCACATCAATTAATATGCATTAAGTAAAGGGAGTATTAAGATGTAAGAAAATAATTAATAACCGTAATTGCTACACTGCTCCACTGCTTGACTTCAAACACACTCTGCTCTTTCCTCTACTGAAGCAAGGCCCAACTTGACACTCACTAATACGGGTCGTGATGCAACACTGCTTGCAATCTGCTACCGCTGACTGACTGTACAGAGCAACTTGAAACATAAGGATGTGTGCTTCATCCGATGAAGGACAAATGAGCGCAAAAAGGAAGTATTATTTAGTGCCGCAAGACAATGAGCTAGCTGCATTTCTTCATTGTGCCACACATTTTGGCTCAAAATCCAACATGATGAAAATCGGTTCAGGGGCCCTATACTTGGCGGCCTCCCACAGAGTTTGTGCCCAAGCGTGTGTCACGGTACAGGCTTGCTGTTTCATGTCTGACTGCACATTAAGACTCTCCCTCTTTCACACTGCCACACACAGTTGTTCAAAGACATGGATCACCATCCACTACCTAAACAGAAAAGGAAGCCTATGTATAGATGCATTGTGAGGAAAACTTTAAAGGTGTGTAGGCTGTTCAATCACCCTCACGAGGGCCTGGTATTGTCTCTTTGTGTGGCTCATATGCTAGGATTAGGGATCTTTTCTTTCACCTGATTACATGCTCCTCGCACTCCTCCCTGAAAGAGACATCTAGGCAATTATGCCTTTCCCCCGTATCACTTCAGAGTGAACAAAACCGCGTCAGGGGAAAAGAAGAAAAAAAAACTGTATCACTGCAGGAGCAGAGAAGGGCTCCCGGGCCCCTGCGCTGTTCCACAGCGGAGGATGCGTTAAGGAACAATGGAAGAAACGCATTGTTTAATTCAGCACCCTGCCAAAACTCGCACCTCATTTGTCACACAAGTCTCACTTTTCTCAAGTAAATAATGTACACATCCAGAAATATTGAGGGCAGCCAGTAGAAATGCAACCAGCTTGTTAACATTTGTTCACCTGTATGGCTCGAATTCTGCTTGGCCTTAATTGAAATTCAGCTACCCCCCTTGATTGCTAATGGTGGAAATTCAATTTACTTTCTCCCAATTTGGGATTTTTTTTCTCCTGAAGGAGAACAGCAGTGTGCCCTTGAAGGGACCTCAGTGAACATGTGCTGATATCCTTGCAAACTCTAAACCAAGGCATAAAGAGGAGGCTGTGTAACTGGGACAGTGTCTGGCTACTCCACGTTTTCCACCCATTCTGTGGTGGTGGTATCATGGGGCAGCTAGTTCACCATCTCTGTTTATCACATTTCCAACTGGATGCACTTCCACAGTTTAGCTACGTTCAACTCGTTTAATTAATCACACCCTTACGACGCAGTAATGAGTTCCAAGCCCACCCTCAAACAAGCTCCTCGGCATCACATGTCCGCAAGAGCTGAACGCAGGAGTAAACAGTAGCATCTCAAACAACGCAAAACAATACAAGATGCAGGTCTACAGAGACCAATTAAAGCCCTGCATTTGAATGGAACCCCTTCACGGCAACGCCACAGGAACACCTCTCAGCCTGCTTTGCTCCACTCGCTCTGCTCCCGTCAACTTTTGCTTGGCGAAAGGCCTTCAGTTCCACCTCTCTCGTTCTCAGTGAGCCCACTGGAGCAGGACAATGGGCCCAGCCCAGCCCATACACATCCCTGCCATGCCTCCTATTATCTGGGCTGGAGAGCAGGTACCGCCCCAGGTTCCCTGTCAGATATGGATCTCCAGCTCTAGCGAGCAAGCACACCTGCAGTGTTGAGGTGTCATAAATATTAAAGTGCTGGTTCAAATTTACCTGCTGCCTATGATACATCAAAACTGCTAATACAAACTGCCACGTTTGCTGCGGCTCAGAGCATCATGCGTTCGCCTCAGGGACTAAAAAAAAATAAGCTTTTTTCATATATGAATACATAACACTTGTGAATGTGAGAAGCAGACCAAAACCCCCAGCAGGGGGAAGAGAGAAGGAGGTGCTCGTATTTCAGAACGTCTCCCTCTCTCCAGGATTTACATCCTGATTCAAATGGGCCGGAAGGTTTGCACGGGCTCCACGACAGCCAGCATCTCCCTCAAACTTGCTGAGAAGCCACAATAAATTCTCCCTAATGATCATCACTGAGTGAACTTTTGAAACACGGTCTTAGCCGGAGCGGCAATTCACCGATAGAGCGGGAGTCTCTGAAAGATGGATTGCCATAAATATTGCAGAGGCTAACAGAGGTCCCTTCTGAAACGTTCCAATTGCCTTGAGTGATAGGGTGCTGCCCCGGCAACTCACGCAGCGGATGTGAGAATGTGCACGCTGGGCAGCAAAACAACGTCTTTAAATCTCTCGCTCCCTCTCTATCTTCTTCAAAAATGCACCACATATTGCGCCACACCTCCCTCTTTGACCATAAAACCTCAAACAGAAGTGCAACTGTGTGTAGCCACTGAAAGAATGGCATCACTTGGGTTTGATGACACATTATTGTGCAAAGAAGTGACCATGCAACAACAAACTGCCCCTCCCTTAAATCCTGCTGAGAGATAGGAGGAAAATACTTCAAGGGCAGGGAGCCTGGGGACAATCTGGAAGGAGGGAGAGCAAAAAAAAAAAAATTCTTTGAATCCAACATTTTTTGATGCACTTCTGAGTAGAATGAGCTTAATGGAGTTTTCTGGCAGGGGTCTTTGTTGTATTGAGCTGTGAACCATCTTAAATATTTCCTTGACAATGCCCGAAGAGAGAGCAGATGTCCAGGCAGAACACATCTGTAGAGTCCCTATTCCTCCGGGCTAGCACTCCCGCCCTTTCTCCCTCTTGCACAATGGGCTCCTTCCAAGGTCGTCCTCTATTCAGCTTTCAAACATCAATCAATCAGAATTCAAAGGTCCCTTTTCATACGCATCCCTACTGTACCTACTTGAGAGCCATGCATTGAAACAGACAGTATATTGTGTTACACACGTTTGGAATATGTATGACAGTTTTCATCTTCCACATAACTTCACATACTTTTAAAATATATATATACTTGAAGCCAGAGGCATTTTACTATTTGGTTCTCAAAAAGTTATTCCCGCATAAAACATGCACAGAATTTCTGAATGCCCCATTCTCACTTTCTCTTGGATTTCAGTCCCCTGTGAAGTGTCATGTGAATGCAGCCTCAACGGGTGAAAGGTTCGATTGCAGTTTCAGTAAAAAAAAAATGTAATAATCCGGATTTTTCACTCACAGACTAAAAGAGGGAGACAGAGAGATGTAAGTGTTTAAAAAAAAAAAAAAGGGGGGGTATGGGAGTGATTCTGTGTACCCCTTTGAGAGCCGTCGGTTGTGACTGACAGTACCGCCAAAAAAACCGCGGGGTAGGGGTCTCAACTGATGGCATTGTCTTCTCAATTCATTTTGTTAAATCACTGAAGGAGCAACGGAAGGCCACATACCCAGGATTACAAAGGAAAGGTTGAACAATTCAGGCCAATAAAACGCTGATTTGCACATCGTAATTACTTACCCCCTTATACTGTGAAAATAACTTTTTCTGGACAATCTTTTTGATTACACATCTGTGTAAATATTTATAAACGATCTGTTGGTGACAAATAATATATATATGAAATACTTTGGTAGATAAGATATTTTGAATCTACGATTATTTATATAGTATATTAACAGCTAATTGTCATTATACTGTTAAACTCACCGGACACAGAAACAGAATAACTTTTTCAGTCCTTCAAACTGCGCGCTTTCCAAGAAAACCTTACTATTACCAAAGACTGAAACTATAAAAAGTTAAACATACTGTCAGGGACTGAAAGCTCTTAAGGTTGCCTATTGTTTAACAGCTTGACTTTTAGTTACTTCCCAACAGCGTATTCCCCAAAGCCAACCCTTATGTAAACAATACAGAAGCAATATTTTAACTCGTCTTCCTTCACACAAGCGCACCATACCCCTATCAAACGAAGTTTTTATTTAAAACATGGGTTTTCCCCGGAAACTGGCCCAACAGAAGGCGTGCAATCTTGGTCATTGTCATTAAACAAATTCGGACAAGAGTCGTTTGGCTATTAATAACAACTAGCCAAGAGCAACAGCATTCGCGGTAGTACTACCACTTCTCATATCAAATGTGGGCAGCAAGCTGGAGTTGTTTGTGGTTAGCCTAAGCAACTCCTTTCAATGTCACAGACATGATCAAATAATCTGACGACAATGTTTCACTGCTAAAATAACCCGAGTGGCACAATTCAGCGTGTCAACACAAGAATAGGCTGTCCAAAACAGTGCAATTCGTTACATTTTACATTTGCTCGAATATTTCAGATTTTAGGTCGCTATTCTTGTTAACAATCAGTTCAGTCTACTTGCGAAGACGAGCGGGGGTTGAAAATCTTCACAAAACCGTTTGAGAATCCTTATTTCTTTTGACAGTGAACTAAGGTTATATGTGACCAAAGATGTCTTCGGAATACAATTCACTCATCGCCCCTTCCTTTTCTTCTTGGCGCAGTGAGGCGAACACACATGGACATAGAGCGGACACGAAACAAATTATACAATCATTAGCTCGCTACGTTAACATCACAGCTTAATAAAATATTTAACATCGTTCTTACCTCAATATATGGTGTTTGTCGCACGCTCAAGAAGCGACTTTATGCACCCAGGAAGACCATTATCCGATGTTGTAAAATCGCTTCCTACCAATCTTGTATTTAGGATAACTGATCCACCTTAAATTAAAATGACAAAAAACTTAATCCTCGGAGCGCTAACTGTGTAACTGTAGACTATAGAACAATTTCCGACACAGAAACAACTGAGTCGAGCAGAACGTATTACAGCGTGCAGCTGGAAAATAACTGGGCTATTTTTTTAAGTGATATACGTCCCCGATGACTAGAGAGAGGTTTGGTTTTGGAGATATGTTCTTCAATCCTTTGCCGATTGAGAGGTAGGTTATGCGTGTGTATGTGTGTGTGTTTTCTTTTTTCTTTTTTTTTCTCTCTTTTTTTAGCAAGGCGGGGTCTTGGGTCGTACAAACCAATGACACAAACCCGCATGAGCCCGCCTCGCCCCCTAGACATATCCAGTCTTTTATTCAGAAACAGCCATTCTCTCCTGGGATTAGTGGCCGCGGAGCTGTACGAGTGAACAACTGGGAATAAAGTCGGGACTGCCTGCACTTCTGCCGCACGATTTACCACCTTTCACTTGAGAAGAAATTTCTTTTGGAGATCTTTAAAATGCTTTATATTCCAAAAATAAAATGAACAAGTACATTGTACAAGGAGAAGAACCTACAACTATATAAATAGTGCACACAGCTTTGTGTAAAGTATTGAGTGTATGAATATTATACTGTGCTGTACTATATCTGTTTGACCCCATTGTAGTTTGTTTTTTACGATGTCAAAGAAACTGGAAACTGAACAAAGACTTCAAATGGTTTAGAAAAACCAAACAAATATTTTCCTCGTGGTGATTGCAAATAATATAGTCGGCAAAACAGGATATGCAATTGACTTTTTTTATTAACACTCAACGTTTACCAGTTGCCTCTAACATAAAAAGTGTTACATTTTATGTCATGTTATTATGTAGACATTTTGCGCATATACTGTCCTGTGTATTTCCAATCTATAGCTATAGACAAGGTGCAATACCTTTAATTGAGTCTTCAAACCATCCTGCACATACATATAACAGGTATCTAAGGAGGACACTAGACAGCCTCTATGTCACATCAGAATTCATCTATTCTGGTCACTGAGTTTAAATTGTAACATCAGCTTAGCAACACCCTAGCCATGTGTTTTTTATGTTTAATCTCCTATGCCAAATAACATGTTTAAGAATCAGGTAATTGCTAATGTTAAGCTTTCTTCTATTGCTCCCTATTGTATAATTAAGAAAATACTTAGAGCTTAAGAGTAAAAGATTGCCTTTGATTCAGAACTGTTCATTGGTTTATCACATATATGTGCTAACATCTTGCAGTAACTCTGTGTTCATTTGGTTCAGCACTTCTTTTTGCTGATGCTTTTTCTCAATTCTGTTTTCAGTTTTGTCCTTGCATGTACCTGTAGGTGCATCACTGTAACTTTCCTCAGTTCTTCTATGTTAAGGGCAAGTGTTCATTTGGTGCATAGTTCTTGTTTATACTGAACCCTCCAAAGGAGGACAATTTCTATTACTGCCAGTGCAGAACACAGAAGCACCCCAATCTCTGTGCAGTAAAAGTAAAGCTCTGCTTTTCCAGCTTGTCATGTGGAATTATTTGGCACGAGATGTTGGACAAAGTGTGAGCTCCTGCAAGAATTATCACCACCCACTCCACTCTAAAACCACAAAAAAACTGTATTTGTCTGTGTTGTGCACATATGTGTACTTAACAATATGATATTAAGCACGTAGCAGTCCTTCAGAGACAAAGATTTTTAAAGTGCTCAGTTGAATCTCCAGTGACCTGACTGGATTTTACCCTCCACTTTTGAAGAAACACAAGAAGGAGGTTGTTGACAGTATGATAGATGGGTTGGGTTTCGTGGTTGCACTCATTGGGCTTCGTGTCTTTCATCGACTCTTGGTGCAACTTAGATGGCCGCGTGGCAGGTCCTGATGTAGTTGATGGTGGTTTGGGAGGTGGAGATCAGGTGGACCGCTACAGCTGTTGTTCATGTTTGTCTCCTGTCTTCTACCTCACCTGTCTTCATAGCCAGCACCACATTAAGGGCCAGATTCATGGCAGCAGCTGTACCACTTTCTTCAAACACACCATAACACACTAAGATGTGTTATGGTGTGTTTAGATGGCGATATAATGGCCACATGGACATATAATACTTATAAAAAAGTGTAGAACTTCTGCTTCTGTTTGCTTACAATGTGCCTGTGTATCTGTTTGGTTTATACATTTTAAAGATGAATGCCAGGATTTATGATAAAAAAAACTCCGTTTGAACTATAGTTGAATATCAGACTTATTTTTCACTGTATATAATGTGATGTCATGATATTGATGGTTTGTTTTTTTGGGAAACTGTCATGATGTCAGACCTTTCAAACTCTATAGAATGTTCCATCTATATATTTGGGGAAAAACTATTCATCGTTGTTCATATTTCATGAACAATGTCTCATTTCCTCCTTTCTTTGAGTCTTCCTTGTGCTGATAAGGGATTTCAGTCACTAATTGAAGATGCTAAGAAACACAGAATTCAATTTCTGTTGTGTCAACACATTAATGCGATACATTAGATTATTTACCACAGGGAGTAAAGAGGAATATCTTAGCATTGTATTATATGTTTGTACATGCATTATTGTGTATATGCATGATGTCCCAGTGTATGGGTAATTTATTATTTTTTGACAATTGTTGTGATCATATGAAAAGAAGGTAGGCTTACATTTAAGTAAATATACTTTATACTCATTGTCCATATATATCATGCTTCTTGGAAAATACTGCTAGGCACATTGTAATATAATAAATCAGATATCTAGTCTTTTTTGTGTGATTGTATTCACAAAGCGTTGTGTAAACTAGACAGGTCTTTTTTTTTGCTTTTGTTCGTTGTACTTTCTCTGTTTCTCTGTATAGAGTCAAGATGAGGTCAAATAATGAGTATGCCTTCCTCAGTGATGCATTCTGTTTTTGTACTTTTTATTTCAAGCAGACCAACCTTAGGCCAGTGTTTCTGAGTGTATTGATCAGCACCATTGTTCAGCTCTCCGCTGCACAGAAGAAATTGGGGGGAGGGGGAATAAGAGTGTGAGTTAGTGTGTTTGTGTGTTAAGGGGGGTGGGTGGAGGGAGAAGGCTGTTTTCCATTGTCAGGGGATGAAATTACTTTTTCTCCATATTCAATTGCAGCTGTAACATTTTGTATATTATTTTTATTTGGTAAATGTCTTTTGGAAACAAAAGTGTGTGTACTTACCCACTTGTTTCTTATGATTTGATATTATTTCAGTGAAGCAGTTACATTATGGAATTCTATTTCACAGAAATGTGTTTTTGAATTTAGGCCCAAGCACGGCTCCCCCACATCTCCGTTGGTTTCATTGTGACTGCGAGAAGTCATCTATAAAAACATTACAAGGAACACAATGTGTTTCCTTCATGGATCGTGTTGATACTTGCCTTTTGATTTGTTTGGCCACAATTTCCAAATCACTGCTTCATTGGGCAAAGGAGTTTCTAAAGAACAATAAATCCAGCAGCTCAGTTGTGAATAGTTTGCTTTCTATTTGAATGACCTTCATGCTAAGTGAATGTATAGCTGATGCCTTAGACTCGGAACACACTGCCTTGTTATTGAAATGCTGGCATGCTTACATGATAAGAGCAGAGGAAAACAGGAAGATCGCTCTTAGAGTGCAGGGGAACAAATGCCATTTTACACAGTGGCTTCACACACTGAGATACAAGCTGACTCTAAAGGAATAGGTAATCTTGCTGAAAAACCAGAGGAGACAACCTTCTCACTCCTACTCCTGCTGCCAATTTGCTCAGCGACTTTCGTCTGTTGCTGGTTTTTAGTTTCGCTGCCTCTGACAATCAGGTGTGACACACTGCGGTGAGCCAATAACAGTGTTATTCGTAACTAGCTATCTTCCTGCTCTTGGCTTACCTGATGATGAGTAAATTTACATATACCATTCATATGTGTCGTTGCAGGGTTTTGAGGTGGTCACTATGGTTACCATGGTTGAAACAAATGAATTAACAGAACTTCGAAGTGATAGTGTTTTGGTTTATCTGCATGTTCGCGTATAGTATACAGTAGCGCTGCACAAGACACTGTGTAAGGACGTGTTTGAGGAGCCATGTTTCATTCATCTAAGGCTGGCTTCTGAAGGCTCACTGTGGAATTAGAGACAGGGACACTGTGCTACCCATATCAGTCCCATACACCTTGACCTTTAACCCTTATCTCCATACTCACATCTTCACAGATACATTTCAGCATCTCAGAGGAGCGCAGGGCAAAGTAATAGGCACATGCCCGGATCCCTCGAGATGCAAATCAATCAGTCTTTATGCGAGCCATTGAGGGCCTCCCATCCCTGCGCTCGTCTTTGCTGTTCCGGCTTGATTAATGCTCTCCGGGCTAAGGAAAGCCTGACAGTCACTGTAAATTTGGCTGCGGGTAATGAACCTGCATTTGAATCCTTGGCGAGGAGCTCTGCTCAAACCCAGCGTGGGTAATCCACAGGACCTGCACGTATATGTTGAGCGTTGTAATCTAATCCGTCTTTGCTCTAACGCGAGTCAGCCCCTGCTTTTCAGCTCACCTTCTCTGCATGTAGCCCACTCCCCCTCCCCCACCCCTCTCCTCCTCCTCCTCCTCCTTCTGTTCCTTATTCCTGCGCTCATCGCAACATCAGTGGGACCAAACCGGCACTCACTGCTGTTTTTAAAGCGATGCATTTGCTTTAAACAATCTCCTTTTCATTTGAGGTATTTGAGCACAAGTCCCCAGGGGCAGAAAGTTTTGTTCTGGTAAATAAGCCCCCCCACTCTATCCCAAACCACCCCCCCACCCAACCTACCCGCTCATTCCCAGCTTTCACCGGTCGCTAACCTCTGATTGGCATCTGGCGGTGCAGCAGGCTCCGGCCCAGGCCCTGGTGAATGGCATTGTGCTCGGACTGCTGAAAAGGACGGCAGATTGGCAGCTCCGGTCGGCCCAGGCTTGGCGGTGACGCGCTTTGGCGGGCCGTAATGAGGGGGTGAGAGGCACGGAAAGCTGTGACAGGGGTGATCAGCGACAGACCCCCGTTGGGTCCGCTTGAACTCGTGAAATAGGATTGACACCGCGCTCAGATGAGCTCCCGCCATGTCGACGCAGCGCTGACTGAGGCCCCCCAGGAGGCTAACTTGAATCAATTCCGGTAATGATGTTTGTAATTTAGGAGGCTAATGACGTGCACTGTGTGCCGGAATATTATGTCTGAGAGACATTTTTCAGAGTCAAGTGGGGGAAAAGAGAATCCCACTTTTTTATGTCACAGATGACACAGGGAGAGGAAATAGTCTTTATCATAAGGAAAACAGAAATGGGAATTTGGTGATGATTTATATTAAAAAATATAATTCTCTATGTATAGAATATAAGTGATTATATATAAGAAAAATAACAATATTTAATAGTTATCAATCTCATGTATTATAGATCTAAGTAAAATTTTAAGTACAAAATGAAAATAATTAATAATCCAATCAAACAATTGTAAAATTTTGCCAAGATAGTGTTGATTTTTTAAAGTAATTTGCATACAAAACCATATTTTATTTTCTCCAGTCTACTTCCAGTGCACAGGTCACTACAATTGGTGCTTAATTGCAAGCAGTACAATATGCCAGGAGCAGAGATTCTGGAGATAAAATGAATTCCCTTCCAAACAAAAAAAACCTCCCAGCCCTAACAGATGCCTGTCCCTCCAGATTAGTTGTGGAGTGCTCTGGAGCTGCTAATTGTGTATTTCCCCTTTAGGTGTTCAGAGGCCTGCCTCCATGAAGGATGCAGATTTGTCTGGCTGTAGGGCGCGGGAACTGTTAGCTGCTGTGTGCAGATCCCAGCCCAAATGCTAACGGGACACAAAACTCTGAAGAGGGTGGAGGTGGGGGGTGGGAGGGGTGTGGGCAGTGTGTTTGCGAAGAGGAGGAAATAACAGGGGGAGACAGTATAAAGATATGATTACAAAAAGCCTCCTCTCTCAGCCGCGTCTTGCTGTTGGTCATTAACAAACTATTTGAAGTCTGTCAGTTGGTGCCAAGACAACAAGCAAACCCCCCCCCACACACACCCCTTTGCCCAACTCCACTGTCCCCACTTCTCCTTGTTTCTCATTAATATGCAAATGAGCCACTCTTGTTGTTAGGTTAGAAGAAAGCTGTCATGTCTTTGGTGACAGGTTTAATGAATGTGTTTGGATTGTTGGCTTGCACTGTTTTGGAGAGCATGTCTTATCTTTGTTTAGGCAGTGAATCAAAAATGTAAACATCACTTCATTAGCATCTGTCAGGCAGCTTAAAGCCACCGTTTTTTTAATATGTGACTAAACCCTCTGAATAGTCAAACAGCATTTATTATTCTTTCTCTTCTTTTATCTCCTCATTGTACTGCGTTTAATTTCTCAAAGGGAAAGCCAAGCATTAAGTATGTCCTGTCATGGTCAATGGCTATGAAAAATCATGACGAGCTACAAAACTGACAACGCACCGAAAACAAAGACAGGGTGTTTTTTATGGTCATACATGGTCATCTTTTAAACTGGTCAGGTGATATTTGTGAAATGTCTGGATGGGGTATGACATTTGCTGATGGACTACTTTCAGGCCACAGCTTTTGGGAAAGAAAAAACAGCTGTCACCCCCCACTGAAACCTCAAATATTATTGAAACCGTTGTCCTACTTAGCTGTTTGAATCTTGCATAATATTTTTTTTCTGGCATGCCCATGCATACAATACAGCCTATTGCACTGAATAAGAAAAAAAACACTTAATTTATGAATCTGCCTGAGGCTGAAGGAGCTTTATTTCAATAAGAGATTTCAGCACTCATTGAGACTGTCACTGACTTGTTTACATTGAAGTGTTATGTTTTCTAATCCAGGCATTTACACTGTATTGTCTAAAAATGTTCCAAGTGACAAGACCTCATCTGTCACCGCATCTGTTGTCAGTAGAGGTTTCCTGTGTGTGTGTGTGTGTTTGTGTGTGTGTTTGGGGGGGTAATTTGCAGTGTGACTGAAGAAGATGAAGAACAGAGAAAACATATATAGATGAAACAAAAATACTTGAAGCCAGCTCACTCTAAGAAAAAAACACCCTGTCAAAAAGACAAGAAATTCAATCCAGCCTCCTAAATGCATTCTTTACAAATAAAAAGATTATATTATTCCTTTTTATCATAGACAGACATCAATAAAACATTTATGGGAAAAGGGTGCAATAAGTCACTGGTCCCAGTCAACATCTGCAGTGTCTCTGCAGGGTGAATGGATTATGGGTGGGATTAAACTATACACAACCTATGTCAGAGAGGAGAGAAATCAGGCTGGGTGTTCTGGGTGCTAGAGGGAAATACACAAATGCTTCTGGAAGTGGTTACATGTAAAACACTAAAAATGTACAGAAGTACAGGGGTCAGAGTGGAAGAGGAAGAGACGCAGATGGAAATCAAGCATCATAGAAGAAAATAATAAACCATGCGTAAGAGTGTGATTTGTTGCATTTCCAAATTTGTCCAGTGCGTATGCAATGTTTTGCATTTATATTCATCAATCCATCTCTGCCGCAGTTCATGCGGTCTCATTTTCATGTCTGTGATTTATGTATAGAGATAGGAGAAACCCTTTTAATAAGATATTTCTTTATTCTCTGTGTGAAAACAAGATGTCAAAATAAAAAACAGAGAGGAGTGGTGCACATGACAAATTGTGTATTGTTGCAATATTGCAAACCAAAGAACTCCCTTTGCGGTGTGTGAAAGACACAGACGTTCAGACTTCTTTGATATCAGCAATTCAGTTTTTTTACAATAAAGTCCAGCTGCGTGTAAATAATTGTGAAATTTTCAGATTGTTATTTTGTTTTCTTTGATCATGGTTTGACTAAATTAGTTTGAAAATAAACATTGATTTTTTTTATTATTATCCACCAGGAGTATAATTTCATAAAATCTGACCAAATATCAAATTATCCCTTGATACCATTATGTCACATATTTCCTGCCTTCTAAAATATAGATGAAGAGCTTCAAATGATTTTTATAAGGAAGGAATCAACACAGAAAATTATCATTCATATTTTCCTCACATGGCTACAATACAGCCAACTAGACTTTTTTCCTACATGAGGAGAGTTATCTCTAACTAAACAGAACATTAAAACAAGACTGCAGCTCTGCTATACATAAACCTGAAGGGATTGTCTTTTCAGACTTTTGTTTGCTTTACCCTACTCCACCTCTTCCGTCACAGATTTCTGCTGCTTGAAGATGTTCCCATATTTTGCAGTCTGTCTTGTAGACAGGGCACCTCGGCATTAGCTTCTCCTATTCAAAAGATCTTCCCATCATATCAAGTCTTTACCAGCTTTTCTGGAGGCAGGCTTGGAGGTGGGGGCGGAGTTGCCCTCTGGTGTGGTAGTGTTGTGGGGGTTCAGTTGGGGAAAGCAGTGGATTGTCTGTGTACAAACCCGGTCACCTGGTACCTTCAGCCTCAGAGATCAGGAGTCATGCTCTGGGCCTGAGAGAACAACTGTAACAGTGCTGTCTGAGTAGTGGGTAGGGTGGGGAGGGGGTCTGACTTGCCTTCAGCCACAATGCAAACAAGGGATGGTCCATGTTTCTGCTCCCCTGCTTTTTCAAAAGGCCTGAGGGTGGGAGAGCAAGGTCTGTGGACAAATACAGCACTCCTCAGCAGACAGAGGCTCAGAACTGCTGTAGAAAAAAGGCACAACCCCAACCATTGCATTCATCATCTATTTACAATATTCATCATTGCATTGTACTGATATTGCATTTATGGAGCCAAAAGACTAAACTGGTAATGGTTAGAAGGGATTTAGCATGTTTTGAAAGACTTGGCTTTCAGTGCATTTTTATTATTATTAGTATTATTATTAAGACATGGATTTTTCCCCAATTCATTTTCTGGAGGAAATCAAACACCTTCTTGTTATACTAGAAAGTGCTGACAATATCTACCATTTTTCAATCTTGTGAAACACCTTTGGCATGGTGTGATAAGAGTTACCATGGGAGAAGCATCACACATTAAACTGTGCTCTGCAGAGCAGAAATAACATGATAGCGAATGCGATAACCTGGCCAGTGATTTAAGCCTTGTGCCAGAGAGCGAGACAGAGAGAGACTCTGTCTGTGGAAACCAGAGTACTGTAAGGGAATGATAGAGCTGACATTTCTGTCTACTGGGAAAAAGGGGAAAGGATCATGGGATCATAAAACCAGCCCCACCATAGGTTGGGTACACAGATATATACTGCAATTAATATCTGAGTGACAGTGTCACAAAGTAAATATTTCAACCATACAGAATTACATGAGTCTGACATTGATTTTATTGAGCAAGAAAATAGCATGTGGTACCAAAAACAGGTTTGGCGCTTACTCTGCCTTCAGGGACTTGGCAGTCTGGAGGTGCAGAAGGCACGGCCTGGTCAGGGATGCACCCCCCCCTCACCTCCCTGCAACAAGAGGGAATGGAGCTGAAAGCAGCAGGAAAGAGGAGGGGCCACAGACTGCTGAAACAACAATGCATTATGGGTGAGTGACCTGTCATGCAGAACCTGCTGCGACCATTAGCCACAAGTAGGCTAGACTCACTCGAAAATCTCTTTAATATTCACCAGTTAGTCCCATTTCCCGAAAAAACCTGACAACATAATTAGATGTATTACCATCCATAATTTGTGGGGTACTATCTTCAAAATAAATCTAAGTCTATTCAAAAAAAGTTAAAGGAAAAGACAATACTGAATAGTAACAAGTTATTACAGTCTCTTCTGGCCTCCACAGGACAAATACCCCATGATGTAAAGAGAAAATTAAAGAAATTTTGTTTATTTTTTCCAGGGCAGTGTTCCACAATGCCACCTGTATTTAGCCATTGAAAAATTAGACTCAGACATTACAGACATTGGGTTTCTCCTGTATAGCAGCTCTCCTGCCACATGATTGGCTAACACTGATCTAGGCGTGTCTCATTTGCTCCAGTTGATGATGCATCAGGATAGGTGAAATTCAGTGGGCACATCCAATCCGATAATGAGTGGATACTGCTTATTCCATCAGATACCGGGTTTTGGGTGTCGTGATGAGTTCAGTCAAATGGAATAAATGGACTGGCTTACTTAAGCTTCTGTGGAATGCCACCTTCCTGAATAGAGGTCACACCAGCCTGGCCTTCATAATCCCTCGTTGTTGTGGCTGGACCTCTGTTCTTCTGATGCCACATGCAATTAGCCTTTGAGATGATCAACCCAACCTAAAAGCTCTAAGACAGCACTGTATCATAAATGACTTCACTGGGTTGGAACTAGTTTTTTGTTGTTGTTGTCGTCCATGCTCCATCAGCAATGTTACATGGTTAAAAATAAATACATTATTAAGACTCAAATTGGATTTGGTTACAGCATTGATGACATTTAGGTTTCCCATCCACATAACTGCACGGGGCTCTTTGTTACATATGCGATTTAATTTCCACCAGCTCAGCTTTCACTGATTCATAAACTGCCCTCTTAGTGGTGCCAGGCCTGTCAAGGCTGTGGTCAGTACGCAGGAGGTGATGGTAATTGGATACATGTATACTCATCGCCCAAAGGAGGGCTCACATCTCACACTCAAAGACTGACAAATTCAACAGAACATTAGTCTGGACTTTGAAATGTGATATAAACAAGATCTGCCTGCTCTATTTGATTTTTCTGCAAGGTTATGTGCTTGCACCAAAACGTAATGCTTCTCAGTCAACAGAAATGACCCTTCCTATATGTAGAACAGACTCATCGCACAGGAACGGGATTATTATTTATTGCAAAGGGATATGATGTGACACAGAGGGGTCCACTTTGATGCAAATTAAAAAGCAGGGAAATTGTATTATTAGTCAGACTAAAACATTTGCAAGCTGTTGATCTACAATGATTCCTTTTCTCTCGCACTCTCTCTCTGTGAAAAGAGGACACCTGCATATGAATGAATCATTTCTATCAAAAAAGTCGTCTAATTCATTGAAATCATTGTCTTGTTCCTAATGCAATAATCTTTTTTTCTGTGAATATGGTGGCACAAAGAAAGGAGATTAAAGAGAACTCTTATCTGAAGTGTTCACAGCCGCAAATTGGAAACAATTTATCCAATTACAAGTCATAAACTCCCTTCCCCCCATGTTGAAAGAACAGAATCTTGTCAGTAATATTTTAACTGTTTTCTAGTCAATTGGCCATACATGATTCAAGCATTGCATCCACTCTGGAGAAACCTAAACCATATTACCAAGCATAATGAAAACATAATGGTCTTTTTATCTTTCTTCTCACTCCCGCGTGGCCTTTCTGACAGAGTAAGTCAGCATGAAATTGTCAATTTTGGAACCAGTTTAGTTAGTTGCGATGATTGCGTCTGCCACAAGTTGAAATGGTGTTTCTGTTTCCTGGTCATGGTGTTCAAGCACAACAAAACTGTTGTGTTAAATGCATTCAAATGTTTATCCACAAAATAACAGTGATAGACATTGAGAATTTGAATGTTAACTGTCCAATTAACTGAAATGTGCGCATTAACATAAACAAATTATTTACTGGTGGAGTTTGAGTTGACAGAGGAATTCTGACTGAAAAATTAAGTTTTCATCAAGTATGACATAGTGTCTGAATGACCTTTCCCTGAGTGAAGGGTTGGTCCTCATATTTGTTCTCCTTTTCAAGCAACGTTTATCCTCCTCCTTCTTTAGAATAGCAAGTCTTATTCTAAGCCAGCGTTATCACCGCTTAGTGCTCTGTCAATCACACCTCTGTCAAACAGCACCTAGCAAACATTCTCCCCGGATGTATTCGTTGCAATGCAGCTGCTTCTTTTTACTGCGCTGCCCACCTGCTGAGCCACCCAGCCACATTGTTGAAGAGGCATGCTGAAGGTGCAGCTGGTGTGGGAGGACTGCAGGGCCCCCATCCACCAGAGGAGTGGTTCATGGAGACTCTTCCTCTCCGGGTGATTCTACAGACACTCATGCTCCATATGAGTGTCTGTAGCATCAGTCAGGTATGGTAAGGAGTTGGCACCAGATCATAACAGGTGTGGCTACACTTAATCCAGGGTTCTGGTCTGCTATTTGATATGCATGTAACAGATTGAAGTCTTAGCATTAGAAAATGCAGTGAACTAAAGGTTATTGGTAAAATGTACTATTTTATTTAAACCTTCTACACTGTGTAGTATACTCGACTATTGCGTGACATTGCGCTTGTATGTCTGTCATGTTGTCATTCCAAAAGAACCAACTTAAATTGAAATTGGTGGAGTGTTCAGATGGACTCTGCCTCACTCAGTCTAAAATGGAGACCTTCTTGAAGATATCAGTAGCTTATTTTGTAACTGGAAAAATCTGCTTTACATAAATACGTTCATCCTTTTACAGAGACATCATGTTATGTCAAAACACCATTGTTGAATATAAAAAGAACTGTTGAGGGTTGTGCAGCGCTGACCCTTCCCCCCCATGTCAACTGCTGAAGGATAGTTTTTGCTGCAGGTAAATGAACTATAAAGATGCCCCAACAATCCCACTGCTATTTACACAATCCACCCCACCTGCTGTGCAGATCAATTCCAGCCTTTCTTTTAGCTCACTCTATGAAACATCCCAGAGATATAAGCCATATTGTTTCCACCCAAAACTACTGTTTAGTGGAAACAGCAGTACCTCACTTAGAGCACAAGATGCTAGTTGCTGCTGTATGCTGTCATACCTTGTCTGTATTCAGTGAAGCACACAGTGTAACTGCAGAGCCATATTGGGATTTGTCTGGCTAAACATCTGAGGGGTATATGCACTATAAGTATGGGGCGGTAATGCACTGTGCAGTGATAGTTAGTGGTCTGGCTTTGTGATTTGTTTACAAGTGGGTGTTAGAGAGTGTGTGTGCATGCATGTTTACAGATTATAGATAAAGACCCTTCTCCATTCAAATACACAGGAACCGTCTTGTTGCTTACGATTAATAGTTACGCCCGCTTTACTTTAACATTAATGTCCAATCACAAATTTTCTGAGCTAGGGGGTTGAGGGGGTTGTTTGTATCCAACACGCTGCTCCATGCGCATGAATATCCGTGCTGCTTCCCTGCGTCAATCATCCATATACTTCTATACCTGATTAGGTATTCCGTGGGGTGTTTTGCTTGGCATGAAATGAGTTTAGCGGCATGACTTTGATTAACACTGCGTTTCTCATTCTGCGGCTCGGCTCTCCGCGGCCGTTTGATGAATCTCGCCCTGTTTGTTTCTGAGGCCCCCTCCCGGCGCGTGATGTATGGAGAACCTCCTTATAGACATAAATTGCGGCTTTATTCCGTCGGGAATAAAGGGAGTAGGTGTTTTGCCCTTTTCAAAAGAGGGACTTCAAAATTCCTTTACGAGGATGTGCGCGAGATGAAAGTGGAGCGTAAAAGCAATAACAAACACGTCCTCCTGCTGTCTCTGTCTGTACGGTACAAACAGTAATCAACAAACGTAATCTAAGTATCCCCTGAGCTCTCAGCCAAACCCCTGACACGTGCAGCCAATGCATATATGGCATCGTATGGGAGCCACCGCAGCATAGGGGGCCAGCAGCAGTTATTTATCCAGTCCATATCTGTCCTGTGTGGTTTGGCTCTCTGTTCCCCTCCTGCTTCCTTTCTAATGGTGTATTTACTGTTATCGTCTCAGGTTGATGTTTTTCATCTTTCGTTGCAATGGCGTTTAAACATGAATGTTACCAGATACGTACAAACCCGAATGAGTGGATGGGGCGGAGGTGGTAGTGGTTGGGGGTGGGTGGAGGAGGTGGAAGAAGAGGAGGATGGGGGGTTGGAGAGTAGGGGCATTTTTCAGTGCACAGCAAGGTCTCCAGTGTCACATTGGCGGTAATTTGTTCTGAAACAGAAGCAAAATATTGCTGTGCTGTCAGTGCAGTGTCAAGCCCTACTCTGCGGGGTGAATTTTGCTGACAAGCCTGTATCCTCAGGAAGAGCCTCAACCCCCTTCTCCCAAACACGCTGCCGACAAACGAGATTGTAGACGCAAGCAGAACTACTTTATAGTGACTGACTGTGCTTTTTTTGTTGGTGCAGCTCCATGAGCCCCCTGTTTTGGCGCGAACACAGTAACACAATTAGGATCTGCTCAGCTGTCTGCTACTCTGTTAGCTCTTCACTATTTCTTTTTCTTTTTCCCTCTCTCCATCTCTCCCTCTCTCTCTTTCGTGTGCGCCCCTTCAACCGACATCAGATCAATGCACAGCCACCATAGAGAAATCAATGGAGCGATCTTAAACTGCACGGTCAAATTCAAGTCAGTGTAATTTGTTTTGTGAGAACAGCGGCAGATTTATGCACCAAATCAATGTAATGGCCGTAACACTGGGAGCGATGCGGACATTTCGCTCCAATTTCGAGTCAAACTAGTCCTGAGTGATGCATATTTATTGATATACAATTGCAAAAATCAGCATCAACATGGCACGGTTTTTATTCGTGGCAAACTCCTTTTTACGTGAAAAGATGATGTGAAATCTAAGTTTCAAACCTCGTAACGTTGTGTGGTGTCCGCTGTGAAGAATGGTTGGGCAGACTGGGTATTTGCATAGAGCGGAAAGTGGACATGCCGGTCACCGCCAAAGGCATTTCTGGCAAGCTTCTCTGAAGGTAGCTGCTTCTGCAATATTGTTTCCTCTTCAGCACAGGGGTCTGTGAAATAGAATGAATTTATGTAACTGGAGTCTATTCACTCTTGGTTTGTTTGGGTGAGTAGGATGCAACATCACATTTCAAAGGGAAGTTTTTCTTTTCTTCCCTGGCAGGGATATCAAAATTTGACCTTTTCAAAATGCAAAGCTATTCACAAATTCTGAAAGTGAAAAGGCCGCTGATTATTGTGACTTGAAAATTTTGAAGGGTAGGGATTTATACTTCGGAAAAAAAAAACCAAAGGGAGAGATAGGTTTAAAAGACCCAATAATGGCAGTGGCTATTCAATATCGGCACTGTCAACTATGAGCTGTCCCAGACAGCAGGTTATTTTAATGCTTCTCTGCGTTTCACCTCATTTTAATCAATATTTTATCATGACCCGGGTTCCTATTCCTCCCCAGTGAGTCACTACCTGACATTTCATTGGCTGGAAAAGGGTTTTGCATTAAATATGAAATACAGAGCATTGTAAGGCAGCAACTTAAAACATAATTCTCAAAGCCAAGTTTCGACCTCCAGAGGGGAAATCGACAGCAGGCAGAAGAGATGGAGCGCTGTAGCCAGAGAGACGTGGGAAGAGGGAGGCTTAGCACTCGGAGAGGAAGGTCCCGCCTCTGCACAGGTAGCGTCTTTGTGCTCGCTGGCATGGAGGCACAGCCAGTGACACCTGTCGTCTGTCTAACCTTTCTGCTCTCACTTCCGCCAAGTTTAAATGCCAGCGGTGACGGATACAAGTCAATTAACCAAAAGGGCAAGACTCCCCCCATTTCCTTTTTAAAGCATCAATAATAAAAATATAACCCTGCTGTATTCACTCTCATTAAAGAATCTCACCGTGCATAAGCTATCCTCTGCTTGACTCTGTCTAGTATTATTGCACCACTAATATTTTTACTGATGCCAGAAGAGACAGCCCAGAGCTCAGTGCGAGCAAGCTCACTAATGTACCCATCCATCTTGTCAGATTGGTTTAATTTGAATCTCTCCCTCCTCCCTCTCACACACTAGGTCTCTCTCTCTCTTTCTCTCTCTCTCTCACACACACACACACACACGCACACACACACTGGACTCCACTCTACTGCAGTGGTGAAATATTTATTTGATTCCTTGAAAAAAAATAAGCAAACTCGATTCTCATTGCCATTTCAGCTGGTTCTCCATATCTCACCTGAAGCAAGAGAGAGCAGAACTTGGATGGATTTTTTTCCTGTTGAATACAAAACGGGTTGAGATATCATACAATATGTTACTATCTCTACTGCAGCCTTGAAACACTTGATTAAAATTAAAAAAAGAATCACTGCAGCATAACAAAAGAGCTAAACCTTCTGAACAATTAAATGCTTGCCTGGCTCCAAATCTCACGTGAAAAGCTAGAATTTGTACCACTGTAAAGAAACTAAGATCAGACTTATGATGAACCATTATTTCATCCATTAATTACATCACAATTAATTATGGTGAAGCTAATTAATCATAACTAATGTGATTTGTAAGCCCCAAATTTAAAAAAAGAGATCAACCCCATAATTAAAGACTGGTGCTGTAATTATGCATTAGTGTTATCTATGATGTTTACATGTGACCTGCCTATTTATGCCACTGAGATTTTTATATTCATGATATATATGTGGTTGCCATGGAAACATCAGATCGAGGAACACCTCTCTATTTATAAGCCAGAAATTTATGTTGAAGAGAGCATTCACAATAGTGGCTCAATTAAAGTATGCATGTAGTTTTTGTAAAGAAAATAATTATAAACTAACTAAGGTCAAAGGCAACTACTCTTTCCCTCTATGAGCATATCAAACCTTGAGATGTTTTCCCAGGAATGTATTTCATATTGTTGTGATATTTAGTCATTACTATAACCATTATTTCCTTCAGTGATAAAGAATTTCACCTTGTATTTACAATGGAACTATTTAATTTTTTTAATAACATAATGGCCATATAAATGTGAAAAGGAGAGTAAGCATGTAGTTGTTGAATCTATAGCAAGGTTTTTATTTATTCATACATTTATTTATTAATTTTTGCAAAAGTTTTTAGCTCCCAGAAAAAAAAAGAAAATGCAAAAAACACATTTTTGAGGACATTTTTGAGGGAAATTTTGAGGACAAAATCTGGGTACAAGCCCTACTGCTATAATTATGTATGTGGCTTTGCATAACTAAGATGAAATGAGCAGACTTTAAAATGAAGAGTTCTGAAATCACTCTTCAAACATGCTAAAAGAAAGTCCTGCAAACAGGCAAGGGTCCCAGTGGTTTCCAGGATGGAGCTTTTTTTGGAGGAACCTCCGGATTCTCCGTCACCCTTGCTCTAACATGGAGACTGCTGTAACATAATTTATGAAGTGCTCTGGAGGAGAGCTGCTGAGAGAGACCTTTGCTGATGCTAATGAGGAGAACAGAGGAAAAATTTGCTCATCACATCTGCTATCATCAAGGCGTAGAAGTCCCTGTTTCCCTGCAGCCTCTGCGTCCATTTCCCTCAGAACGGTTTAATCTTCAACAACCTTTTATATCCCATATCAACATCTTCATTAGCTGCCATGGATCTGTGTGTATTTTTTCTCTCTTGTGAAAATATGGCGTCATTAGTCTTCGTAAAGAAAGTTCCTGAAGATAAAGGGTGGCTGTTTGCTTTTACCTCCTGAGAGAGGGAACGCTCAAAAGAGAGAGAGAGAAAGAGAGAGATCTTGAGCATGAAACCCACCGTCATCAATCTTCAATACTCCACAATATTGTAGTTTTACTTTATCTGCTTGGTGAGGAAAATGCACTTTCAACTAGAGCGGCAAATAGATTATTGATTAGAATTATTATGTAAGTGATGAAACTCCCAGAATCTACCAATACAAAGAAACACATGCTTGTGAGAATGCATGCACAAATACACACACATGTGCTACGCCCATTTTGAGGAGGGCGGTCTGGGATTCTGAGAATCTCTCCAAGAAAGGAAACACTAGTATATGAAATGACATCTTGCCTAACACAATGGTAGCTTTAGGCAGGTGGACTCTGTCAGAGGAAAGAGTTTACTGGAACCTGTGAGGTCTTCACAGGTCTCACATCGTATTTATGGTAAAAGTGAAGATTGGGATCACTGGAACTACAGGTTGATGTGGGAGAAGGTGGGGGCGGGGCAGGGGTTCACTCGTCTGTTCTTGCATTCTATTACTGTACAGAATGGAAGGTGGTGGGAATAGACCAGGAGGAAACCTTGTGGTTTACACTTGTGTTTGTGCAGTTTACGGGGCTGTTAACGGCGAGAAGAGGATTTTTCACAATGTCCCAATGGATTGGATTTCTCTAGAGGAAAAAAGACGGAGGGGCTAACATGTGATAATGACCAATGATATATCAGCAGAGACTGAGGTGTAAACAGGCTGAGGAACAACTTCCTGACTAAGAACCAGCTGGCAGACAGCAGATTTGAAGTGTATCTGCTTTAGGAACTCAACTGTGAGCGGTTCCCCCTCCTTACTCCTCTGGT
Source organism: Albula goreensis (assembly GCA_022829145.1). NCBI lineage: Eukaryota > Metazoa > Chordata > Actinopteri > Albuliformes > Albulidae > Albula > Albula goreensis. The sequence goes on from CM040759.1 coordinate 18,049,737, forward strand.
TCTCATGTGGTCTCCCCCTGACCCTGACCATCTGCTGCTCCCCAGGACCAACTCCAATATTACAGCGGAGGTGGGGGTCACACAGAGCGGGCACCTCCCTGGTTCGTGACAAAAACACACACACCACCACCCACCTTCCCACCCCCACCCGAAAACAAAGGAAAATCTAATTTCTTTGGCTTTGTTGCAAAGAGGAAATGAAAAGATATGAAGGGAACAAACAGATTCTCCCTGAGTGTCTGAAGTGGATGGATTTATGAGCACAAATAATGTCTCTCTGAAAAAAGATAAGGTTTCTTATAGGGTCATGAGTCACCAGCAGAAGGTGAAATTATCCAGTGTGCCTTATCTCTTGTCCCTTATCGGTGTGACCTGGCCTTCTGAAAGGTAAAAGAACACAAAGAAAATGCAAGAAGAACAGGAGATCTTATCAAAATCACACACAGTCAAAGATGATGGGACTCCCCTGTGGTACGTAGCTGGTACTTATCCTAAATTTAGAAATACCACACATCCATGCTTGTTTGCTGGCAATTAAGCTTCACTACTAATAAAAAAGGGTAAAAATAAATTAGTAAGTAATGAGTAATTACATACTACACATAACCACATGGGACAGTTTGCAGCATGTGTCATGATACAACATTATGTTTCTTTTTGGATCCACCGAACACTCATTTACAAGAGTGGCAACACCAAGAAGCGTCACGTGATATTTTTATAATCTATTTTTAATGGACGCAGAACTGCCGCCCATATGCAGTCTTGGAGTTCTGTCACTATGGCAGCTGAAGAAGTGTGATCGTTGGCGCAGCATCTGCTCGGCTCTTATCCTAATCCCATTCCCTTTTAACTCCCTTCCATCTCCACCTAAGGCCTGCTTGCACATTAAATGCCTACCCCCCACCCAAAAACCACCCCCTCCACCCCTCCCCCCTATTCATTCTCTACTATAAACTATTAACTATGAGCTACTCTGAGAACCAATATAAGCTGCTGTATTAATGCAGTAATGTTAAAGGAGAAAGAAAGAGGAACAAGATGAAAAGACTATACTTAAAAGGCACTGTTAAGGCCGTCTTGTCTTTTAAAACTGTTGAGTTTGTTGCGCGTTCAGCTTGATCTGTATATTTATCTTGAGGCTAATGCAAAATCAAATACACATCTCCCAAAATATTTCCAAAAAAACAACACATTTATAAATACACTGTTTCAATAAAGTTCATACCTGTATGGGAGAGAACTGAAGAAAGGTTAAAAAAAGGACTGGAAACGGTGAACAGGCCTTGTTTAAATTTAAATGCTGATTCCTCACCCAAGTTCACCATGTCACATCCGCATTTTAAACAACTGTGTTTATTCTGATATTTATGCAGCTCTGTGAAGAAAAGTCTCTTCTACCAGAGGACATCAGAAACCGTGCAGAGCAAACGTTTCTGGGGAAAGTGCTATCCTTAATCTGTGAAATTGGATAGATTTAACTTGCCAACCTAATGGGATTAAATTGTAGAGGCTGCAGTTTGCTGGGGAGGGAGTCAGTGTGAAAGGCGTGGATACGGATATTACGGCATTAGAGGCCCCCCCAGCCTCAGCCAGTTTGGAGTGCGGGATCCTGTCGCTTTGGGCACAGGACTGGCAGCTTGGGAGAGGGTTTTTTATGGAGCATGTGGGAGTCAACATGTCATGTCTTCTGGTGGTGAGGAGGGGGGGGGCTGTGTTTTCTTTTTCTGGAGGTTGAAGCATTATTCGAGCTTACCGCGATGAAACGCACAAAGGTTGAGCTGTCGTCGCCATTGACAAGGTTCTCTGTGAAGGTGGCAGGTCCTCTGACAATGGCCTTTTATTCGGTGTCAGTCGGATCGCAGGGCTCGGCACATGTCACTGCCCAAACAGACTGCTTGTACTGGGGTTTGGAATGTGGTTGGGGGGGTGTGCTCCACAGGACCTCTTTGAAAGGTGCCCCTGTCACACCCCTGCCAACCCCCTGTCTCCTCCGTGTTTAGGATCCCTCTCTCAAGCATCACTGACAGGCTGGAGCCTTTCCCCCCCCAATCACACTCAACAAACTTTTCTGAGGTCACCCCATCACTGTTCCGTCCATAGCACGTTGGAATATGAGGGCACCTTAATTTGGTGGTGGATGTAAATCACTAAAGGGACAGTGCTGCTGCACCGTTGAAGGCATTTAGTCTTAACTCCTTCAGTAAATACGCAATTGTAGAAACTAGTAATAAGTGCAAGAATCGAAAATGTTCTGAGGTGGGCAGTCTGCTAAGAAAATGAGTGATGTCATTGGGAGAGTAATGGAAGTTTCTATCAAGGCAGATGACTGTCTGCACTGACTTAGCAGCAATATCCATGCTTTAAAGAGCCACCATCCCCAGCGATTCAGCGCAAGATGTTAGAAGAATCATCCCGATGGGCGCAAGCTGAGCGTTGACTCCTCTCCAGCCGGAGTCTTGCCTCTGCCGGCCGGTCCTGGCTGACTCACGCTTGGACGCACCGCGCGGCGGGGTTCCTTTGAAGTCCCGAAAGCATGTGAGACGACACGAGGATTTGCCCGCTGATCTGCGGCTGATGGCGGACTCGAGTCGCGAAGCAAGAGTGCGCTTGACTGGCGGAGCGTTCGCGCTCTGGGGGAAGAAGCACCACCCCCACCCACCCCCCGCCCCCACACGGATCCAGCGAGAGGTGTTTTCAATGTAGCATGCAAGCGAGCAGGCATCTTTTTTTTTTACTACATATTTATAATTCATTATATTTCACACCAGGAGACAGATGCAGCCAAACTCAAGGGACGCAGCTGAAACAACGTTGTGAAGCAAAGGTGAATGGAGATGGCTCACATGCTTATTAACCAGTAACATGGTATAGCTATGGTGTTATGCATTAAATTAATTAACTGCTGCAACCACAGGGTAAAGGTGGTGCACAGAACATGGAGGGCAAGCCAATCACACAGATGTTCATTATGAAACCATGGAGCCAGACGAGACAGAGGAAATCAGAATGCACTGAATTAAGCCCAGACTGAGGATATGTGAGACACACACAAAGAATTACTTTGTGGGCCACTTTTGGTGGCAAGTCCTACTGAGATACTAGTCTTTGGTTCTGTGTAGCTCTACAGGAACCAGAGAATAATCATGACCACACCTTGGACACTGGACATAGGGGACCTACATGGAGGCATGAAAGCTAGTGTGGGTTTCAGCTGCCAGAGTCTGTCTTCTACCACCTGGAGAGCAGCACAATAGAGATTTTGCCTTTTGCTGGTGCATTCACCAACTGCATGGGAAATGCACGTCTCAAATGCATCGGCATGAAGAACGAGAAGAAGTGGTTCTTGGTGGTATGTTGTTTGGAGGATAGACTATGCTATTCGGCACCCTCCTGAAATGGGAGAAAATGAAGTAATTAAAAGGAGCATTTTTTTTTTGTTTTTCAGTTTTTTTAATCCTAATTTATTATAATGTCATAAATTCACACAATCAAAACATGTCTTTTGAAAAGACTGGCAAACAATAAATGGCAAATTAATGTGAACAAATAGAATTAGCAAATTGTCAGAAAAACACACAGTGGGTTACCAGTTCATTGAGTCATGTTTTTTTCTCAAATTCTACCATTTGAATCCTGTAGAACTGAATTAGAGGTGAGGATGATGAGAACATGTCATGAACTTCCCCAAATAATGAGCTCCCCTTCCGATTTGGTAATTGAGGGCATAATAGGGTACTGTAAGCTTGTCCCATTTTCTTTTCTTAATGCCTGTGTGTGTGCGTGTGCGTGGTTGCAGGGGGGTGGGCGAGTTGGTGTGGGCAACACCCTCATCTTTGCAACCTAGATTTTTATCCCCGCAAACCACGCAAAGTATCCCCCAGTTTGAGAGCAATCTGTTCCCGGTGACACAATTATGCTTTCCTTTCTGGCAGTTTCAGTGAGAGCATCCCTGTTGATCCTTAATTGTCCCACACAGTTTGTTTGTTTCTGTGTTCCGTTGTTGACTGAGAGCACATAAATTACTGCTAAGCAAACATGTAGACACAGAGAGAATCAGATCAACGAATCATAAAACAAAAGGTGGTCTCGTTCCCTGAGCTGTAGCACCTACAATAGATGCAGGGAATTTCTTATCTCCAGGCTGTGTTGGAAATTATTTTTTTATGTCACTGCCACATTGCATTCTTTAATAATATACTTGCTTGGGCTGAATGGCATTTTGTTTAATATGAATGTTTTATCAGTTTGATTCATATGAGGGAGATATAAAAGTGAAATTATTTAGTTTTTTTTTCTTTGCTCACTGGAGAATGAACCTCTGCCACCGTTATCGTGCACGCATCTGCAATGTAAATTAAATTGAACAAGGGCATGGCATTAGGATGCAAATTAAAGGCCTTCCAAAAACCGTTCAAATAATAATGGCAAGTGGAAACCGAGGGGGTGTTCAAAAGAGTATTGAAGTTTTGCTTGACTGCTTTTATGAGACCCTAACGATATTCCTGGATAATTTGTGCAATATTTATAAGATGTTTTGTCAACATGCTGATAAAAGATATTAGCTTCCCATTTACAAATACTGTTGCCTCAAATAACTAATGTTATTAATGTAAATATTGATTTATTGTGAGCATTATTTGTGCAGAAGTCTTCCTGTTTAATCCAGAAGCAAGCTGTAGTGTGCTGCACAGTAAATGCACGCAATGTTGTGTGAATGTAAATTATGGTTCATAGACAATGTACCCCTTCTATTTCAAAACAACATCAATCACCTTAGATCTATCAACTCAATTATAGTTACAGGTGATTTATGCATATTTTTAATAATCCACTGTTTGTTTTCAGATGATGCTCAAGCAATAAGAAAAAAACATTTCAACATATATAATATAATAACCATAAAGGATGGATTGTATATTTGAATCTTACAGACTCAAACACTGTGACAGTGAAGTGGAGAAACTCGCTTCAGCTTCCAGCAATGTGTAGCACTCATCGTTGATGCACGGCAGCCATTTTGCACCAGAACACTCAACGCCCATCAGCTGTATCTCTTGAGTGGCTTGATTGTCATGGTTACAAACATCTTGACCGAGCCGATTCTTCTGTGCACATGTAACACCTTTTCGCATGCCAGTGCTGTCACTGCTCTGTCACTCTGAGTGAGACGTTGTGAATGACTGTCTGCTCAGCCTGTGTGACAAGCGTAAAATCTCTCAGACACTCCGTTTCGTTCACATGCTTTTCCTTTTCATCCACAGTGTCCGTGTGTGAAAACAGAGATGATTTTCCATGATTACAAATGTGCTGGTGGAACAGTACTATGAGGAGTGCAACAGGAAGCAGTACCTTTGGCCTGTACATGCACCTTTTTACCCAACTGAACTATACTCTTGACTAAGTACACAAACTAGATTGATTCTGTTAATATTTACAAATGAATGCCAAAAATAATAGAAGTTATTTAATCTGATCTGCATAAATGTGTTTGCTGGGCAACCCAGTAACAGAGGTAATTAATGACAGAAACTATCATTTTGAATGTTTGCAGAAGATGGTTTTTCATATTAGATATCAATCATAACAAAACAGGCGCCTGTGTTACAAGCACTCCCTGATATTAGTCAATATAATCAGCCATTCGGGGGTTTTATTCCAGGCAAAAGACCAAAAATTCACAAGATCGTCAAGTCCCCACAAACAGCATTTGCACAATTTAATTACTGTTGCTTTCTGAATCTGTCTGATAATTATGGCCTGATTAAAGCCACAAGCAAATCACACAGAAAATCAAAGGCACTTAGATGAACCATTTCAATTGGATTTTTGGAGACAGTAATTTCATTAGATCTAAAATTTAACACACAACTGCAAGTTGAATATGATAAAAGGTCTTGGGTACTGAGTCACAGTCTTGAGTCACTGGTTTATAATTTTTTACACTTAGTTTAATATCCTTTGTGGATGGCATGAGCATTTAATTTCATCTTATACATATAAGGGTGTATGAGGTTTTGCTTTGAATAGGTACTATATTGCAAGTCAGTCCCAGTTCAAGGTGATTGCTATATTCTATTAGACACATTTACATTAGCAACAAATTGGGTAAACAAATGCTTGATTTTTCAGCTTTCAGATTTGCATTGATGCTAATTGGGAGTGTGTCCAAACAACATATTATGTAACCACAATGTGCTACAATGCTGTCGAATTGGCTGTGGGTTATTCGCACAATCCACCTCTCAACTGCAGGACAATAGAACATAAATGAATACTAAGCACTGCTAGTCATTTAAAAAAATAGCAAAAGCCCTGAAACCAAGACACGTCTGCATTCAGGTCATTCCCCCCGCATCGGCAGCATCTTGAAATGTCACTAAAGCCGTCTTACAAACGTGTGATGTGAATTAAAGGGTTCTTTCCTTTTTTTTATGTGTTTATCCCATCCCGTGCGCTAAAGAAGGAAAAAATGTGAAAGTGAACCGTGTGATGATTGCGGAGATTTTTTTTTGGTTTGTTTTGTTTCGTTTTTTCAGGGTGTTCAGGCTCGGCTGAGAGTAATGGTTCTTGGCAGTTCTGGGTTGATAGTTGATCTGTGAGTCAGGATAAAGCCACAGTAAGGAGCAGTTGCTGCTGTTACTCTGCTCCTTCTCATATAAATGTCTGCTCATGCCTCTGGCAGAAACAAAGTCAGAATTACATCGGTCAGACTGCTCTGCCCCTCTGGCCTTGGCAGAATAGTTTTTACCCAGTGTGACAGGACAGACAGTTTAGCGCACATTAGGGCTACAATATACAGCTTCATTTAGAGCAGCAGTTCAGCAAATTAGTGAGTGTTTGATGAGAGGGTGCTGTTGTGCATGATGGGGTTCATAATCTTTTGACCTGAGATAAACTCTGAAATCAAGCCTTTAATCTCTAATAAAAAGCACATGCTCAAGATATTTCCTGACTATAAAAATAATTCTTGTTATACAATGCTGTCTAATCTGTATTCCTTTTATCCCCAGTTAGCTACATAAACACCGTATTCATTGGAGGCCTATATCAGTGGTATAACATACTCACAAAATACAAGTTACCACAAAACTTTAGGCTATTGTGAACATACACCCATAGCCATCCATTATTGCATCTTATTACAGCTATCACTCAAAGCTAATTCATTGTGGACAAAAGTTCACAGGTCACCAGCTCATAGGTACAAAATCATCATGTTAAATTATTTAAAATAATCCTCATTTTTCTCTAAGGCTTATAGAAACAAATCAAGGCAACTTAAACAAGCCATTAAATATGAAGTAGATGTGTTCAGATTACATTTGATTGTTCGTTTGAATGATTGCTTGGTTTGGTTGAATGTGGCTGTTTTATTTTTTAAAGTCTTAGACCGAAGCGTGTTTGAAAATGCAATAATTCAATTCCGGATAATTAGAGAAGCAGCCCAGAGTGATTCAATGAGCTGCACTCCCTCAGAAGACTCAACTAAGGTCAGAGAACACAATAATGACATAATAATGGCATAATGAAAATGTTTAACTATAGAAATTTGATAATCCATCTGTGATCTGAGATAAATGTCAGGAATAGGGCAGTATTTGGCATTTTATTACAGGTGAAAATTCATACAATACCTTTCCATAGACCATTTAGAGACAATGGAGAATATATGGAGAAAAGGGAATGGAAGTGTCACACGTTGAAATGATTTATTGATTTTGCACAAACTTGATTGCTTAATTTATTTCCTACAGTTGCCCTTGTTAATTATTTTATGATGCCATAGAGAATAGATGAACCTGACCATTTTAAAACCAAATGGACATGTAGCATGCACATTTCGCAGGTGTAAGACAGCAGCTAAATAGCAGTATAATCTAAAGTAATGCAAGACTCCCAAAAGGAGTTCAGTATGATAAAGGGGAAAACATACTCATTATGCTTTCTGCAGCTGTGTGATCAAATATTTCTTGAGCAGGCTACTCATTTTAATCTTGAATTCATGACTACACCTATGGAACTTCTATTTTAAACATCAAAGCAGCACTCCAAAATAGTTATGAAAAGAAAGTTAAGATTCAGACTTACTCAGTACATTCTCCGAAGGCTGTGAATGCAGTCACCAGGGAGCAGAGATAAAGGAGGAACCGGGTTATGTTTCCTAAATGGTTTTCTGCAGATCATCCATGTTGTTTGGTAAGAGAGGCAATTACAAACCCGCTGAAGGTTAACTAACACTCATCGAACCAGAAGTGATGAGATGAACTAATCGCAGCACAGACTGTGGAATGGGGTGAAAATGAATGAAGGGAACTGACAGGAAAAATACAGGAAGCAATGACAGAGCTAATGGCTCGGAAAATGTTGCTGATGAATGGGGAGTGTAGAAAGGACCATGTAGTATTAGCAAATGCCATTTACCTTGGCACTGATAAAGAATGTGGGTGCTAAGGGCATACAGATGACCCAGATATAAATACATAATATGTCTGTCAGTTTTTAATATATAGATTGAAACTGTATACAGTGTGTGTAAGGACCTTAAAACATTTAAACATCTTTAAATTTTAAATTTAAAGAATATGAATGCAAAATTAAAGCAGGACTGGCATGTCATGTCTATTATATTAATCCTACCAAATCAGGACCCAAAAAGGATGTCCAAATAGAAGCCTGTGCCAGTCAATGTAGATATTAAAATGGTCTTTTTGCATGCTCAAAAACAACTTAAATATTCAAACTTGGATTTTGTAAATTTAGCAAACAACATGCATATTGAAGGTACTATTATATACATTTAAAAGTATTGTATATACATTTTCTCTTTGTTGCCCATTATACATACTATATAATAATTCTGTATAGGGGATGCATTTGGGCTTGTTTTTCATGGCTGTAAATGTGTAATTTTTTCAAATAATTCTTCAAGGCACCTCTTCCTTTGTGCACTGCGATACCCACACAGAGCTCTTAATTGCAGGACATGGAGCTGTTTCTCTAGAGAAGTCTGGCAGGTGTCAGCGCAGGACATGGTAAGAAATAATTTCAAAATTGGTATACTGTAAATGTGTCTCTGAACACCTGATGAGCATGAGAAATTGTTTCATTTCAGTCACTAGATGTTGGTTATCTTAGCGATGCACAAAGGAGGTACTCTTGGAGGCGGCTGACGTAATCCCAGGCATATAATCATGGCAAAGTGAGTATTTGAGCGCCTTCCATTTGAACGCAGTGTGATTATGCGATGTCAGAATTCTTATTATGGGAGCTACCAGAGAGTGACGGGCGGCTCCACTTGCATTTTGACATGACCTGCAGTTATCACAATCATGCATTTAGATTATGTGTCTGTGATCTCACAACAAGCTTACATTTTCCATAAGCTACATTTGAAATTCTGCTGGAAGGCACTCCCATCAACAAACAAAATGCCATCCACACCCCCCCTGGCCTTGCTATAAATTGTAGCTTGCTCTTTTCACCATGGGTGGTATTTGACCTTGATGACCACCGAATAGGCTATCTGATTGGTTGCAATGAAAAACTGAATAAAATCTTTGGATTTAATTACAAGAAAACAGGTTCTGTAGTTAATTAGCTTTGGTTATGAAATGAAAATCTCTTCCAAAAACTACATTAGGCAACACCCTCACCCCCTTTCATAATTTATTTCATTTTAATCTGTGTGTGGATTATCCCCAAAAGTAGATTAAAGGCAAAAGTGTTTGACCTTTCTTTTAACCTGTGTGCTATACGGGTGGGTTGGTAGACCACTGATGTCGGTACCCCATATTTCCTCAGTAGAAATCTTGGCTAATGTGCCGTGTGTTTGCCTCTATGGGCATGAGCTTACTTTTTGTGATCTAATAGAGCACCAATGCCCACTGAGACCTGTCGGCATGCATCGCCCCCCGCGGTGCCCTGGTTCCTCTGGGCTCAGACGACCTCTTTGCCCATGTCTGATGCATGCTGTCTGAGGTCTGGGGCATACTGTCGTACTGGCACCTCCTTCTCTGGTCCACTGTGTGGAAAACCTGTGTCTTTAACACAAACCATACAGACCCTCAAAAGAAAATGGAATGACTCTTGTAGAATATAGCTCTTTAAGAAGTTACTCTTGACAATTCATTTTTTTAGAAATTCCCTGAACCCTCAAGGAAATGAAAATGTTCAAGAACATAATATGGTATACATTAAAAACCTCAGTTGTTGTTTTTGGTGTACATTTTGTGTATTATTCTAAATGTCTCATGAATTATAAAATTCATACTACCATGTATGCACGGAATAACATGCATGAAAGTGACAAGTGTTATAATATTAATTCGGCAATGTATGCATAAAAGAACACATGATAGTGACAACAAGTGATGTATTTGTAATACATGTATGTAAAAAAAACATGATCCTCATTATTATATTCATCAAACAAGTAAACATTCACCATTAATATGTATTACTTGTCATGAGGGAATTGTGACTGGGTTTAACTAATCTTTTTGTGAGGCATGTAGGGACATTTTTGACACCAGGCAATGGTGATGTCTGTAGTAATGATGAGTGGTCATTAACAGGCAGAAAGACAATATAGCTGTGCACAAACTGAGACAGATACTCCTCTGCAAATTACTGCTCACTGCATCTGAATGTGCTCTTTTCAGTCCCTTACGAATTCTGTCACTTATTATTTGGAGAGCAAGGTAATGAAACCGTATTAGTGTTAATAAACATAGAGCTACAAGAGAATGTTCTATTTGCATCAGTACATATTTGATTTATAAAAGGAAAAAGGGAAAAATGGGGGCCGTCTCTGTTGTTGCCCCATTGCTTATTTCAGAACCAGAGTAAACAATGAAATTCTATATAATGCTCTGAGAATTCACTGAGCCATCTCCATGGCAACTCTATTTTCTAGTCATGTCTTTAATGAATAGGTAATGAAAGAAACATAACATTTGCAACTTCATTACTAGCACGGATAGGAAAAAAAAAAAAACGATCAGCAATGAGAGAGAATTGTGGGTGCTCATGTTTCTGGAACCTTCTCTTCTTCTCTCCCAAATATTAGACAGGGAGGCAGAACTTGTTTCTGGCAGTGATAAGACAGATTTTGTGCATTGTGTTTATGTAAAGCAGAAGCGTGGTAAAGCCGAGCAACCCCCCACCCCCCCATGGTCAGGTGATCGGCCGCTGCGCGGCATAGGGAATTCAGGCGGGAGTGCATCCTGCCTGCTCCCGCTCTTTAGAAGATGAAACTGGTACAAGTTTATTTGCCTACCTAATTGGGGCTCTCTATCAGCTAATCCAAAGGGATCGTTTTTTATCTTAATGAAAAGACAAGGTGATGAAAGCCCGCTCCAAATGAGAATTAGACTAAGTGCCTGTTTAAATAAAAAAGGGTTTAATTAGCAATGAAAATGTGACATTTTGCTTTTGAAAGCCGTCCAGATATTCAGGAAGTCTTCCACAGGGAATGGCTGTCCTTCAACATGTTTACGAGCATGCAAGTACAGAGGAAAATATGGATGCAGAGAGTGGGTACAGGAAAAGGGCCAGAGCAGCAGGCTATCAGACACAAACACAAGATAAGCCACAACGAAAATCAAAAGGAAGTGATGAAGAAATAGTTTTATATAAATGTCCTATTCTTTCAAACGTGCTTCATTACATGCATAGCCTCGGTTTATTGGAATTATACAAAAGCATAAATTATATTTGCAACAGTGACTGTCCCATTGGTATAGGCAAATGAAAGACAGACTTCAAAAATAAAATGATGAAGTAATTTAAATCACCATTTTAAGTATGTTTACTTAGTATTTCATATAACTTATATGCAGCGGTTTTATGTTCTGTGACTATGATTTGACACTTGTCATTGTCATACTTCCCTCCTGTGAATAATATTGCATTGTAGCTAACAATGCACATATCTGTTGCTTCCTTTTGTCCATGCTGAATCTCATTCATCATATTTTAACTTACTATCCAGCTCATCGAATCCTAGTTTCAGTCCCTTATACTTGACTGTGTGTATAAAACTATGGTTTCAGATGTTGTTTGCTTTAAACGTTGCATGTAATGTAAGTAAAGTAGCTTCTTGTCTTTTAGGGTGTTATGATTCCAAAATGCAGATTATAATCATCAGCTGAAATGCCAGTTCTCAGCACGAGTCACTGATTTATGTTTGATAGATGAAGCTCATTAACACACATTTATAAATTTAGTCAAATTTTTCAACATATAGAATTTGCAGGAAATAATGTAAACAGCAATTAAGAACTTAAACATTTATATAAATATACAAAATATTGTTCAATGTTAAACATTCTGTCTAAAAACTTTCATTAAGAAAAATGTAAAAGTAACAAATCACACATTCACTGAATGTATCGGTTATTGTTAAACATATCAAATATGGGTTTTAGGGGGGGCATGGTGCTGTTAAGACATCGTAAGAATGCAGAGAGGTTGTGTGGTGCTTGAACAGCACTGTGGCTGTATATTTAACAGTTACATTCAAAATGTGAAATTAATCACAGAAATAAGGATTCCTCTTTTCAAATTAAAATTCTAAATGGTAAATCAAACCTAACCTAGGCCAGGCTAAGCATTAGTCCTCCCAGCCAATCAGATTTTTGCTCCTTCCATGACCCCAGGGTAGTCTTCCAGGAGCTTCCTCAGCTCCTCAACATGGGGCACAGCGGCTCTATGCAACCACAAATTTCCTCAAACTTTCTGGTATTCAAAATGTAACATATGTGTACCGCATGTCTTTAGATATGTGTAAGGGTGAGTATACTTCATATGTGCATATATGTTGTATGTGTATATGTTCTGTATGTACATGCACATGACAGACATATAAGCATTGTTGTATATAAGCATATATAAGTGTTGTGGTCCTGTACGTTTGAAGAAATAGATACAGGTACGTTTTTTTTGCTCTCTGCTTCAGTAGCTGCAAGCTGTTTTTATGTGATGTAATATGTTAGCCAAGGTTGTGGAGTTGGAGAACCACATGTACTATGCACTGCACAAGAGAAATCAACCACCTTGATCCTCTATGTTGCCTCTTTTCCCTGGTCCCATTACGTACAATACAAAATTGATATTATCCACAAGTGTAAAAAAATGAGAATTTGAAATATTCAAATCCCTTTAAAAGCTCTTAGCTCTTCTCCGGGCAGAATAGTGATTTCACATTCTGTGCATTTGTTTAATTGGACATCACTTCTCCGAGGGACTGCCTTGAAGAAAATGAGACGCGCCTCGTTTTATCCTTGTAAAGTAAGTGCAGGTCAAATCTGAGTGCGTATCACGCCGCAGAATAATTTACGCAGTCATCGAGGCCTCATTATAACAATAACCTTGTGATCCAGCCATTTTGTGTGCCGTAATGACACGCGTGATGCTCCCAAACTGATTTTAATCTGGGCAACGGAGGTTCGCTGGCCGGGCATCAAAGTGCACTTTGCGTAGACTTCCCTCATCAGGACAACACAAACCCCCCCGGCCCCCCACCCCCTTTCCTCCCGCCCCACTCCGGCTTTCTTCCCTCCTCAGTCCACGTCGCATAATTAGGCAGAATCCACAGAGACCCTGTGAGGACGTGTTTCCATAATAAGCAGACTCCTTGTCCTCCTGGAGAAAATCAGCTGGCGGAGCAGCCCCCCACTACTGCATCCCTTTTTCCTTTGCTGCTCCACAAGAGCCCTTGCCCCCCAACCCCCATCTGCAGGGTTTGTGTGAACTGCCACAGTTTGGGAATGGGTGGGAGGGTCATATGTCTTTACTAAGGCCATGGTAGTGGCCACGCTTGGGTCAAGAATTATGCCTCCTGACTTTTACAATAATTGTGGATTCTGGTACATTTACAACTTATTTAGATGGGCCTTATAGAGCAAGCTGTGTCCTCATCATTTGTATCTGAAATGGTTTCGGTTCAGGAAACTTGCGGACCCGTCTTTTGCTGCTGCAGCGTTAAAAGGATTAGTTAAAATGGAGCATCTTAAAATGCTGAATTTGTCTTGCATCATTTTATAAATACGTACTAAAAAATGACCAACATCTAGTCTGAGAATTTTTCTCCATGTAAGTACAACATAAAAAATCCCTGGTATGTGGTGCTTACTGAAAATGAATATTGAATACTGAATATTTTCTGTCATTCCAGAGGGCACAGCTCAATACTTTTCCCTTGAAGAGATGTTGTCTCTCTGGGATTGGTGGTCCCCTTGAAACAGAATCCCTGGAATGGATCTCTTCATCTGAAGCTATAGACAAAATTTATTCAAGTGTCTGGGCAGCCATGTTGGAGGGGATCTTTTCAAATTCAAATACAACTCTTCATCTACGATAGAGGCAGCTGCAGTTTTTTAGAAACTCAGGCAGCTGTGCCCTGGACTCCTTGTTCCTGTCAGCACAGAATTTTCAGATAGATGGCTTTTCTTTGCAGTATCAAAACAGAGCTAGTGTCCGGCCCAGTAATGAAGAACGGGTCACCTCCAGGAATGGGTGGCCCGGTCAGTACCTCTGACCATGCCGGTGGGTTAACCATTCTCTGCAACGGAGCGCCCTCCTCAGTCTCAGCTGTGTTCTTGCAGGACAGAGAAGAGTCATTACAACAAGCCCGGGCAGTGCCCTGCAGATGCCATCCGCTCATTACTATGCCGAGCTCATGACTGCCTCACAAAGGGAAAATTTGTTTGCATTTATTAATCAAGAGAGAGCGGTAAGCGGCCGGAGATACTATCAAGGCAGCCCGCCGCTGAAAAAAGCCGGCCCCGGCCCAAGTCTCAGGATGAAGTGCTCACTGGCAGTCTGCAATCTGTTCGCTACCCCTTTCTTCTTCGCAGGTGTGCAACCTTTCTACTTCTTACATCAAAGGCCCTCCATCGCAAATGAAACATGGTAAACAGGCAGCCCCAGTTTTTTTTTATCTTTTCCGTTTGTGCCCCTTAAAAGGGAGGTGGTTTAATTAATTTCCTCCCAAAAAAGCACTTCATTTCATATTCATGACTGCGAATTTAGTGTAGGACTTTTTTTTTTGTTGGTGAGTGTTGTCTATTAGAGCCGTCTCTATGTCTGCTCCCCTGGTCTTGCCCCTCTATTATCATGAAAACCACGCCCCCTCACTCCTTGCCCTCAATGACTTTAGTCATTAAATGTTGCTAAGGGTCCCATCAAGTCCTGAAGCTCTCACACACATATGCAGACACTCAGTCACACACACACCTGCACACACATAATCACTTACAAAAATATAAGGTAAACATATGCAATTGAGAGCACATAAACATACAAGCATACACATACGTACACACAAATATTCTAGAGACATCTTTCATTTTTTTAAACCCTCTCTGAGACATGGAACAGAAAAACATGTACACATAATGATACGCAAAACAGATGACACCAAAACAACAACAAAAAAATACAATGGTGTCCCTAATTGTAGATAATGTGGTCACTTTCCTTTTCTTTGTTTTTCAGAAGATGATTCTACAATCAACAGTAATGGATGGGATTTACTAGCAAGATGGTCACGAAGTGAACACACAGCAGGTACATGTTTCGTTTTGTCTGCCCAGCACAAAAGACAGAAAATCAGCAAATGCCACACTCTAATGGAAGAATGAATGTCTCCATCTTGATTTGTTGGCTTTCACTTCGGTTCTGGTGGAGGGTGGGGCGTCTCGATTGTCCTTGACCTTCCCGTGAACCGAATTCATTAGGAGTCTGTAGCTGCAGAGATTAAAATCTTGTCACAATGGGACACAACAGGATATCAGCCAGGGCAATAAAAAAAGCCCTGAGCTTCCCAAATGCAAACAGAGCTCCAAGAGGAGCCAAAACGCCTGCATGCACATATTCAACTTCTTTTGTTTTAAAATGCTTTTACAGTGGTGGAGATTTTGTGTCCTGAGCTTTCTTGCGCTCTTCCTCTCAGTTACTCTCCTCCACAACAAAGAAGGAGCTGTGAAAGGACCTGTTCTTTTTTTAGTGCCCGCCTCGCCCCGTCCAGATTTATGACAATGGGGAGGTATGAGATTAGTGCGTCTTGGGGCAGGGGAGTGTCTCACCACCGGGACAGCTGAAGAGACTGCCTGCTATCACTGATCCGAGATCAGCTCCTGCCTTATTAGATGGCAGATGAAGTGTCCTCTGCCCAACATTGGCATGTGACATGTGACAGGGGAGCGAGAGGTTCGAGAAACTGAAAAACTAGCGGGGCTAAAACATTGTGTTGATGACTCTTTGAACTAAATGTGCTGTGCTAAAGAGAGCAAAATATATTCATTGGTTCAAATAATATAATAGCTGACAGTTGATCATATTCAAAGCCACTTTGGGGTTCAAGAGACCTCCATCTCCCATTACTACCTAACTCTCTTTTTAAAAAATGCCAGGATCTCTTCTTCATGTAACGACTGAACACAACACAGACTACTAACACTTCATTAGCAGGAAACATACTCTTTCTTTGTCCAACCCCTCTCTATCTCTCTCTTACCATACACATACTCACTGAACTGTTTTTAACCTCTGGTTAAATGCAATATAATCACTTGTTAATAACAACCTTTAGCTCTGGTGCCTGTTTGAAGTTGAGTGTGCAGTCTCTGAGTGTTAACTTAATGTACACATGTGCCTAAGTGTATTTAAAGACATGAAGAGAAGGGTGTGTTTTGAAACGATGAAGGGACACAGAATGACAGGATGAATGTACACAGAGCTGGAGTCCCTCCGCCATCTCAGTGAGCAGAGCCAAAAGTCTGCCATATTAGGACTCAGCTTTAACCCCATCCCAGCAATTTCCCATTAGCCCTTTGAGAGAACTTCTTCAGCATTACAGTGAACTGTTCCACTGCTGATTCTTTCCACCTCATAGTTAATAATAACAGTCGCATGACTTAAACGTGTCTGACCCAGAGAGTCCACCGCACGCACTACCCAAGGCGGAGGGAAACTCACACGCACTCTCCATCTTGGCCTTTCTGCACAAGTGTCGCTTCAGAGCCAGGAAATGGCTGCAAGAATCCGCCTCTGCTGTGGATTCCTCCTTTACCTTCAGAGAGAGAGAGAGAGAGACAGAGAGAGAAAGAAAGAGAGTGAGCGAGAGAGGGAGAGAAAGAGAGAGAGACCCCTGCTGCTGACCTGACAGGCAGCAATGAGCTTGCTCTGACAAACGTTTTGGCCGAGATTCACAGGGCTGGCTTAGCCCCCTCTCCTGACTCTCCCCCACCCCCCTTCTCACTGGCTGCTGTGTAATTGAATGTGCAGGCCATTTGTCCATGTGCTCTCCCAGAGACAGCCACCTGCGTAATTATCATCCCCGCCTTGTAGCACGCCGGCATCTCCTTTTGATTTCGTCGAAAAACACCACGGTGTCTCTTCAAGGACAAACAGAACAAATTATGGCTAATGGGCTGTTTGTGTTGCCGGGGCTCACATGCCCAAGGATGCGCTTTATTCACGGTCTAACTTCATCTGCCAGCTAGCCAGTGAATAATTGAAGGAATTATCAAGCCAGGAGGTCCAAACCCCTTAAGAAATATGTCACGTCATGCCCCCCAGCGAAACCCGCAGAACAACAAAAGTGCCAGGTTGATAGCACTGCATTATTTATTTGCTAGGAAGATGCCTTTATCCATATCTTAAGTGCATTCCTCAAAAAATAATCAGGGCACTAACTGAGGTGTTTCTGGTTCATCAAAAGCTTACCAAAGGGAACACCAGCAGGCTTCTGCCCAGGTTTCTAATCAATATCATATTGGATTACATGTCCACTTCTCTAATCACCACTTCACCCCACTGCCCACCACTTAGCTTTGACTGATTGGCATTCGGCACCAGCTTTGTGTTATTTTCGCCAGTCGGACACTGTTAGAATTCCACCCAAATGCCCCTTCCATTAATTTTTAACCAGAATGCATTTTCCAACGCAAGAAGCATTGGCAGGGCGGTGATTGTCTCTCCAAACTGATCAATAGCAAACGAACACAACTGAAACAACATTCATCTGAGAACACAAAGACAGCCATGAATAATCCACAGTATTTCAGTGGGCCGCGGTGTTGGTGTCAGCCTGAATTTCTCACTTCGCCTTCAAAGATGGTTCCATTGAATCCATGATTAGATAAAACCATGTGTTTTGGCACAGAGATTGTATTATACTGGAAATAACACGCATCATACACCACTCAAAAAGGAATTCCTGATATGTGTTTTAACACAGTAAGCAGCAAAAAGGCAGAGAACAAAACAGACACTGCCTCCAGAGAAAGCTGAACTTATTCAGCTTTCAAAAATGGGAACAGAACATGTTTGACTGTTCAAAAAACATCATTTGTTTGTGCATGAGCTAAATGTAACTACATAATGTGCCTTTAAGTCAATCTCCTTCAAGGTGAAAACCAGCAAGTACTAAGGTTTACAACTGATATTGAATATACTGAGTCACTCAAAGGCTGTGTTTGGCATAAAAGCATAGGCTGCATATAGTTTGGGGGAGACAGTAACTTAATGCAAGTGACATATGCAGACGCCTGCCTGGACTGACATTCATGAAAAATGAATAATGTTCGGAATGGAAAAATTTTGAAGGACATTTTCATTTATGTATACGTAATCTTCTATTGCCATGGGGTCAAATAACACGTCCATATCTGCTATTGGCAGTAAAAGCACTTACCCACAGAAAAACAGCCTGGCTTACAGTATTATAACCACATTTATTTGAAATATGTATCTTAATTACTTGTATAATATGTCTACTTTCACTTTTTTATCAAAGGTTTCTGTGCACCGGAAGCTTCTGTTAACAGTAAAACATTGTTTTCCAGTGTTCACTCAGAGGGCTCACTGTGTTTGCTGTTTACACTTTTACTTTGTTTAATTAATCAGGATTGATTGAACCACTAATTGAATGCTTGTATTTAGCGTTCTCTTGACAATTAATCTGTCTATAAATCCTGAAAGGAATTCACTGCTGGAGTTATATTTGTGCTAATAAGATGCAAGGTTTTTTTCTTATTTATATCTACTCCTTAAATAAATATTGAGAAGGCAGCTTCAGCACAGCTTAAATAGTTGCTTAGTTCTAACTGTTGTAGTCCCTGAAACAGATTAATAAAGGACTAATCAAGTTTAGTCAATGAAGCTGGAGCCCCCATACTGTAATCAAGAGCCGCAGGTTAAAACATATATGTACTTCCCTTCTATTCAAGGGGACCGACAGCATACCTAGCAAGAGATGTCAAACCCATGTCAGTATGCAAATATGCTATCCATAATGTTTGTTAAGCTTGTCATTGGTTGCAGAAGACAGACAATGGGACTGACAAAGACTAATAGCATGATAATGGATCACAGAGTTTGCTAAGACTGGTACAGCTAGAATGGAGGTTAGGCCGGTTAAGTGATTTCTGAAGCTAGAGCGTTGTTATAACATGACTCATTAAACACCTCGGCTTTGCCCTTATACTCATCATTTGTCTGTAAAGCAGTTTTTAAGGACCAGTGGAGACAGATACTGTACTGTGGGATGGAGGTGGAAGTTCACTGGTAAGATATGTGTTGAGGATTCTGCAGCTGACGTTTTAACTAAATACACAAAGACATGGGTATTTTGTGTTTCACATCAATTGCATTTGGGAACAAACCATACTCAGTCGATATTTGCCCATACCTTTGCACATCTCGATTGAATTGTGATCTTCCAAAGATAGCTTAGATTGTGACAATAAGAGCAGGGAGCATTTCTGACGGCCTGGAGCAAATGGGACTGCAAGTTTGCAGCCATTTTATGTGTTGCCTCAGTTGTTGTCGGTGCTCTCTGGTCTTCCTCGTACTAATTCCTCATTCATAGTGAGACCAGGCATCACAGAAGAGGAACATCAAAAGAATCGATAAGCGTTAGCCGCTAGGCTGAGATGGGGAGTGACTTTTCAATCTCGAAGACAGACAGGTAGACGAGGACCCACAACTCCGGCTTGTAAGAGTTTGGTTGTGCAACACTGCCTTACAAGACAGCGGTTAATCGCATTATATTATTACAGTTTAGTTACGGTGGTCTATATGATTCAATTTCCTCATTTGCCAGGCAAACAACAGTCCTATTGATCAACAACTGCACGGTTTCCCGAGCGCGATTACAAATACAGCATCGTTGGTGCCAACATGTGAATGAGCGACGTGACTAACGGCAGGGCGGAGAGAAAGGCCTTAGATTTTATGGAGGGGTGTGCTGGACTGCGGTGGGGGGTGAGGGGGTGACCACCACAGTCGGATCAGTGAGAGGTGAAGAGAGAAGAACGCAATTGTGAGGTAGCACGAGACTTTTAAAGATGACTATCGTTATAATGTCATCTATTACATTTACGATATACTGATAATATTTTTTTCTTTCATGCCTCCATGTGCATTTTATTTTTAGGAATTACTAAAGGAAGAGGATGGGGGACGGGGTCTCTTTTGATAGCAATTTGAGTGTGTCGCCTTCAGAGAGTAGTTTCTTCTTTCGAACACACCTGATCTGAACAGAGCAGGGCCTTTGTGTAATAGGCTAGAATACATTGCATCATGGCAAAATGTAGATGGCGTAAAGTACACGTCAGGAGATCAGAAACTCATTTTGAATCCACTTGTATTGCGAGAAATCAGTTCCACTTTAACTCATTCTACTGAAATTTTGGAAACCTGCCCTCTTTACTGAACTGCACTGGCAGCTCTAAACTGTATTTTTCTCCCATCTACTGGGATCAGTAAGACTCCTACCGTTCGCCGCTCATTAAGTGCTTTCAATTTACTCAACTCTTGTAGTTCATTAATAAGTCAACATGTTTTTCCTCTAACAACCCATACGATTTTCTTCATGTGTTTACTTTTCCCATGTATTCAAATTGATTTGTTCAGATCATGCTTTCTTAGATTATTATTCAGTTTCAACAGATTTAACCTTTTATCACTCCACTCAAATTTGCAATATATTTTCATGTCTTTTGAAATCAATATGTTTGCCATCTAATTCATTTTACTACTAACTACTTTACCATTTTACTAGCGCAAGTACTACCACTACAACTGTTACCAAAGGCAAAGATTCAGTAAACATTTCCAAAAATTCACAATGAATTTTTTCATTGTTGATAATGTTTTCACTGTTTTTAAGATTACAGCTCATATCTCATCCCAGTCATAACTGGGGCTGCTTAAATACCTGGGCGTCTTAACCCCCGTCTTTGTGTCGAGGTTACTGGAATATCTGCAGAAGTGTGTTGTCTCGAAGTGGATGTGAAGTGGCTTTTCTTGTTTGGAGCCCAAGAGGCAAGTGTGCACCTAGCCACAGACTAATGAAAAATTCCAAAAATTCTCTTGAACCGAGCATCATGAGCATCTTAGAGCTTTACGACTTCACACTCACTTTGTGGAAGAATTTGAGTACCACTGAGAATTTTGTGCAGCTGAAAAATTACATATACTTTAGATACTGGATACATTGATGTTTGGTAAAATTTGATAAAAGGTGAAAGGGTTGATTATATTGAGTCAAGAGAGCTTTAGCTACCAATTGCAGAGGCAAGTCAATAATGTCATGTGTTTCTCCAGCATATTGTTTAGTTTGATTTGACTTGTGGTTGGAGTGGGTCTTGAAAGGTCATTATGTATGGGCTGGTTTATAGAGGGCATGGCACTCATAGTGTGAGAGCTCCCCCTGTTGGTAGTGTGCATAACTGCAGTAATGTCAGTGAATATGAGGACTGTTTTTCAAGCATGCCACCCTGGTATGGATTTTCTATGCACCACTGTCAACACCATCATTTGTGGTTGAACTGTTGATGGTTGAAAAAAGCCTGTCTGGTCCTAAGTATTGGTAAAAAACTAGAAACAATTAGGGAACAGAGTGTGTGGTGTGGCGCTGTCTTGATGTCACACTTGATGTCTGTGTAGAGATTAGGCCCGGCGTTGCTCCAGTAGGTGTGCTACTTCATGCCTGCTGCTTCACTTTAAACCTGATGAATCATAAAAATTATGCCTGGCAACCCAGAAGTCAATGTTATCTTCTCATCCTTCTGTTTAATTTTGGGTCTGATTGCTTTTTCAGCAGAGGATACTTTTCTTTATATTCACCATCTGGGTTTTTACTGTGTATTTTAGATACAGGGAGAGAAAGGAAGGGAGGGGGAGAGTGACAGGGATGTGGGGGGGTATTTGGTGGGAGGGAAGGGCAGGGAGAAACAAGGGGGAGGAAGAGAGAACGACAGACCAACACAGAGCAGCAGGAGGAGAGGGGAAGAAAAGGAGAAAGGAAGGAAAGAACAGGAAAAGGGATTAGGTTAAAACTGTCATTTTTTTATCCCCACATTTGAGGGCCTGTGCTCTGCTATCCACCAGCTCAGCTACACTACTCTTACATGGGAGGATGAAATGGCAACACGTGCAGTCACCATCGTCTCCTGGCATTCTCATAATGCAGTCATGGGGAACATCTGCACAGTAAGAGCTAGCGCTTCAGCTGAAGGCATCACCAGGGAATTCCCTGTCAAGAGCAGATTGTGGAATATCAAGGGCTTAAATAATATGACATAATTTATTTCAATGTTATTGGGTCATGCATTGAAATACTGATGGTGAAAAGGAATTCTTTAAAATTTATTTTACCTTTGAAATTAAATTCACTGGAAAGATTCATTCTGTGACCACACCCTTGCAAATGAAAATGACCTATGCACATTAGATGCACGTAAAATGTAATCTGTGACAGTAAGGGAAGGAAGGATGTGGGTCTATTGGAAATGGGCCTTAAAACAGAAAAGCAATTCTTGTTATCCTACCTCTGATCATGTCCAGCAAATGTCTTGCGGAATTTGAAAGCCAAAAGCAGCTGATGCAGACGGCCTCCTCTCGACTTCATGAATGTCCTCATCGCACTGGGAGAGGCGGAGCGGCGGATTAAGCTTGGCTGCTATAACATGCACCAGACTGGCACAGCCTGAGGGACAGTGGGCAAGCTCACTCCAGCACTGATCTGTGTCCTTATGGTAATCTGCCAATCAAATCACACAGGGGCGGTATCACAATTACACTGACATCAATGATTGGTTATAAACACTGAAGACATTTTGTATATGTTCTGTCCATCAAAAACTCAGAGTTCATCCTTCAAAAACTCAGATAATTAATGTTGAAACAAAAAAAAATTTGGAAACAGAGTATTGCATAAAAGCAATTCTATCGCAATAAAGCACACTTGAAAATGAAAGAAAAAAAATAAAGAGAGGTCGTCTCGGACACAGCGTCCATCTGTTTAACTGATCTAAACGACCAAAGAATCTTTAAATCATCGGTATGTGGAATGTTACCTCTGTGAAGGCTTAGGCAAAAGGCTTATCACATCAATAAATTATATTAAATGATGATATTATTATTGTTAAAATATATTATTTTTAATGTGATTTCACCTGAAAGATGTATAGCTCTTTGTAAACCCTAGAGCGAAATAAATATGTTTTAATAAAAAAAAAAGGCGTCTCAATAAAGAACACCTATTTGAAATTGACTCCAGTATTGGTGAGGAGGGAATACATGAGTAATAGATACCTTTCATTTCAGCTTTCATCTGTATGCATCAGCAGTACTTATGAAGAGTCTTAAAAAAATAATGGGTTGTCTGAGAGTAGCCTGGGGGCACAGAACTATGGGAGAAATACAGAGGCCTTGGTTAGATAGCAGGTACCGTACATCTTCAGGCTGGAGCAGAAACACTGGTTTTCTAAGAGAGGTGAAAATATAGAGTCGTGTGTGTGGCAGCATAGCGACAAAACACTATCCCCAGTCAGCAGCTACCTATCACAGGGGTGTGCTGAGCCTGTCCTGTTGATAATAGGTCTATGAGAGTGGGTACCTCTGGCAGCTCAGTGACACTTTGTGTGTGTGTGGCATGTGTGTGTGTGTGTGTGTTTGGGGGCTCCTGTTCCCCACTGTCTTCAGTATCTCGTTTGTTGTTCTCGGTGACAATGGCTGCCGGTCGCCGGTGCGTAGGCTGTCACTGTCCTGGGGCTGGTGGCGGGCTGTCTCTTCTGTGAAGCCATGCATGGGACAGCCCCCTCACCGCCCTCCCTCACCGCCATCACTCACGCTGACATCGCCGGCCATTTCTCCTCGCCGTCCCTGGTGAGGGAGGTCAGAGGTCAGCTTGCAGAAGGTGGGGTGCGGTGTCACTCCCCAAGCTGCACAGATGGTGGAAGTGTGTGTGTGTGTGTGTTTGTGTTTGAGAGAGCTAAAAGGGGGGAGGCAGCTCACCTGTAGAGAAGCACATTTGCACACAAAATACTATATTTATTGTTTATTCATTCATTTCTATGTAAATAGGATGTGGAAACTACCTCGTTTAATAATGTGCATTTCTGTAATGCATGAAGCTGTTCTCCATGAAAGCACAGCAATATTTCAGTTAAATAGTTGTAACGGCCAGTGTTTACAGACACAAAGTGTGTGTAAAGGGAAAAAAAAGTTGGTGGGGGAAAAAAGCAAGAAAAATGACTTTAAACATATGCTAATATTTTCCAAGCAGTTCCCTAGTGAGTCTCAGAGGGCCCATTTCTTATGGGTGAACAATTGTTCTTAGTCACAAAAAGTCATTCCTTCGGAGAACAAGATGCAGAAAAGCAGTCTGGATAGTGTATGGAACTCAAAATCCTACTTTACGCCATGCAAAACTAATGATACATAACAATATGCATTTTACAGGTAAACTAGTTTATGATAAACCTTCATGCCGCATTGAACGTGAAGCTGACTGACTGTGTCAGCGATGAAAGCATCAGTCAGTGTTTTATCTCTTAATCCCAGCCTCTTTGTTGGGGGCACATGGAGCGAGCTCTTTTCGCAGAAGCGGTAAACAGTAAATACTGACTTCTAGAAATGCCTTGCAGACTTCGTTCAAGCATCAACTTACAGCTCGAAATCCGCCTTTCAGGAGCGGCTGAATTCCACAGTGATTACTGCGGATAAAGCGCTGATCGGCGCGTTTGTGAGCTGTGGCCTCTGAATCATTGACTCAATCAGAACTCTACACTCCTATTCACACCCAAAACAAGCATGGCACCTTGCAAGTGCTTTTAAGTAAATAGTCAAACTGTTGATTTTTCAGATCCAATCAGAATGAAAAAAGAAAAAAAAAACGATCTGGCAGATATTCTTTATGTTGGAAGAACTCAAGTACCTACTTTTTTCATGTGACTGAACCACAGTAATCAACAGTAGCAGGTTATACATATGACATCTTAAGAAGCACCTAGAAGCACTTACTAGCTGAAATCGATTCAACGCACAAAACAAATAGGTTGACCCCAGCACTGTCACTCCTGACAAGCTGTGTATATTTCAAGGCACAGGATTAATATCAGATTCAAAATATACAATGTAATGACTGCAAAAACCATAAAAAATAACTGGAGCTTAAGCAGTGTATCAATTATCAGTGGCCATAAGACACCAGTCTTGGCAGTCAATAGCATGTTATATAATTACATACAGCACCCCTGAATTAGTCAGCTAGCTGAAGCATAAAATTACTACCATATGTTCTCCTTTCCGCCATGCATCTAAAGGTGCTTAGTGTATTAGGCATGGACAGACATTGAAAAATCGTGTAGCAGAGTGTAGGTAAATGAGCCCACAGTACGAGCTGCAAGATCACAGACAGTGTAACGCTAATGGGGTAAATACCACACAAGACCACATACTGGGGTAACAAGAGAAAGGCCAGGAGGGCACCGATATCTTCCAGGACAAAAATACGCTGTAGATTTTGTACGTCACTAAGACAGAGGATACCGTACTAGTGCCACCAGGGCCTTCCGTCTCACCTTGATGAACTGTGCCATATATGCTCAATGTCCAGCGTCGGTTCTGCTTGTTTGCATTGCCTTTGGAGGGTATTGTTTACTATTTTTTATTCATCCTTCATTTAAATGTAAACCTTCATTTTAATTTGTGTCACTTCTGATTTTTCCACAGCACATGCAATACAACAATACACAAAAATTCACACTCTCCTTGACGGAAATTAGATTTCTTCAGGAAACAATAACATTATTCATCAACAGTTTGGTGCACTGTGAATGATACTCAGTTGGTCCTGATATAATTCCTTGCAGTTCATTTCTCATGACTGAGACCATACTATACTATGAAACTATTTAAATTATATTGGGTAATCTGATGTCAGGTGAATGTAATTTAATCTAATGCTATGATAGACAGAATGGTTTTCAAAGTACAGAACAAGCTGTCTGATGTAGTCTATATACCAAACAAAGAAAACACTTCATGCACTCATATTTATATTCATGACATTTGAAAATTCTTCACATACCTTTTGTATTATTCATGTAACATTTAATTTGCCAATCACAAACAAACATTGTACAAACAGGCACAAGCAAAGTAAACAGTGTAGCTGTATGCAATCAGTTTGATTATCAATTCAGTTTTCATGGTCACATACTTCTCCAGACTACAACTGTGTATTATTGATACACTGCACCCTCTGCTGGTTAATGCATGACCTAACACTATAATCCTGCCTTGTGTCTCTTTTGAGTAAAAGGTATTGCATTAATCACATGTTGGAAATTGGAATTTGTAAAGAAAAATAGCTCTGCTGCAGATAAGCTTTGATTTTAAACATAAGTAAAAGTGGAGCAATTTGTCGAATAATTCTTTAAATATTCTATTAATGAAGTCATTATTTAAAAATAGAATGATCTTGAGTTCTCTTGATAAATATATACTGTATCTACTCATCATTAAATTGTAATGTGGCTCGTCTGCATTTCATTTCCGTGACTAATATACTATACCCCAAGTCTGAAAAAATGATTGTTTAGGAATTTAGGCAATTTGTATATTTTCTGCCAACCAAAAGTCATGTAGAAGTGAATTGTAAATTACTTGTAAAGGTATTTCAGTGAAAATGCTGGAACTGTAGTTAAATGAAAATGTCGGTCAAGTTGAACGAATTACAAGTGATTGTAAGTCAAAAGAATGTATGCGTATATTTACCCATAGTTAAAAGATAAGAGATTTTATTTTGATAGTCAAGTTTCATGGTGTAATGATAAAAAGACTTTATCATAAAAATTACTTATTGAATAATTGACGTGTAATATTTATGTCAGTTCATCTGTCCGTCACTGTTACACTTGTGAGAGACAGATGCCACATATTTTTGAAATAAACACGACAGCTCAATAATTCAATGCCATCTTCTCTATTTTGACAGCTGCACCATGGGTTTGGACCATTAAAAAAGATCAATGGAAAAAGTAAGATATGGATGTAGTCCAGCATTGATGGAGTACAAAAGAATCACGCAAAGTGAGAGAACTGCTTGTGAAAGACCTGCGTGGGTATGAGCCACTGTCAACACAGCACTGCCAAGCTGAGCGAAACACAAGAGAGCACTGGAAGCAAAAAGTCCCTTTGTGTCAACTGATCAATAACCACAGAGTAATGTTCTGTCATGCATTGAAGGTTGTACAGCAGAGGCAGAAAAGGTCTTGTCTTTTAAATAACAGTGCAACGTAAAGATCACTCCTCTTCAAAGGCAACAAAGCACAGAACTCTGTGTGCTTCTTAAGATACTAAACAACAGAAAGGGTATACTTGTTATTTAACACAAATCAGATATGGGCTCTTTGCCTCCGCATTTAGACTAATATTGTCAATGGAACAGCCTTGGCCTTGTGCTTGGGCTTGCTATCTATAGGGAAACCTATTTTCAGTATCTTTTCACATATATGTAAAAAACCATATATATGGTGCAGTATATAACCTGGATGGTTGGTTGATATTTTATATAGTAAATGGCATTGATTCAATACCTTAAGTATTTATGTAGTTGTAACTTTATTAAATAAATGGAATATAATGAGTGTACAGTGATTATAACGAGAACAGGCAATCATATATCTATTATTATTATTATTATTATTATTATTATTATTATTATTATATACAAAACATTAAACTCACTGCAGTTCCCTAATCCTCACCCGTTAGTTTTGTTTTGGTTATTTTGAATTTTATTGCGTGAAAAAGCATTATTTTTTTCCTGGGCGAAGACTTATGAAAAATATGTCGAAGAAAACTGGATGAACTTTCTGCAATGCCAAACAACTCTTTTAAACACTAGGCGTCTCAGAATGCATATAGTGATCCAAGTGTTCTAATTCACGTGCTGCGTGCAGGCAATTCATTATATCACTTTACTGGTGGTTTAAAGGACTAAGGGCAGCGCATTTTTTTTTACAGTTACGATTAACATCTGAAGATTCACCCCCTAAAACAGCACTGCAAGCTGCCACCAACATCATTACAGCAGTGTTTACCAAGTGACAGGCGATACAGCCGAAGCTGAGAGATGGAAATTCCCAGCGGCGCTATCTCGCTTCCACCTCGCACTTTTATCTACGTTGTGCCAAACACAATGAAATCCAGCACACATCCCCAGAATCGCAATCGCAGTGTTTTTCGGTAGTGCTTTTTCGTGTCTTTAGCGCAAGATTGCCACGTTGGGCCTTCTGTAACAATATCATTTGGACTGAAAGGGGTGAAGTACCGCACTATATAAATGAATCCCATAAAACGCGCCCAGCTGTAGCCGCGCTGGCCTGCTATTCATTTCATTTATGGCCCTCGGCGTGAAAAGTCAAGCGGCACAATGAAAAACACCCTCTACAGTTTTAACAGTAGGGTAAGGCAGAGGCGTTGGGATTCTGTGCAGTGGTTTGTGTCTGTTTTAACACTCATCCATTTCATCCATCCATAAATGATTCAAGAGCAATTAAGAACAAAAAGACACAGGAATACAAACATTCTATGCCGTGAAGTACATTAAAAAGAGAATTGAGTGATCATAGTGAGAATGGAAAAGCATCGGCATGGAGGAGAGCACATTTTGACCATTCTTCTGTAAAAAAAGTCACAAAACTGTTCTATAAAGTGCTTCAGGTAGTGTACTTGTGAAAAGTATGTGCTCATTTCTAAATCCACCAACTGTCTCCCAACTAGCTGAAACTAAGTGACCTCTTAAAATAGCTATTTTCGAGAGCCAGAAATGTTCAGCATAAAGCCTGCTTAATCATGTAAGTTAGCAGGCGCCTGCGTTTGACAGGGTTTCCTGCCTTTGGCCCTTCAGTGAAGTGCCATGTGGAGTGATTTGTTGTGTGGATGCCAAGTTTTATATTGAAAACATGTTGGAACCAATGCCACATAATCTTAAAATTAAGGTAGAATAAAAATACAAAATATAATTATTATATATTATTATAATTGTAAACATATTATTACATGTATTTCAGATTCTGCATGAACTATGTATATTCTGTTAGGAAATGTATGAAATGGTACAATCTCATATCTCATATAGTCCATGCATACAGTACTGGGCAAGTGCAGCTGTTTTCTTGCCTGCTCGTGCATATGCAGATATGTGTTATCTTGTGTATGTTACCATATTCTATATTATGAGTCTGGACAGGTTTTTGAAGAGAGGTAGTCTATTCTTCACTTACCCTTTGTTGATATAAAAGTAGAATTGATTTATTCCCAACCCCCATCTTCAGCCGATTTGAGACCAAGATGAGACGACTGTTCCTCCGGTTATTTGCAATTCATGCGTCAGAGATTTGTTATATTAATGTGTTGCAGGAGTTTGCGACATTACGGGCCCTCTGAAGTGCCTCCCATGCGGCGCACAGTGCATTTCGCCTAGTGCCGACAGCGGTTGTTACTCTCAGGGGTAGTAGCAACGGCGCGCCATCACTGTGACGGATCTCATTAATCCTGCTTGCATTCTCCAGGACTCGTGTGTTACTGAAAGCAGAGCTTTACCGTGGACCATTTGCACCACAGCACACTAAGGTACGCTCACAACGTGAAGTGGGTTTTTGACTTGTGGGCGAGGGGGTGCTTACACGAAGTACTGTTGGGAACAAAAAAGTGTGTTCAAAATAGTCAGGGTAAGTAGGCCTATGTTTTCTATTTATGCAAGCATCGAGAATGATTAGCTAGGTAATGCATTTATCACACACAATGTGACGCATTACTGACAACAATCCCAGCTGAATGGCAGTCCCCCAAAAAAAAAAAAAAAACAAAAACCCTGTACCAGAATGCTTTTTGAAAATGAATCGTTAAATTCGAGTCTTTTCTCAGTGCAAAAGTTCATGCATTGCAAAAATGGATAAACGTGGCCTCAGTTACGAATCCCAAAACGCATGTGTTTATTTTCTAAATGGGAAATGGAAAAAATTACGGTTTTTTGAATGCACTGTGGAGACGATACACTATAGAATACACTATAGAAGAACAAGAACTAATTTCTGTCTCAATAGTCTTTGACATTCTGGCAACATTCCCGTTAAGGCGATGCACATAGGACTATTGATTCGGGGAAAACAAGCACATTTTCCCCGGCGAGAGATTAATAAGAAAATTGATTTGTATGCTGCAAAAGTCAGGGCAGACGCTCCCGCCGTAACGTGCGAGCAGCACACTCCTCACCGTCTGTCCTCCTTCAATCTCTCTGACTCCACTTGCCGCGCCGTTTCATAATTCTCCTTGTAATTGATTTTTACTTCTATTTATTAATAAAGCCTGTGGTATGCCGCGAGCGCGCAGCTGGTTATCTGAAGCCCACCAGGAGTTTAATCTCGCAGATAACGGGAATAAATGTGAGAGTACTCTTGCAATGTATTGATTGACAAATCAATGCCTGGTTATTTTCTTTACCGTGCTCATTTGATAAAGCAAAACGTAACAACATGTGCAATTACATTTAACCATCCTTTTATTGTGTGTTACAAGATATTTAATTGCAGATCAGAGCAGACCTTTAGAATCCCGAATAACATATAGAGTTTACATTAACCTCATCCAGATGAGTAATTGCAAACAAGGTCTAACTTGTGTTTAAACTGAAGATAAAACACCTAAATATGAGAAGAGCAGAAAGCCATTTCTCTTGTGCTTTGGCAGGTGTTCTCATTTAATGCCCCATATTTTGGGGCAAGAAAACGTTATCTTCACAAAAGTAGCAGTGGGTATGAAGAGACCTCATTGATTCAATGGGACATGCATGAATCAGTAATACATGCTCACCTGTATGTATGCATTGTGTGAGTTGTGCAGATGAGAGATATCAGTACATGTTTACATGTGTATGCCTTTCATGTTACCTTGTGAAGTGAACGTTTTATTATTTAAATCGTGTATCAGTTAACTGAATGTGTACATGTCTGTATCACTCACAACCTTTTGTGTTCTGGGGGTGAGCATTGATTCTAGAGTGGTATTGATAGTGCCTGACAGCAATGAAGAGCAGTATTAGGAGAGAAAGTGACCTTCCAGCAACAGACTCCTGTTAAACTCTACTGAGATGCACGGATTGTTCAGGGAATATCAATCAATCAGAAGCTATGGATATGGATGCTGTGTAGTTCTGTAAAAACTCACCACATACTTTTCAGTGTGTTGCTGTTGTTGTACTTTTCTGTAGACTTTCTCCTAAAAAATAAAAGACAAGGTAAGTCTGAATCACTGGATATACACACTTTGATAGTGTCAAGGAAGTTCTGTGTTTGGCTCTGCAAGAAAATTGAGGTAGTGCTGTCTCCATTGTCTGTTTCTCCTCTCCCACTATTCTTCATTCACACTCAGCAGTTGCAACCACCCTGAATGATTTATGTTGTAGAGTTTGCTTTGTATGTATGATTACATTTTACCTAGTTGGAAGTACACTCAGGGTGAAGGTAAGGGTAAGAACTTTGGTAGACTGTAGAACACTGATTAGCTACCAGGTCGAACTATACACCCTTGTGTTACAAACTCAACACTTCTTGCCCATTAGTGAAGTTACTCAGAACATATCCTCCAGAAGGTCATCATGCCCCATTCCATAGGGCTCATCCCAGCCTGGCAGCTGGCTAAACTGAAAAATGATGTTGAGTATTCCATCAGGGGACCAACTGCAATGCACCAGAAACCGCTGCTTAAATAAGTTGAACTACAGCCAGACCATGACCAGTGTCAAACTAAGCCTGGACTGTATGATCATGGTTTACACACTGTGACTTCATTTCCCATGGTTCATTCAGAGTGCCCCCTCTGACCTCTGACCTCTGATCTGTTTAATATTATAGTCTCTGGTAAATGGTAGAAATGCCAGGGAGATGGAGTGGATTTGGGGCTTGATTTAGAGTGATAAACACTGTGCTGAAAGCAAATAGTTGCAGTGTCTCAGCTGGGCAGACTGTTGATCACAGGCTGTGCTAATGTGCTTCTGTGCCCCATGTGTGGGAGACACCGTCTGAACTGCTCCTCCAAAGCCAGTGTCTGCCATTGTGTGGGCCTCTGTCTAGGAAGGAAGGCCCTGGAGCAGGCAAACGGGAATGTGTGTATCTGTGTGTGTGTGTCTACTGGCTGTATGTGTGCACGTGGGTGTGTCTGTGCAGGCATGTGCATGAATATATGCGCACATTTGTGTGTATGAATTTGTGCCTGTGTCCATATGTGTATTTTGATGTTGGTGCATGTGGGCGTGCCTTTGTCTTTATTTGTGCATGCAACTGTGGGGGTGGTTGGGGGTTGAGCGGAAATATGACTCTGTGTCACTACTGCATCAGTGCGTGATCAGAGGACACTCCTTTCCATAGGCCCCCTGGCTGTCAGTCTCTCCATCTCAGCTCTGTACCAGGAGGAAGAGAAACCCATGAATAAATTAGAGGTGATTAGCTCATTCTCTTAATCACCTCATCATTTCATCCCAGAGCTTCTGTTTTGCCCTGCTCACTTTGTGACATATCAGTTGTGATTACTGTCATGTCTCCGTACGCACAGAGCTGCACTTTAATAAGAGCTCCTGGCAATCTCCTTTGTACACGTCAGCCTGTGTGTGTGCAAATGGCATTCCAACTGTCAGGCAAAGTATGGAAATTAGATTAGTGTAATGTTCGCAGGGAGATGAAAGACCAATGTTTAAACAGTAGCGCTCTGGTGCTGGGATAACTAAAAGGCTCCCATCCCATCATGAGATGTTCCTCTTGATTTAAGAGAGCGCTCCCTTGATTTACAGTATTGAATGATCTGTTGTGTTTTGTAGTAATATTTTTCTCAGCTTGGAAAAGCATGGGAAGTGTATCCTGCGGTGTGGGGTATATATCTTGCATTGGGGAGAGGAAGGGAAATTGGACCGACAGGCTGACCTGGATATAATTATTGGGGCATTTTTCATGCACATGGTCTGTCAGACAGTATGTCCCTGAGGTGACAAAGCATGTAGTTTTGTGGAACCTCCCAGGTAGTGCCAGCTGCCTTAGTACTGGCATAGTGATTCTGGGCATTGCATCAAATTCCAAAGGGGCACATTCTAGCTGGCACAGGATATCTGTGATGGCAGCCCAGGCTATACCTGGCTAGTGCCTTTCATTGCCCTCGATGAAAGCGTCTTGGTATATCTGCTGTAACTGAAGAGCTTTTTCATATTATACATTTATATAGCTTAATATTTAATAAAGCAGTTCCAGGTACTGTTGCATGATCTTTCACCCTCTCAATTTTTTACATTAGCAGAAGCTGTGTGTCTCCACTGTTCTGTTATTTGAAAACATGAGAAGAAAAATGTATCAGATGTTTTTCAAAGTACATTTTAAGTAAATCCATAAGTGCTTGTACAATTGAGGGGTGGTGAATGTGAATACAGGCACACAACACTGAAGGTGATGAGAATGGTGGGAAGACTTCTATATTGAGTTTCAAAGTTCAGAGGGCTCATAGGCAAGGGAATTTCATGCATACTGGCAGGATTTTATTCCTGTCCACTAGGAGGCGCTCTTTGTTAGAGCTTCTCAAAATACTCATCTAGCTGAGTGTTGTCACTACCACACCTACATCTGGTATCCTTCTCCACTCACTCAGCCGCATTCTCAGACACAAAATAAAATACCAAAACTTAACAATTATGCTTCATCTACAACACATTGACCAAATGTGTCTGCCCGTCAAACAGATCAAACATTTACATGTTAAGATTTTGCTTTTATGCATGGACAATTCCACATCCATTTACAAAAAGGGAAGGCAGGAGCTCCATTGACCTTTCCGACGAGTGTTATTCTTCATGAAAATCTGGTCACAGAAAGTATCTCAGACCATCTGTATCAAAAATATTTTTATTGAATATATTCTCAGTTTTAGCCAACAGTATTCATTTCAAATATAGTTTTTGTCACAAAAGTAATCATACAATGAATAAGCATAGTGATAGAGGAGATATACATGTTTGCTGTATTATTTGCTGTATTAATATAACACTGACCCCACAAGAGACTGTTCAAAATAAATACAGTAACATAATAAATGTCTAAATAGATTAAAAGGGTAGTTTTCTAGTTTGTCGGATTACTTGACAGAACAAGAACGAATTCACATTATAAATGTGTATATTTTGCCATTTCACACTGTAAAAAACATTTTATATATTAGTTAAACCATTGAGCACTCTTGTTTGGATACAACATACTGCATTTGATGCAGCCCTTATGGAGAGACAAACAATAGCAAGTGCCTTATGGTGAACCCATATAAAATTGTAGGAAGACTACTGAAAGATTTAAGGTATTGACAATTGAGTGATGCTGGACAAGGAAGATGTGGCCATTTCAATGATTGGTCCCATTCTGTGCTATCAGAAGTAAACGTTTCCTAAACATCACTGTTTGTAGGTTTGAGAAAAGGTGCAGTGATCATAATGATCAGTTTAGCTTTCTTGGGTTTTAAGCAATTATGATAACATGAAAAGTTATTTTCCTGAGTGTATATGTCCCTGTATACAGATACTCAACTGCTCTGTGCCCTGTGCATAGTGTAGTCATGCACACTCTTTTTAGAAATCGATTTGCTGGTGAATCCACTCTCCTCCATACCTTACTCAGCCACTTGTTTTCAGAGCAGTGGCATGTACATCACAGATATCAAACCACTGTTCGTGCACCTCTCTGTGGGGTAGCAAGGCATTGTGAGGCAGGGAGGGTCGCAGCCGGCGGTCCTTGCTGTTTGCCACCCTCCAGAACTGTGAACCTTTCAGCAGGAATATGGCGTTGTGTGTGTAAGAGAAGTAGGCTGCGTCCAGGTTGCCTCCTGGGTGGTCCCTGGGGGCCGCTGCAGGGAACACCACCTCAATCTTCTTGGGAAAGCCCTGTGCCACGGTGTTGGCTTTTGTGTCAAAGCTGTACACCTGTGAAGAGTGATTGTTCACACTTAAAGGCTGCTCTAGTTGCACAGGGAAAATAAAGAAAGATGCCCAATACTGGCTGTAGCAGCAACTGAAAACTAAGCTTTCATTTAATCTGCCTGGCTAAATAAGCATACAAAATAATAAAGTAATAAATAAACAT
This sequence comes from Albula goreensis, assembly GCA_022829145.1. Taxonomy (NCBI): domain Eukaryota; kingdom Metazoa; phylum Chordata; class Actinopteri; order Albuliformes; family Albulidae; genus Albula; species Albula goreensis. Next base: position 18,085,208 of record CM040759.1, read on the forward strand.
GTTGGTAACATACATATATTTCTGAAGAAAACTAAATTTGTGCTCTCTATACAAAACATAAATAAGCAAGTATTGATTGTTACAATGTTGGGTACTTCAAACCAAACACATTCCTAATGTTTTATTCTCTTTAGTAGGCACCCACAGACACTCTTACAGACAAGGACAGATGAAATGCAACTGCTACTTCACCACTGGCACACAGGACAGAATGGCTACTGCCATTCTCTATTCTGTGGTTTACACGATCAGCCATATAATCAAACATCTGTGAATGTGTTGAATCGTGCGCTTCACATTGCTAAATCCCCAGCCACACAGTGTGAATACCTCTCATATCCCTTTTTAAAGACGAGTAGTGAAGTATTTAGTGCTTACATCTGTGCCCTTGAAAAAGTAGATGTGGGAGTCCCTCCTGTCATAGAAGGCTGTGTCGATGGGGCCGGGGATGCCTGGAAAGCCTTCAGAGATGAGTTTGGGATAAGGCTGGCCCTCAGGGTCCTCTGTGTGCACCCGGTCATTCCCACTGTCGTACCTCCAATACTGTGTTCCTGTGTCGACCAAGAGGACCCCAAAAATCAATGTTTATGTAATAATTTACATTATTTGGAGCCAGTTTCCAGGGCAACACTGCAGTGCTTTCATTGTATAATCCGCTTTGTAGCTGGATATGTACTGGGATGAATACAGATGCAATGGATATGCTCCAGCCATGACTGTAGTCCAGTATCCCCCAAAGAGATACATATGGCTTCCCAGAGCTCCCGATAAAGCAATACCACGATTACCTTTGAAGAAGTAGACAGCATCCGTGCTCCAGGTCCACACGTGTACGTAGGCGTCCACGCCATCCGCTGGGATCCCACGCCAGCCCACCTGCACAGCCACAGGGTCTCCATAGCGGGTGCGGTTGTTCCGGTTCTCGTACAGCCAGTACCAGCCATTCCGCATGAAGTAGGTATTGAATCGGATCACCACCTCGCCGTATGGAGTCCTCTCTTTCCTGATCCAGTCGAACACTGTGCTGAAGCGGCCCTTGCAAGCCCCTGAGAAAGGAACATCAGGAGTCATCAGTCCCTTTTAGACGCTATTACTGCACATGCACACACATACCAAGTCACTACTTCGTGTACATTTTATGTTCACTTAAAATGTATATGCTTTTTAATGTATACTTTCCATGAGCATTTATGATCAATGCACCATTTTTGATTTTTGGATGTATTTCCTTTGTAGCATTGAGTGTGAGTTCATGGGTTTGGGTTATACATAGATAATGCACAAGCTATAAAAATACTGTTTAAAGCTCTTGTTTTTTTATGTCATAGACAATAGCAATAGCAAACTGAACACGTCAGGAATATAAAAGGGTCATTTGTCTCAAACACTGCTAAGTAAATGTTTACAGATTTTTCAACATTGACTTTTACTTTTTGGTGAGCCACTGCCATTGCTCGAATTGAACCTGCTGAGTTCCTACATGAAAACAGAAAATGCAGATTTGCATAGACGTTTATAAATACATGTGAAGCAGCACTCATATTTTGCTTGTATTTTTTTGAGAATCTGATTTGCGCTAATGCTTTGTGAATGAAGACTAATAGTTGCTGCGGGGCCAGGACCTCATCAGTGAAATGGAGATGTGTTTCTCAGATCAGAGGGAACAGAGACATTTAATTTCCTCATCATATCTTTGCGCACATCTGGGTGGTCCTCTCCCAGCGTGAGATCTGTGCTCCTCTCCTCAGGATGTAGGAAGAGGGTGCGGGGTGATGCATGGGGTTTTGAGAAAATCTCACCGTACAGATGCTGTATGGCCTTCCTGTCCAGCCAGTCGATCTCAAAGCCTGAGTCCTGTGGCAGGTAGCTGGGCTGCATGATGGAGCCGGTCCTGTGGATGTGGGGCAAGCCCAGAACGTGGCCGATCTCATGCACAGCCACCTGAGAGAGAGAGACCATTCAGTCAATACATATGAAAAGTAGGCTGACCTTTTTAAGGATGACCACGCACCGCCTTTAGCATTTTTCCCTGTCCTTGCAAGATAAATACACATTATTTTCTCCCATTGCTAAGAGAACAAATGGAGCCTCACTGTGAAATACTCACCTTGAGGAGGCTGATTCCGCTGCCCGTGTTTGGCGCGGTGAAGTGTTCGTCATCGTCAAAATGAATGTCTCCCAAGAACCAGGCATGGGCAAACTCACGCCCAGCTCCATCAAACCTCTGAGTGCATCCCAAGTGTTTCCCTGTATCACACACATGGGAGCAATCAGTCAACTGAACATTCGCTGCCATTCCTCCTTCACTCTGCCACTGAAATATTTAATTGTATGAAGGCAATTATGTCTCTGTCGTAAGTGCACCAAGTCGAAAGGATCAAATGATTTTTATGCATGTCAAACCCATGCTAAAATTGTCCCCTTTATACATTTATTCAGACATGCTTGTTTTTTCCCACTTTTTAATCCAAGGGACCATTTATATACCAAATAACTTACCCGTTCCAAACCCCAGCCTGATGTCTATTTCCTCCAGGGGTGAGTGTGAGTCCTCTATGAACGCCAGTGGTGACACCTCACTCCACATCCTGAAAGCCAGCCTGAAGACGTAGCGCTGCTCATCGATGGACAGCTGGCTGCTGTAGCCCTCACCTATCAGCCTCCACTTCAGCAGCTTCTTGGAAAAAGCCATGTAGCCGTGCCCGCCAACCTCTCTCTTCTGCCTCCCCTTGAACAGGAGTGTTTTCAGGTGCTGCTTTCTTTGGGACACCAACATGGATGCCTGCCACTCCCCTGTGGCATTGGCGGTCTCATTCATGGCAATGCTGGCTGTGATGTTGCTGTCTGTGCTGTTGCTTAGCTCTGTGCTGGAGGAGTTCTGCTCATCTGAGGAGGTTGGGGCCTCCTCTCTATCTGGGACGCCACATCTTGGCTCGTTCATTGCTGCTTTGGTGGCATCATCAAACACACCTGTGGTAGGAAGGCCTGAAAGCCTCTGAAACTCTTTGAGGGCGGAGATGAACTGTGAGCCCTCAGTTGGGTTGCCTGATTGGTCCTTGTTCCCCGCCTGAGATGGGGATTCCTCATCCTGAATACCGGACAGAATGTCCTTGGGAGCTGGGTTGTCATGGAAGAGAATGGCTTCTTCTGTTTGAGATTGGATTTTCTCCCAGTTGACTGGGTTTATGAAGCCGTACTTGGATAGAAATTGCTGAAGAGACACAAAACAGAGCATGTTTGCAGTTAATCTTTTGCAAAGCGCGATAAAACTGTTACTCCGCTTCATGTTAGCTGGTATGATCATAGGAGAAAACATTTGCATTGGAATTAAATTCACCTTTGAGGCAACATAAATCACAGATCTTAAAGGTAGGGATAAAGTGAAGAACAGGGATTGTGTAACTGTGTCTCTTATTTTAAACATGGATCCAACAGATTTAAATGTTTTTCTTTTTCCCGAAAACCCACTAAAGTCAGTTTAACTGTCTCAATGAAGTCTCTGTGCTGTGTTTTATCTTGACAATACAAAAGACTGAACTCATAATCATAATAATGTTTCACAAGCAACATTGTAGAAAATAAACATAAAATGGACAAATTCCTATGCACCAATTACAGAAGCGTGAAAACAAGTTTGAATTATACATTGTAGTGTAGCAACAAATTGTCTTCAACTTTTGTCTAAAACAGAGTGCATAACGCAATCCATTTAAAAATATATTATAATATTTAAAAAATGTAATTCTCAATAACAGAGCCAATAATGCATTCTGTTACCTGTGCGGTGTCTTTATCAATAACGGGATCAGCTTGTTGAGATGCCGGTATTTCAACATCGGAATGGTCTCGGTTGTGGAAAATCCTCTCCGCCACAGTTGAGTCGATGTCGGTCAGTAAAATTAACACAATCAGCCGTATGGAGGTAAGCATCGTGACGATTTCACAGAGCTCAGGTAATTCAGGTAATTCCCCCTTGTCGGTTTTCAGAGGAGGGCAGCGTTCCATCTGAAGAGCGACACATTATGACTCTGGTTTATGCGTTCAACCAAAAGCTCGCCCCGCCTCTAAAAATAATCTCTTAAAGTTGGAAAGTGGAGCTTCTAAATTGTAATTATTTGGTCTGGAATTACTTTCCCCTCCCCTCGCCACAAGCACCAAGGTGGTGTGACATCCTTATTTAAGTTTACCCCCACCTTCAAAACCAGGTGGGCGGACTGAGTCAAAATTCCGCACTGTTCACCACTACCGACGGAATTTCTGGAATTTCTTTTCTTATACAGCAATGTTTATTTGGTTCAAAGAATGGAGAGGTGAAATTTACTTTTCAGATTGCGATTTTTGTTCCTTATGTGAATTACGACAATCACATGTTGACACGCTCTTTTTGAGAGGAGCCACGCGACCGAGCACCTTTAAGTTTTAACACCTGTCTCGCGCTTTCCTCAGCTGAGTAACTAAAAATTCTCACACCCTGGTGACAAGACCCCTTTGCAAGGCCCAGGATAGCCTCAAAAGAAATAATAGCGGTTTCCGGGCCTCAAAATGAACAATGTTGCTTATACAGCTTCCTGTTGCCAAGTACAATAGGATATCAGAAAGTAACAATTTGACAGATTTGTTATTATTGATCAAATTATTGATCATATTATCTATTTTAATGATTTTGTATTGTTCTGTCTTCTTATATGTACGGCTGACGTATGTATGTATGCATGTATGACGACACAGTTTTACCATATCTAAGATTAATTTGTGGATGGAACACAGCAGCGTTTATTTAATCATGTATTTATGTGCATGTTATAAGAAAGGTAATGTAACAACATGCATATATGTTTAAATGTTTCTCAGAAATGTAACTCTTCACAACACAGATAGACAAAGCAAAGCCATTTATTTCATATAATTACACACAATCTAAAAATAAACATTCAATGGCTTAAAATTACTGTTTGCCATAGTTATCCAACTATTTCATAACACTACTGTGGACTGTGAAAAACTCCAATGCAAGGACAATAACAAATTAAAACATTTATAGGAGCATACCAATTAACAGATAACATCATAGATTAGTTACTGAAAAAAAATCAACCAGTTTGACAAAGGGGTACTGTTGAATTTAACTGGACGGCAATGATCGTAACAGACATGAAACATGAAACTCAGTGACGATGATGAAGCAGCTGCAGGGGCTTAAAGCTCAGGGGTCGGAGAGCATGGTCACTGCAATGATTGTGCGATTCCTGCAGCCAGGTGCTGGGCCGTGGGTTTCTCTGCCACGCAGCTGACTGAGAGGCCCTCTGCCACCATGGCATCCCCTGTAGTGGGCCCAATTGCTGCAAACTGTGAAACACAACATTCAGCTCACTTAAATAAACTGACTGTAGGCATGCTTCATCACATACATGGGTAACCTTTTCAAACTGACATGCATAAGGTTGTTGTGACTACTTCATAATTACCAGAGGATGAAAATATTCTTGTTCTTTCCCTACTTATTTATTAAGAGAGAGAGCTGAATAGTATGAACACAAATGCACACATGCAACACGCCATAGAGGAAGTTGAGAATAATAGAACTAATGAATGTATTCTGAGCCAGAAGAAATACCCTGCACGGATCTCCAGAGTGCATCGCTTTTTGTAGCATTGGCTTTTGCTGCTGTGCACAATATAAACCCATTCCTAAATATGTACATCAATAAACATCGTTGGAGACACAACCCTATACCTTGGGAATACATACTATTCTTTACACTTCCACAAGAGAAGAGTGCTTTCATGTATGATTTTAAAATTCTACAGCCTAAATCTAAAACATATGGATCACAGTCAAATCTTGCTCTAAGTTGTATTTAATGTGTGTGGGGGAGAGCGAGGCTGCACCAGGAGATTCTTCCAATTTTATTGGGTTTCACATTAACCCCATAATGGACAGCACAAATGGATGGTGGGGATGTATAAGTGAAAGCACTGAGTATCATACACTATGGCATTACATTAAAGGGTGCACAGATTGAAAAATGTGCTAGTTCTCGGTTCACCAAGCCAGATTACAGAGGTTCAGGTGGTGATGTGTGCCAGAGAACATGGGCCAGAGCATGACATCACAATAACAACCAGTTAATACATTTCGGGACAAAGAGCAGATATCCAACTCTTACTCGTAGTGAAAATGTATGTTATGGCAATATTGGGCTTTAAATGATCTCTGCAACTGTTATTTTCATAAAACCCCCCAATAAATGCAAATGTGTGGACTAAATATCTGAATGTTTTTGTAGCAAAGATGTATGCTATCCAATCATTCTGCCTCAGAAAAGGAACAGTTGTAGAAATCCTTGAAAGCCCAATATTGCCATTGCATACGTGTCCATTGTAAGTGTATGTAAACTTTTGACCACAACTGTATGATGATATAAAAACAGAAGAGAATGAGCAGGCAAAGGGCTTAAAACAGGCAATACCTTTATCTCATTCAACTTCTCTCCTGCCAGTGTCCGAACAACGTCCAAACAAAACTTGACTCCAGACGGACTGAAGAATGCAATACTTGCTGGAATACCCTGCATAAGAGTGTAAAAAAAACTGAACCTATATTTGTACATTGCGAGATGTATTACATCAAACCATACAACAGAATAATGCTGGGGGAAGAATATAATCTTGCCTCTTTATAACACCTTGACATAATCCTCAAAATGTTAGCACATCCAAATACCAGGTATCTTTATTGTATTTAACAACCTTAATTGCATTCATTATTTTACATAATTTTATATACTTATCCATAAATCTCAAATTTACATTCAAATCTTACACGTTAATATCATTAATAAGGGCAAATCATACTGCTCAAAATTAATTTAATAACTGCTTATGTGAAAACAAATTCATGTTTTTTTTTTTAAGTGCTAAACAAGTCGCTAAATTCCTTACATGTGTATTAGCAGTTTATGGAAAAATCACAAACACCTGTCATGTTTTTTAATATGGGAAAAGCCAAGAGTTAATCAAGGCAGCTTGCAAAACCCTCACACTCATCCCCATTCACAGAAATATGATGGTTACAGTCAGGGAACTGCTGTCATATTAAGTGACAGAACGTGATGTGCTTTAACGTGACATGCTTCTAGTGTAGGGCGGTGATTCAGAGGTACCTATTTCTCTATGGAGAGATGTGTGGAGAACATTTGACATTTTTTATTTGCATTTGTGACTTATGTGTGAACTGCTCCGGCTGTGAAGACAGAAACATGATAGATACTGTCAGCTCTGCTAATACACCTGTCTATCTCCTGTAGCTCTGATAATCCCAATTTGCGTGGTGTACCTGCTTGGAGAAATGGTCCGTTAGGTTTCTCTCCAGGTCAGGATGCTCAGCTGTTTGATAGACTGTCAAAGTTTCCAGCGGCAGTCCTACAGACAATTAAACAGCATCATATAACATTCATGTTTGTGTACTTGAACCACACAGCTAGAAGCAACAAGACACTTCTAAGAAATAGTCACAGAATTTTTTAAAAATGCCAGAAAAATATATACATATGGCTTTTTTAGAACACCCTGAGCTTCCATCTTTCTATAAGGTGTTTTTTTCCTGCATCAAGTGAGTACAGCAGGCAGTTCATTGCTGACTTGGACCAACATGTTACAGTGCTTTAATGTTTACATTTTAAAGGGAAAGTGCAAAACAATACCATTTTCTCTCAAAGCTGTGGGCAGGACTTCTCTTTTAATCGATCCACAAGGAAAAAACAGGGGCAAAATACTGGTGTCCTCCCCTGCATTAAAACAGATACATTATTAAAGCACCTTTCCTGGTACAAGTTAAAGTAAGGCCTCAATTTAAGACTAAAGAGGTTACTTCTATTATTTGTACAATATGGCAGCATTTTCAAATGTAGTCTTTTTTCTTACATACTTTCAAGAATAAACCGTGAAAGTACATCAGCAGTTCCAGTGTCCTCTCCCTGTGGAAGTAGGCCAAGCTCTTCCACTGGAAAGAAAAAAACACTTCATAATATGAACAATCAAATATATACCCTTGCATGTCTACACATAGGCTCTATTTTAACAATCAACAAATGGTGTAATGATTAAAAAAGACGTCATTATTTTGGTGCACTGATTATTTGCAGCACCACTCTGCTGTAATACCTACGTTGGGGCAAAATTGATTGTACAGCTGGAATGCAACTGCTACAGCCACAAAACTGTTGCTTTCTGCATGTGTGAAATTGACTTCACACAGGTTTCAAATAAACATGGCAGCAATTACTGAAACTCATATGCTGTATTTTGACCTTCGTGCCATGGGTTTGTTCCAATCAAACAGAGCCCAGTGACCTTGAACACTTTACAAAAAAGACTAAAAAGGTGAAAATAATTTACCGGGTAATGCATAATGCTGATAAATGAAAACAGCTATCATTGCTGAGTATGAACAACATGTTGTGGACATGTTCCACACAGTTCTACTGTGACTAACATCAAATTGGGATTTAATTTATGCCATATCATACTTTAAAATGTTTCACACTTCTGGTTTCCACACAACTATGGACATATATAATTTATAAGAATTTTAATTTATGGATGTCACAGAAAAAGAAATGATGACTTAAAACAGGTGTTCAAAACTAAGGTAACAGTGCCTTGTGAATAATTTGCACACAGTACTGAATATAAACCATGTAAGCTACACTTGGCTGTTGTTTAGCTGCACTTATACACAAAAACCGTAGGCACAGCCGACAGAAAAACTGCTGCTGGGCTCAAATGTAGAGATAAGAAGAAGGATTAACCTGTGATTAGCACAAACCTGTGGGGGAGGTTTATTACTCCTCTCCACACCGCACTCGCTTTTACTTTGAGAGGCGTTTGGCACAGTGCTAACAGGCATTCACCTCACATTTTAACTGTTGCTGAACTCTTTGAGGATTTTGGGGAGGGTTTTTTGGCATGGAGAAACCGGCAGCAGAAGGATTAGTCGGGCACAAAGAGGCTGGGAACGAGGGGCCCCGCCTGCAACCCCTCGCACGACAAGTGACAAGTTTCTGGTGGGCTTTTTTTGACAGTAAACTGTCACTTGTGGAAAACCAATTTCCAGCTGAACCGTGGCAAGTGATAATCGCATTGACACATTTATGCAGGATGCAGGTGCCTGTCACAGAGAGGGCTGCTTCAATTAGCAGCTCATCAGCTAATGTGTTAAAGAGACAGGCACCAGGGACCTGCAGATCCCTACCCCTGCCAGACCGGCTAAGACAGCTAGAGTGGAACACAGATAGCACCAGTGGTACATGGAACTGGGTAATTCCTTCTGCACTAATCCTTGTCCTGAACTCTTATCATAAACAGTAAATGTATGTAGGACTATGATATGACAGAACAAATGTCACTGTTTAATAAATAGCAAATTAGGTTTCGCAAATTAATATAGATAATTAAATAAAATGTCCCATATCAGTATGTACTAAAATTCATAAAATACTAACTCATTATGTTCACCAGTGCAGATTGTGACACTATAAAACCAGGCACTGTCAAACAAGCCTATTCATACCCATCTTTTTGAAGTGTAATTCAAATGCATGTTTTGCATACATATTTTGCACGATTATAAGCCTTTATAAGGACCACACTAGGTGAAGATTTAATTTACCATTTTAAAACATGGGTTATACAGCGCATGAAAGCCTGCAGTTCTCTGTGCAAATAAAAGGCAGCATAACCCACCCAAGCTCGCTGTTGCTTTTCCCACAACATAGATGGATTTTGAATTCCATTTGTCCTTTATAGTGTTGATCCACTCTGTAACACACAAACAAACATTGTGCACATAAAAATAATTACACAAAAAAGGAAATCTTAGATCCAAACGTTACTTGATTTTATCCACTTAATTCTGAAGTCAGCCAGCCTTGTTTGTTTATTTTGCTTTCGCTTCCAACACAATTAAATGTGATTGACTGTAGGCAGGTCCCTGATAAGAAGCACTATATGCTAAAATATAAGCACCTGCCATATGATTAAATGACTGTCAGGCAATAATTTTCCTGACTGCTTAGATATATCTCCATTATTGTCCTTGCTTTCACAAAGCATAAAGTGAAACAGAACGACAATTAGTTGACATACATTTACATACATCCATTATGCATTATCGCAGCTATCCAGTGTTACATCAGTGACGACATGTCAGGGGGTATACAATGTAACACCTGCTTAGATCACAAAACTGTTGGCAGAACAGTTTATTTCCATTAAACTGCGAAGGTTGATGCACAGTATAATGAGACAATATTAGTAAGCAGGCTTTCTCAAACATTTAAAAGCCTAACAGAAAAACAGTACAATTACTCTTAATTCCCTTTTTTAAATGTTCTATTTTTCCATTTATTTTCCCTTTATTTAGCCAGCTGGTGGTCAGAAAATAGTACAATAAATACCCCAGGTGTTCATTTGTAAACCAAAGATACCCTTATAAAAACCTTTGTGGGGTGTTAGCTGTCATCAGCATGTGAGGTCTACAGTTCTATTGGGAGTTTTGTGAGAGAAATTCAATGGCATTCACAGTTAACAGCTTTTCACAGTTTACATTGAGTAAAGTTTTATTTTATATCAGAATGAATGAGTGTTCCGAAAACACAGACAGAGAAACTAAAGACACCAACAAATGCATATACTTATCAGAGGGCATATATATCTTCTAAATATAGTGAAATTAAAATAGGAAACATTGTGTCGTATGCTAACAGTGAGGATCATGGTAATGACCGTAAGCCTGACAAAATGTTAAATGGACAATGAAAATCTCATATGTTCTCAAAATACAATTCTTCAGTTTCACTTATTTAATACAGTTGTTGCATGGAGTGGAAAAATTTGGCATGTATAAAAGTTTAAGAATATTTAGTGAAAACATACCCACTGCAACAGTGTGAAATTATGTCATTGTCTGAGAGTTAAATATTAATAATAACATTTCAGGGCTGAGTCTAGTAACTGTGGTTAATGCTGACATCTATGGGACATTCACAGCTAATGCAACCATGCACTCCACAGCTGAAATATGACAGATTAGCAAGAAAGATGTTCATGTGGCATTGTAGGTGCTATTTGAACAGTGCAGATTTCTGGTGCTGTTTTTCACACCATCAGTCAGACTACAAACAGATATGAGCGGCAGATGTGCCAGAGAATGTTAATCACTCACAGATCTGCTTATTTTCTGCTTCATCGCATTCCAGTTGCTAGTATATATGCTACTGAAGACCAAAGTGTGCTCTGTATAAACATTTAGGATACAATTGGGAGGGACAGAACTTTCGATGAAAAGCTTAGGGTCCAACACAGGGGTTTTGGGTAATTACAGACTTTGTTCAGTTGGCTGAAATTGGCATTAATCCTGTAATAAAGCAACTAGTCACCCACCTTCCCTTCTGTTACTTGTATCAAGACACATTCTGACAGCCTCCACAGCTCTTGGGCTCGTAAAGATAAGCCCTCCATGTTTTTCTGGTTGAAAAAGCTAAGAGGAAACAACAGAGTTACTAATACTGTTAAAATGAGAATGCTTACATTATTATTATTATTGTTGTTGTTATTATTATATATTCTTTTTTATTATTATATTTCCACTATTTTAATTAGTATGTAAAACTGATGATTGTTTGGTAGTAACAATTGGTTAATGTATTTACCCTGTCACACAATGAATTTAGTGACACAAATTTAAAAGCCAAAACTGGGATCAAAGTAGGCTTGTGTCCATATGATGTCAACTCCTAGAAGAATGAATAAAAAAAAACAAATGAACACACACGTACATACATACATACATGCATAGGCTACATATTGTCAAAGTCATTCCGTAAATTTCAAAATAACTATACCGATATACAATATCAATATCATAAAAGCTGCTGTCGCTTGCAGGAAAAAAAAACACATTAAGCCTGCAACAATAGATATTAATCAAGCAAACAACGTCCAATAGATATTAATAGCGACAGATTATATATGTATTTTTAGTATTTTAAGGCATATCCTGAAATCGCACATCTGACTAAATTTCCATATGAATTTGGTCTTAAGGGATACAGCCAAAGTTGACTTATATGGTGAGCGCAAAGCATTAATGCAAATAATATGTCTAGGCTCATTTTTAAAGCACAATAGAGATAAAACAACGCGTACATATTGTTTGTGTATACCTTGATGTACGGATCGGGACCACTGTCTCCGTCTCGCGGTTCTTTGAGCAGCAACACATTCATCTTGAAAACAGAGCCAGTGTCCTGTGGTGTAAGCAGTATATGTTGGGTGAATATGAATTATTTCGAACGGACAATAAAAACAGAGAAGATAAACTCACTAATACTGAGAAAATAATCGCTAGAAGGCACAAGGCACGCCCAGTGACAGTGTCACATTCTGATAGCAGAACGGGTTGTTTAAATTCTCAGTCCCCAAGGCAAAGGTAGTTGGCTGACGTTTGCATTACAAACCAAATATTCGCACAAGAAATAATATTCTGCATGAACGCTCTAGCCCATAAATAAAAGTGAAGGACAAACAATGGCGAGCTACACTGTACCAATTTCAGAAGAGCAAAAATTCTCGAAGACATTATTGGAATAGCAAAACGTTTTCCTTTCTGTTCAATTACAGAACAGGACAACAATAATTACAAGGGGAAGCTGCAACGAACAGTGGCTGGCTAGCTAACTGCCGACGAACCAAGGAAATGCCACAAGTAATCAGAAAAGAAAGCTAGGTGAGTTCCTTTCACTCAACACTAATGTTACTAAAATAACGTCACATTGTACTTTATGCACAAATACGAAACTTAAGTTTGCAAGGGAACTAGGTTATTTTACATACGTCTGTAAATATTGTCTTGACATTCTTCCTAAACAGGACAGCTGTTTCACTATCAACATTGTATAGTGACGTTTTAACCACTGAACTCGGAAGAAAATGAGGGGAGACCAACAGCCATAACATTTATATTACTACCTGTATTCAAATATATATATTTTTACAAAAATAACACGTCTATAAATATAATTTAAGAGTATTATGAGTGGTGTAATCAAGTTACACGCCGATGTTATAATAATAACTAACATAACCCCCTTAAAATGGTTTATTCGAGTTAAGCAAGAAGGAGACATTACGGCTCAGAGTGAGAGCGTTATAAATTGCATCCGTCTGCGACTTGAGCCAATATGGCAGACACAGTGCCACAGTTTCGTAGACCACGTTTCCGTCTACAAAGCCCTGCCCATTTCGACTCATAACCTTTGGCCTCCTTACTCGTGTACAGTGCTAGGCAGCATGGCATCTTCGGCGAAAAGGCGAGCTGTAGGAATCGGTCAGAACCCCGAGGACAGGGAGGATGAGAGTTCAAATGATGGATCACAAGACGGTAGCGATTCGGAAGAGGAGGACAGTAATGATTCTGATGAGGAGATTAATGAGGTGTGCTATGTGTCGTGTTCAAAGGCCTAGCTGTGACCTAGCCAGTTAGTTAGTGAAGTGGCTAACATAACTAGCGAGCTAAAGTCTATATTGCTGAATTAATTTTTCTAGCAAGCTAAACAAAATGCTTCATTACATCAGCCAGTGATATTGTCAGCGAGCTGTAAATATATGGATAGCGGATTACTCACGTGGTGTTAAACGTACCTAGCGGTACAATAATGGACGGTTTGAACGAATAGAATGGGTGCAGACTGTATTGGGTTAAGTTGACTAAGGCTGCGGCATGAGGTGAAGATTGCTTTAAGTTTAACATTAACCTGTAATTCTTTATTCTATCTATGCTTAGGTTTTTAACATAACTTGCAACGTTTCATTTATTTGGCAGTTAAGAAAAAGTGTTCAGTGGTCTGAAGTAGGAATTTCCAGTTCCCGTGCCGTATTTTGACTTCATTTGCATTTCCTGAAATATAACGAATAGTGAATAGTTTAGATTTTACAAAAACATTAAATTGTAATGAGGGAAGATGCTGTTAGACCAATCCCACATTGGCATAAAGAGATGCATATATTGCAATAAAGGAATATTCCATATTCATTTCATTAGTCAGATCGGTTCTCTTACTAGTAGTGCGTCAGTGCTGTGATCGATTATTTCTTTTGAAATGGGTTTATTTTTCATTGATTTACGGATCGGCCCAGAGCTGAAACTGCAGTTCTACTACTGAAAGTGTGGACAGTTTATGGTTGAGACTAAATAGTTTGTTTACAGCATCCATAATTAATCCAGCAGATTGATTGGAATGAGGAGCAGCATATGGGGGAGTAGGGGGCGGGGGCGGTACCCTGGGGCCAGTGATAAACACCAAGACGGCTGGCTAGCTTGATTGTTGCTTCCTAGGTAACAGGTGTTTTTATGTCATTTCAGGAGGTCACGGTAGATTTTGAAGCACATACCATTTCAGACAACGATTGCAATGGGATAAAGAAACTGCTGCAGCAGGTACAGTATGCCAGACCTGTCACTTTATCAGGGAAAAGGAGCATGTGAGTATGCTCAGTTAAAGTCTTAAACTGAAGTAGTAATTGACCATGACAAATTATGTTTTTACACTAATGCAGTTATCATTATTGTTAAAATGGCAGTATATGTCATGTATTAGTCCAGTGATTTCTGTCATGGTGTCCTTACAGCTGTTCTTGAAAGCCCATGTAAATACCTCAGAATTGACGGATATGATCATCCAGCAGAATCACATTGGGAGCGTAATCCGGGTAAGACCTGAGCCAAAAGCATGATTGAAGTCACTCTATGACTCTTGGTAAAAACTGACAATTATATGTACAGTGTCATACTGCAGGTTTGACTGGCGTGATGCATGGTGCACTCTATAACTGTAGGAAAAGTATTGAGAGACATTTCTGTTTTTGCTGTGGATTACCCCCATCTTATTGTTTTCTCGACAGCAAGCAGAGGTTCCGGAGGACAGTGACGATGAGGATCCAGATGAGGTGTTTGGGTTCATTAGCCTGCTGAATCTAACAGAGAGAAAGGTATAAGTGACATAGAATAAAATAAAAATGGAGGACACTTTGGGTACTTGTGCAAATTTACCCATGAGCTGCGTATAGTGACCTTGAATAGAATGATACTTTTATGTTGTAGAGGTAATTAATCCTATTTGATCAGTCATTTAGGTATAGCAGTGCTCGGTAGTATGACATATAGCTGCTACAGATGATGACATCACCATGTGGATGTTGGTTGTTCGTCTGGGTTCATATTGAAATGGATTAGTTTAGCATTTCATTGGCTGTGGCAGTAGTTGAAAAGCATATCAACCTACCCCAGTTAGAGGCATGTCATTTTCATTTTACAGCGAGAATCATCACGTGCGCATGTTAAGTTACTGCTGTTATGTAAATCACTGCGTTTTTTTTCTGCATAACACTTAGGGCATGTTATAGATGGAATTCAGATGTGTCTGTTTCTGCATACAGGGAGTGGAGTGTGTGGAACAGGTGAAGGACCTGGTCCTGAGTCAGTGTGAGAAGTGCTGTCCCCACAGTGTGGCGGAGCAGCTGGAGGAGACCCTGAATGACACCAGCAAGCCCGTGGGACTGCTCCTCAGCGAGCGCTTCATCAACGTACCCCCTCAAATAGCCCTGCCCCTGCACAAACAGCTGCAGTGAGTCCACCTCCACCACATGCCCACAGCCCATCTCATTAACATAAACTAATGTAATCATTCTTTGAATCTAAACTAATTGTTTGATAATGAAGAAGGAAAACGAAAAAGCAAATGGTAACAAGCTAAACCTGCCTTGTGAGAAAATAAGTTTAATGGGAGAACTATGGGAGAACTTTGTTACATACTTTAACAAAACAAACCTGGTGTAAACAGGGGTTCCCAGGACTGCTTAAAGGTGATGTCACTGTGTGTCAAGAGATCTGTGTCCTCCGTGAATCTGTGCCAGTGATGCAGAGCTAATGCGGTCACATGGGCCTTTAACACGTTTATATAACACTCTGCTCTGGAACTAGGGCACCTCACACCAGATGGGCCATCTCATGGCCACGTCCAAAATTCTCATCAGTCAGATCCGTTTAATATACAACAAAGATTCAATCAACATTTGAGAAAGAGTGCAGCATTCTTATTCAACTGTAACAATTGTTGATTGAATCCCAGTCATAGCCTTCGCCCCCAGCTGAAAAGGCTTTGTAATGATGCAGAGGGGACAGAAGATGATGTTTTTGTTGCTATGGTTGATTCAGGGAGGAGATGGCGGAGGCCCAAAGGACCAACAAACCCAGTGGGAAGTGCCACTACTGTCTCCTGATCTGCAAGACCTGCAAGGAGGCCAAGAGGAGTGACTCCGGGAGGGGTGGGCCCCAAAAGGAGGAGCTGATGTTTGCAAATGCAGAGGAGGAGTTCTTTTATGAGGTATCTAGGGATTCTGATACACTCTTCCCATCCACATGTGCACTCCCTCTAACATGCTGTTTCCTTTGGATTCTGCACTGCCCGGTGGGAGGGAATGATTATTTCTCGGCATCACTTCAGAGTTCCTCTTCTCAGTTACTGTTGCATGGTGTAAATCTAAATGGAGCTGTTTCATCTGAATTCCCCTGCCCCATATCTAAAAAATAATTTCTGAATAAAATTTCAGCGTTGTTGCTGAATCACAACTCAAAGCAGAAATGAAAAAATATAGATATTTGCAATCCATATTTTGTCTAATTACAATGTGCATCCATACCTCAAAAAGAGAGCCTTTTGAGAGAGTGTATCTTGTAGCAGAAGTAATGGTGTCTTCCTCGAGGAGTGGTGAATACAGTCCTTTTGCCTTGAATTCATTCTTGATGACCCACTGATTAGTTATATCCTTTTTGTCCGCATCCTGCTTTATGTCATTATAGAGCCTGGTAATGCAGTATTTTATTGATGCACATTAGATCATTTCATTCTTGCCTATATTTTTGCTGTCTCTTTTTGCAGCAAGCTGTGGTGAAATTCAGCTACTCTGTTCAAGAGGAGGCGGACTCCTGCCTGACTGGACGGTGGTCCTTCGACGACGTCCCAATGAAGCCTTTCCGCACGGTAATGCTGATCCCCATGGAGAGGATGGACACGATCATGGACAAACTTAAAGAGTACCTGACCGTGTGAACATGAATCACTGTGTACAGGCTCAGACTATGGGCACTTTTCATGCCCAAACTTATATCCTTGGGATACTGTGTAAACCAGGAGGGAGTGTTTGGACATTCTGTCTTACAACTTGTTGAGCTTTCTCTTTAACTTTGAGTAGTACATTTATGTTAGGCATACATACCTTCCATTTTACTGTATAATTTTCTTAATTTCATTGACAGGAGATGTAAGGCAATTGAAACTGTTTTTACTTTTTTAAGTTAAGGGAAAAGCCCATTGTGATTAGACTGAATGTCCCCCTAGGACAAGCAAACTGTAAACCATGCATTAAATATTTGTAATAAGAATTAAGAACTTATTTAACTCATGTCTGCATATGAAATATATGGACTGTGTTATCAAAATAAATTTCTGGTTATGGTTTTCACAGTTGTTGGTCTACACTGAACCTTTGCTTTTACAAATTGTCCATGCCAATAGTGCAAAAAAATGTAAAAGCATAATTTTTTATATTCTAATTTGACTCACAGTCATCTATTCCATGACATGTGAAATAGTTATACATGATACAGTGATTTTACATTTTTTTTTTTTTTTTTTTTTTTAGATTTTCTTCATACGGTTTTCACACATTATTTGTTCCCGTTAATCTCTTCAGATACCAGTGCACAGGACTAAATGTGAAATAATTTATTTCTTCACAAAGCACTTATATTATACAAGCATATCAAACCAATGGATAGACAACATGAACGTTGTTCGTAAATGTTTTCCCATGTTCAACAATTCATTTCTAATGGTGAGTGTTTGCACTGCATCTTGGTGCGCTATTGGCAGTGATAGGACACTTGACAAGCATGAGTGAAGGTACTAAACACATGTGTTTCAAGCCTTGTAAGCTGTTTCCATTATAATGGTCTGACCAGCCCAAGAGCTGGCTTGTCCATGCAGATCAGTTCAGACTTTGGCAGCTCAGCCTAAGCATGTCTGTACTGTAAGTCCAGGGGCAGCAGACAGTGGACCAGGTGCAAGGCAGGTGCTGTCAATGGGCGCGATCTGTCGCAGTCACTGTATGACACACCTCTCGTAAGACTGGTTTTCTGTGCAGTCTTTGTGCGGTTCATTGTTGAGTGTCTCTGTCTTCTGCTTTTTGTCTCTGTGATGTGTTGATTCCGCACTGTCTAGGAAGTGTTGCAGTATGTCTTTGCTCTCACTAGGTGGCAGGTTGTAGAAAAAGTACTGTGGAACCATTTGGATGAACCTAAAAAAAAACAAATGAAAGACCATGAATGTTTTTGGAAGTACTCAGTTCTGTGGCTCTGCTATGTGGGTTGACATACACATTGGCAGACTGAAGAGTTTTCTGAACAATGCGCAGTTCTGTTGTCTAGATTTTCATGTTAACCTACTTTTAAAGTTCCATTCACTTGGAAGCCATCAAGCTCTCTGCGTTAATGACCATTAATGTAAAGCAATTTCCCTGGTGCATGAAACCACAAATCTTTTCGTGTACTGTGGTCTGTAATCTTCTTTTGCACAGAGTTATAATACGGGATTACACAGTTCCCGGCGAATCATATTTGTATATTTGCTACGACAGGCAAAAACATTTGCGTCGTCCCATCTCAGCCACCAGCAATGGATTATAACTTACACACTTTCTTCCCAGAATACAAAGACTTTGAGGGTAGGGTCCCAATAACTGGGCAAATCTGTTTCTGGCAAGTGGTAAGCCTCTGTCTCAGAAGCCACACCTAGTCTCATTTAAAGAATGAAAACCAGTTCTGAATGGAATATCAACTTACACCTCAGGGGATATCTGAGAGACGGTGCGAATGCAGTTGTTTTCAGAGAGGTTGTACTCATGGAACAGCACCCACTCCGGAAGGCCCAGCTTGTGTGCCCTGGTCCCGTAGCTGGAGTAAGGGTAAACCTGAGCCACGTGCTTGTGTGTCAGCATGAAGTAATTACCCGATCCGTCCACGTCCCTGGCGATCTGATAAGAGGGACGACAGAAAAGCTGAGCAGGAAATGTGCAGATGGCCTGGAGGCTTAATCATCGTCTGGTGCCAGTGTCAGCTATTACAAACATACACTGTTATTCATGTATAGTCATGTTTTGTAGCAATTTCTGTATTTCAGTTGATAATTGCTTTTCAGGTTGATAAAAACATTGAATGCTGAACATTGAATACATTCAGATGTATTATATTCAAAAAAAAAAAAAATCCAGAGAAATTGTATGATCAATAATTTCCCTACGGTAATCCAAAACAAAAGATAAAAGAACCGTAGTCTTTTTTTCCTTCCGTTAATCTTGAATTGATGTCCACAATCTGCTACGTGTATGTATGACTCTGAGAATCAAGTAAAGGAATAGTGAAACCAAGGAGGGGGTCATTAGGTGTGTGTCATTAAATAACTCTTATCTATGCATCTATTTTAACCATGCAAGTGGTCATAAATAACTATTATAAATGTATTTGACCACAAAGTAGAAATCAGTTCCTTAAAACAGAAACACTAACTGGTAATCTCTCTCATTAACTTATACATCTGTGATGAAGTTGTAGGGGTAAGTATGTAACGACCAAAAGAATAATAACGTCATGGATAAAGGCATTGTGACAAAACTTTTGAATCTTAGTTTCATCTTTATTAAAGAAAATGTACCTTTTGTGAATGCAGTTAGTAGAAACACACCTACCTGCATGAAGTATCCAGCCAATAGAGCTCTCTTTATGTTGAGGGTGTTGGCTTTCGTTCCAAAGGCAGAATCTGAAATGGGTAGCTCCAGCCTTTTAAGAATGTCTATCAGGTCTGCCCTGATGACATCAGCTGTCTGCAGTGCGGTGTAGTTCAGAAAGTAATCCTGGCACCATTTCTCAAGACTGAAGTCTACAAAAGAGAGTAAAAAGATGAAAATCATTGGAAACTTAAGGTGAAATGACATTATAATGAATGATAATTAATGAATGAAAGTACTGTATTTCCACTCAGTACTCAGTAAATGTCACCATTTTTCACTAAGTTCCTTTCTTAAACGCTCATCAGTGGCAGCTTACAGATATTACCCATTCACAATTCAGTATAAGAAGCAGGTTGACAGCCTAAGCTGTGAGTTGAAGAGCATTTCCCCTCCAGGTTTAGATCCAATGACCCTCTGGCTGGTCACCTGTTTAAACCCCCTGCTATCTGCTGTCCCTTGACTTACATGGCTCTCGCTGGTGTTGTTTGAAGGCATTGTAGATGTTGACCAGGGTGAAATGGTCCCCTTCTGGGTGCTGGAACTTCAAGTGACACTGCTGTGCCTCCTGTCTCATGCCGGCAGGTGACTGTAGGAAGCAGCTGGGTGCTGAAATGGCCCAGAGTGATGGCAGGGTTAGCAGTGTCATGTGACCCAAGCTTCCTTCACCTCCCACACAGCTTCTGCTGCCAGAGCAGGCCAACACCAGGGAGGTGAATGAAGAAACTACTACAGGAGAGTCATTTCATCATATAACTGTCACTGAAAACAAATAACATCAATTTAACATAACTTATAAATTCAAAATATATAGTATTAAATGCATTAAATATAGTATTTCAATGCATGTGCACAGAGGTGGTGGTGAAAAGGTACAAACTGTGGCTTTAAAACTGAACTCAAATCTTCATGAACCCCATAATAGATGGATTTAAAAAAGTTTGTTGATCACCAACTCTTAAGAACCAATCAAAAGACTTGCCCTATATTTGAACACATCATCATAGTTCTTACTGGAGAGACAACAACATCACCATCCATTTTGGTGTTTATGAGGCTTGACTGCCATTGCTGCCTGCTTTGATTTTAAGGAATGATAATGTAGATAAGGAGTTTTTTCAACTCAAGGGAGCATCAGTATTGTAAAATGGCAAGAGATCTCCTTTACATTGTAAGCTTCATTTATAACATTAAATGTAATAAGAATGGGACTCCTGTCCTGACTGTGAGAGAGGGTACCTGTTAACATGGCGGCCATGGTCACCACCTCACTGACGCAGTCAAATTCGCAGGCAGCCAGCACAGACTTGGCCATCTGTGGGTCCAGGGGGAACTCTGACATGATAATTCCGATTTCAGACAAATTCCCATCATCATCTAAGGCCGCAAGGTAATCCAGCTCTTCCAAAGCTTGCATCAGGCCTTCTGGGTCTACAAAGAATGTGACAATATAGTAGCCCATGAGAAAATGAAATGGAACATATAGATTGTGTATGGTAGAAAGGGCATTATGAGGGCACTGGGGTGAAAGATATATGAATCTGGTGGACTGTGGTTTGTGTTTTAGCATTAAAATTATAAAATATTTTTAAACAGTGAATTAAAACAAATTTAATAAACAAGTCATCTTCTTGTGGCCTAGGCCAGAAGCACCTGTTTGACTTATTGCAGTCCTGTTTGTTTCTGTTGCAAATGTTATATTTTCTTTTTAATTCTGGCAGGCCTAGTGGATTTTAATTTGATTAATTTATCATTGAGACCCACACTTGGCAGTTTCTCACACTCCAACAGAAGCAACCTGTGTGTTTGGGCCAATGCTTTAAACAGTTCAGTTATGTACCCCTAGATTTTTACATTTTAGTACATCCCCAGCAGAACTCCAGCAGAAATTACATAAGCAGAATACAACCAAACAAATTACTGTGAAAAGTTGTTTTTCACTTTAAGGGAGCATAAACATTATTTAATTGCACTTCATACCTAATACATGTATGTAGTGAATTAAAAATGGAAAATGAAGAAGTATAATACAAAGCACAGATGTCACTGTAACTAAGCTTATGAACAAATATGCTGGGCAAGCCTCGTTGCTTACAGTTATGGCTAACAATTTTGCAAGTGACTCAAGGTATTTGTGGGATGGTTTTGTTGGAGTTTCAGTCACTAAGTCAGCACAAACTGCTGAGTTTCCACAACTAACTGTTGTTCTAATGTGACATGAAGTTCTAATGAACTTTGAACTCCTAGGGAGAGATATTAACAAGGTCAATATTTGAGTGAAGTGTTAACGCCAGGATTGTGATGTCTGGGTATTACTTCAGGGACAAAAATGGTGGTGATCCATCAGTCTTATGAAGTGCTTTAAATTGGTGTTTTATGTTTTTGTTTACTAACTGTACCATGGCCAGATTCTAAAATACACCTCCATCAAAATGCTCAAATAAACAGAGCCAAGTCTTAATGGGTGACTAATACTGCTGTGTGCACTTAGTAAATATGCTTAGGGTCAAGAGGTAATGAAGTGCTGAAGGTCTTGTAGGAGAGCACATTGTTTGTTAATAACGGTAAATTACAATCAATCACTGTCTATAAATGAAAGGAAGAAACATTGTTTGTGTAGATTAATTCTCCTCTGATTGTAATAGTACCTGAGGACACAGGTCTTACTGGGGCAGAATTAAAGTGTTCTGTACTGTGCCTGATATTATGTGATAGCTGATAAGAGGCTGGGGGTGGCCTGCACCCTGTCTGTGCGAATGAGACTTTTAAACTCAAATGTTTCCGCATTCTTGCCCATCGCTAAAGCTTAGCATCACACTTCCTGCTTATTGTGCTAAGGGCCCTGACGAGACACATTCTTTAATCGCTAACGAGCTGGCCCTTTTATGTCATTTTCTCGGGCCCTGCGAACGGGGGAGCCGTGCGAGGGATAAATCTCGCAGTTAGCTTTTCCCACAGAGGAACGGGTCAGCTCGGCAACAATGGTCACTGGCAGGGCGCTGTCAGCTCAGCTAAAGCATGGCTCACTGACCCCAAACAGCATGGGAATGGACCATCTGTACTGTGTACTGCAGCCAAACAAACCTCCTCTGAACCCATCTCCTGCTCCATGCAAACCTTTAAAAAATTGGGCATGACATTCTGAGAGATACACATTATATTGTAACCATATAATTAATGTAATAATGCTGATAGCAACATTAATGACAACTTTCTGGCTGTGGAAAGCCAATGTCTATGCGGGTTTTTGTTTCAACCACTTACCCTGGCTCAATCACCAAATTTAGATGAACGCACCAATGCCAATTCTCTCATAGACCAGACCACAGTGAAACACTTACACGGACACATGAACAGTGCTCAGCTGTCATTCATGAGCTTATCAAAAAATTTTGCAAAAATGTTACATCCCATACAAGTTGGCATTAAATGAATAATCCGAAGCAGACGTTATCTAAATATCCAGAAAAAATAAATGGCCCATCTTGCCTACCCCTGCTTTGCAGAATCTGGAGCGAAATCACACCTCACCTGGTCTATCTATGAAATCACAGTGTCCCAGGCCAGCGATCTCCATCCTCTTCAGGAAGAGCACAGTGGAGGTGATGTTGGACTCCAGGATCTGAGGAGGAGTGTTGCTAGGCAACTGCGTCTCCTCTGGGTACAGGCAGAAACACTTACCTAGAGAAAGAGAGAATGGCAGAATACAGATAGCTGTGGAGAGCAACCAGTAACATTGTGCCACTCCTGACAAAGTGCATCCATAGTCAAAAACCAGTCCTTTCTGCATACCAGTCAAATCTGATAACATTCTTGATTACACAACATGAGTCTGGCTGTTGAGATTAAGTAAGAATATTAACACACTACTCTGCAGTCTGGTGGTATTGACATCTAGTATAGACCTCTCTATTTGAACTGAAATGGATGTTTGTAAAATGAAATGCATGAAACAGTTATTCTACTTCTTACAGAGTGCACTTGCCCTCTTAGTCAAATTAATTGGTAAAAACCCAGTTGTAATTAACACAATATGTTCAACAGTTTAATCATGAGATATGTAAGCAGTGAAATATCACTGAATTTGTTTTAATCTTCCTTGACTGTACATTGAAGAACAGTGTGTATTCCCTTCTGGCACTCTAATGACAGGAGATGAATGATTAATGTACACATTTCCATGGAGCAGGGGGGATGTGCTACTGATAGGATTGACCTTACCTGTTGAACCCATGAGCTGCTTGCGTATCTCAGCCTGGCTTTTACTGATGGGTCGCAAAACTGCAGAGTTTGCCCTGATCCGAGGACTGTAAACCTACAGTCAACAAAGCCAATGAAATATCTTCTCTCAGGTATCATCAATCTTTGTAATATTGTCATGATAGAGTGACCATGGAGCACATAAAAACTGCATTTGTTTTATCATACTTTACAGTCCACTTTGAGGTATACTAGCAAATCAACACATCCATGTCAAAAACTCTCTAAATCTATCAAGTGTTTTATAAGACAATCCATTTGCAAGGTCACGTTCCTCGCAAGTGATCCCCACTCCATTTAAGGAACCCCCCACATGCCCCCTGATGATGTACTTGCCATCAGGCTAATGACTGAATTCCAAAATAAAACAGAATAACTGAAATCAATATATATCCATTGATCTATATACAACAACAGAGTAGCCGACAGAAATCTATAGAAGTGCCAAACTTTGAAACATACTGCCGATGCATTGTATAGCCCTGTATAAAATGACTGCTGTAAACCATAGTGTTACTTACATATCTTTTCTCCACGCCTGTGTCAATGACAAATTTGATAGTGTCCAGAGCCCAGAACATGTCCTCGCCCTGACTGGAGGTGAGGAAGACCCTCCTGCTCCTGCCCTGCTCCTCCACCTGGACAGCTGCGCGCCCACACTGCGTGGGGCACAGGGCAATGGGCACCAGCGCCCCCAGCTCTGGACCCATGCTGGCACCCTCTTGTCGCAGGACATCGTGAGCACATTCAATCTCCTGAGAGGACGAGCACACTGTGAGTGGCACATAGCTCGCAAAACTGCCTTATATAAGTATCTACATTTTTCTTACACTCAGATATATTCCTGATTTCAAAGTGAATCTGAAAATACTTAATTTCAAATATGTTCATGATAAAGTGTAGGGCTTATGTGCATTTACTTTAAAACAGGATATTCAAACAATATACATCATAAGACCAATGTTACCAGTGAACAATAACACGCCAGGGATACATTTGAATTCAGACTGAGATACTGTGAGAAAGCACATCCTATTGGCTACTGATGTCAGCTTTAGGGAACCCCCTCTGTTCCAACAATCAATGCTTCAGTATTTTAGAACCTGAAATGAAAATGTGCTAAGCCCGGTTTTAAGGAACCCTTCTCTCTGCATTGTTTCAGTTCTGAAACCTGAAACTGAGGGCACAAACAGAGCATTGAAGTCCTGTCATTGAGTCATTGGACAGTATGAATGTCCTACCTGTGCTGAAGCCAGAAAGACAACAATATCCCCTTCCTCTTTAGTGTGGTGGATCTCGAGGACCAGGCGCAGGGCTGAATAGAAGTAGTCCCGTTGGTTGCTGTTGCTGTACACGACCTCGGCTGGGCAGAGCGTCTCCAGCTGGATGTGAGGAACGCTGCCACCATAGTGACCGAGCAGCCGGTCGGACATGGGCGGAACGGTCAGCACCACCACCCTGAGGTCTGGCCTCTGCGGCAGGACGCCCTTCAGCAGCCCCAGCAGCACGTCCGTGCTGACCGTCCGCTCCTGGGCTTGGTCAATGATGATGACACCATAGTGCTCCAGCAGGGGGTCTGACATCATCTCTCTGAGCAGAACATCATCAGTGCAGTACCTACCAACCACATAGGATCTTCAGTAAAAACATGCACATCTGTACATAACAACAACAAACAACAGCAACAACATGCTTATGCAGCATTCACTTCAAACAAATACTTAAATCCCTGGGAGGGTAGTTTTTGTCGTTAAATAATTTAAATTTCAATCAAAATAATTACAAAGAACTTCATGTCCTAGTTTGATAACAAGAGTGAATCTACGATTTATTTTGAATGTAGTTAATCTTACACACATTATAATAAAAATTAAGATCAATTGAAATCACATTTTTTTTTTAAAATAGGAACAATATTTGCTAGGGCAAATACATGCTCAGATTTCATGGGGTTAAGCATGGCATTATTTGCTGGCGAGCGAATGAAGTTTGATATAAAGAAGGAAGAGATAGCGATTAGTATTGGTATTAAGTATACTGTGACTAAAACCTGGCCTCGTCGGTGTATCTTTGTGGACCTCATGGATATCTTGTGCCTGGCTGCATTGTTACAATGTAATTTAAATATGTGATTAGTCCTATCAGACAACCCCCCACAACCCTTTTCTTCTTTGTTTTTTGTTCCTTCAGACACAGTGTCTGCTCTCATTGTTGTGTGCCCTGACTCGGGCCAAGAGTAATGCTAAAGAAAGGTCACATGATTAGAGCACAGCTGCAGAACCGGCACACCCCGCCCTGCTCTGTGCGTTCTTCAGAAACAGGCATGGGTGTGCAATGACGTTAAAGCGTGTCGCATGCGGGTGCATCTGTCTGTATGTCCTAAAAATGTGTGTGTGCATGTTTGTGCACATGTTTATATATGTATATGCATGCACATGAAAAATTGTTTATGTGCTCATAGTTTTTTTGTGTGTATGCTCAAGTGTACTTCTCACTTATTCATGTGTATGTAAGTTATAATGAGAGAGAGAGAGAGAGAGAGAGAGAGAGAGAGAGAGAGAGAGAGAGGCTGATGCACACCTAAGCACAGTGTCGCTGGAGCAGCAGGACTCCAGGGGTATGCTGTAGCCCACTTCGTGGCCGATGTTGACGTCCATCTCGTCGGACACACGCAGGGCCAGGTCAACGGCCTGCTGCCTGTGGATCTGCGTACACACCACCCCGCCATGCTGGTACTGCAGCGAGAGGCAGAACTCCGCACACCACTGGGGTATCTACAGGACGACAGTGACACACAGTTCCATCACTCAGTTCACATCAACTTTTCCATCATTTACAAACTAAATTAAATGATAATTTTTTACCAATGATCTTTTTCAAATTAGATTATAAAAACTACAATGTGACATGTTCATTCTTGGCAGACAATTTGTGAAAATATATTAGAGAGAGGAGGAAAAAACAAGCCGATGTAATCACAACAGATTAGGCACAGCTCTCATGACGTGCCTGCTGACTGCGAGCGACACAGATCCTGGCGTATTATGGTTATCGTGCAAAATTGCTTCGGCAGCAAATGGCCACTTTGGTGTATCCAGGCTTAGTGTCAGGAGGGCCCCTAAGACCCATCTGATGCAGCCAACAGCTGGACCTTTTGTGCTGCCCAGCTGCCAGGCCGCAAAAGCCTGACCGGCCACAGCCTGCACTATCAGCATCTGCTGAACTGGATGGCCCATTCAGCCCTTACGTTTGCTGGGCTTTTCGGCGGGGGGATGTTTTTTTAAGGGCACATAAAGACAGGAGGGGGGGATGGGGAAAGGTCTTAAGGTCAGACTAGTATGACAGCCTAACAGAGACCTTTGCCCGATGACTTTGAGAAGTGTCATTTGATGTGTTTGATGTACGTCGATAAATGGATGATGTAAACTCTGTGAGTTCTGGCCATAGATCAGGGCCCAGATCTGCATGCCCAGAACACAAACTCTTAACTTAGTAACTTAGTGGCCTGGAACTACGGGTATTCATTTAAAAATGTCACTCTGGGCTGGTCAAGGACTGGAAACTGGGGTGATTCCTTTGGATTCTTTAAATAAGCATATTTCTCTTTTTCATGATTATATTAAATTCATAAAAAGCATGTTTTCTGAAAATGTAAGTCAAAGAAGAAATGTAAGATTGGTCAGTTTTGATAAAACTGGCTGCCACAGAGAATAAATCATGAAAAAATGAAGTAAACAGCAAGAATAAACAACATCACAGTTAAACAGTTACAGAAGTGATAAAACTGTCCTGCTCCGGTGGTTGCAACATCAGAATAGTACTGATGAAAAGTCTACAATACTCAAAAAAAAAAAAAAAAAAACAAGCTGGGTTGCTCATATGCTCAGAAGACTGGTTCCCAGGGGAGTGGCTGTAATATCAGGAGTAAAGTAATATTTAGCTCATGATATCTATATTTAGGATCATTCCACAGGGCTCAGAGCAGCAACTGGGGCAATGGCATTTGACACCCACCTCTTTCTTAAAGTGTAACATTTCAAGGCAGCCAGTATGAGACATCTAGTGAATATTGCCTAAGGTCAAAACATCCCCCAGTTCCTTCAACCTCGTTTTAAAAAATGATGTTAAGTAAAGTCTTGCAGAAGAAGCATGCCATTTATACCAATAATTACGTAGAAACGCTCGGAACGTCTGAGAAACCCCAACTGTGACAGGACAGCCTGTTGTATGCCAGTTCAGTGTGGACTATAGTATTACTTGTCCTGTGTATATCGTCATCGTTGAAAACCCACCTGTGAACTTTTCCCCGTTTTTACAGAGCCAGAAACAATAGTGAGCTGGTTCTTGATCAGTGTGTCCATGAATTCACATCTCGCTTTCCAAACGGAGAGTGTCTTTCTCTCTTTCAGTAATTTGTAGTACCGAGAAGAGTATGGCAGTCCGTCGAACTGATTAAGCTCCAGATCATCGCCAAAATCAAAGCCACCTTCCTGACCTTCCTCGAGATCCGAACACAGTTCTTCTAGAACACCCTCCTCTGACACAGCACCGTTTGCCTCCATGACTGCGATGTAAAACCCAGCCGGTGAGCCCGAGTTATGGAGTTGTATGGACTTTTTGTAATAGCGGCGTATTCTTCGCTCTGTCAACTCTAACCAAGCGCAAAGCACATGATGGCGAGTAGCAGCTATACAGATTAGGTAAAACCCGCGGCTTCAATATGTTTTCTGACAGTCCGTCAGAGGCGAACATAGGCACGCGCTCTTCTCACAAAACGTGTAAATATCCTAAACAATCACGCTGAATAAATCAGTTTAGGAATAAAGTGTCTCAGCTACGAAAAAAAATCCGCCGAAAAGTCCGACAACTGTGCGTACTGCTTAAAGATAGGTCCCATGTATTTTTGTCTTGTTGAACAGCAGAGCGCAGCATTGCGCTATACTTGCTTTTGTCACACGCGTCTGAACTGCGAGTGCAAAGAAGAGACGAGAGGCTATTGTGCGACTGAATGTGATCACGTGTCCACTTAATCCCGTTATAATCAAGTACACGGGATGGAACGAAAGAGATAAAGATAAACAATTGCTCGCCCACAAGGCAAGGGGCCTTTGTGTTGGGTATACATTTGCGTAATAATGATCGTCCATGCAAAAGGCTGCCGCACCCTTGAGTTTAACATTTTTAATGACTTTTTAGAAGCTTAAGAAGCTTCATGGGTCACTTTTCAACACTATATAATAAGTATATAAGCGTATTTCAAAATATATTCAATTTCACATTGTTGCGTACAGTTGTCAGTACAAATAAATATGAAGTTAAGTTTCTAATAAATGCATTAGGCCGGCCTATGTAGTATCCTCATTTTTAGATAACCTTATGTAATTTATAACATGTATACTTGTGCCCTCTCAGGTAATAGTACATTTAAATGCATCAATCAAGAGATAAGTGCTGAATGCCTGAAAATGTAACATAAAAATGATTTGAAGGTCAATCAAAATAAACACAAGTAACCTTTAATGTGTATTGCCTGTAATTAACTGATTAGCATCATGAGCAGAGCCGCCAAGTTTGAAAATAAATATGAAACAAATCATTATGTGAATTAGAAAATAACCACAACTAAGGAGAGGCACACACACACACACACACACACACACACACACACACACACACACACACACACACACACACACACACACACACACACACACACACACACACACACTGTTTTTCCCCTCTCTGTGGCATAGTTTTGACTTAGCAACAGCAAGTGAAAGTCAACCTATGCTGTTGCGGGCTGCTTCTATAGCAACCACAAACTGGCATCCATGAACCGTGTAATACCGCGCAGGGGCGGTGTTCCCAAGACCACAGATGAAAAGAACTATTCCAAGAAACTTCGCATGCAAAACGTCTGTTCTTTATTGAATATTTTAAATGGAATGACATGTTGCCGATGGCGAATCCAGGTAGATCTCAAAGCTTCCATATTTTGTCATTTTTATTATTTTGTTTACCCTGAACTGTAATCGTATTCTTAAATGTATCTCTTACAATAGTAGCTACTTAATGAAACAGCTTTGCTTTAGTAGCCGTACATTGTGTAATATCGACGAGGTTGAGATAATTTTTTGGAGAGGATCAGGTTTCCATCAGCGCGGAGAACAATGCTACTCTGAGACACTGATTCCATTTTTTTATGACATCTGAATTAATTATATCTACTACTGGGTTTTGAGGCCTGTGTGTAGCTACCCCATTTCGGATAGTTTACACAGATGACAACTAATAATTTATTTATTCCAAACCTACCATGCGCGTGAATAAGTGAGTATCCTCATTTAGTGGGATACTAAAGTCCCTGTCTATTTATAGAACGATGCTTGAATAGTTTGTATCAAATAACATGACACAGATCTGCCCTACTTTATGGAACAATGGGGTCTCAGACATTTGACCATGTTAATGTTATTATATTCGACATAACTTTCAGCAACTGTTTAATGTCGTTGAATTGTAAACGTATTGAGTGTGTGTCTACTCATGTGCTTTGTAACACTCTGGATAAGAGCTTCAGCTCATTCGATGGGTTGGGTGACTGCCCAAGAAGATGAACCTTACAAGACGGGAATGAAATATAAGTATCGACACAGTATGACCGCATTTGAGCCTGTCTTTTGCCGTCAAGAAAAAACACTGAAATACAGTCATTAAAATTTTGACTGGCTTAATGACAGGACATTGTCATTTAGCAGCAGATAATGCTCATGTTTTCGTATGTCCACACATACTATGTCCTTACTTTCATGAGATTATACCGATGTATCAGAATAAACTGGAATAATCTTTACATAATATACATTTTCTAATGGAAATTATAGTAAGACAGCTTTTCATAGAATTACGAGCATTTAGAATTCGACGATTTACGTGGGAATTGTACCAGCCATATGTAACATTTTAACTTGGACCAACGGATTACTAGCTGTCGAGGACACTGCATTTTGTAGCTTCCACTTTTTGTGATTCATAATAGCACTCCAAATGACAATTCTTTGCTCAAGATACTACTCCATCTCTGTAGACCACATTTTACTTAAACCAAACTTTGCCAAACTTTAATGCTTACTTGCCACGTGTGCAATCAGTAACTGTAGTACATTTGATGTGATTGTCATGCATTATTTTTAATTCTTGCGTTATGCCTACTTCAGAAGAAAGTTGCTTTTACTTATTTTACTGCAAGCTTGAATATCAATGAGCGGCATTGTAAATGTCTATGACAAATGGCTTCTAGGGGCCAGTAAAGTTCTTTCTTAACATTTTCAGTTGGCCGAAATCACCTGAGGAGGGTTCATGGACTTTTACTGCCCTCTAGTGGTTGAAAATCTACATAGAATTGATTTAAAAATATATTTGGTACCGCATGCCATTAAATTAATAAATACTATATATTTGAAGGAATCCTAAGACTGTTTGTGCTAGAGCCTCCCATTGTTGGAAATGTGAGTCATCACAGTATCGAACTGAGCTGGAACAATGAAGAGAACCATGCACAAACGGCTCCTTTGGGGAACCGGACACTATTTTCTGTGGAAGAGGAGAACACCAGAACACAAAAGTATTGCACCATCTACATGTGAGTGTGCATGTTGTTTCTGTGGTCGCTCGAGGCAAGAATTCACAGAGAAATAAATCAAATCTGTTATTTTTTTAAAAAATCCTGTTTAAAGCCATTTTTTACACATTTGAAGTCCCACCCCACTTGATTTTGCATCACTTAAAACATTGCAATTGACTAGTTTGAGAATTTCATAGTTTTGTTATTTTCATTATCCATTTCAGGGGGTATGGAACACAGTACACAGTTGAGGGTTTGCAGCCAAGCACCTCATACCGATTCAGGCTGAAAATCAGCCACACCTCTGGAGAGACAGCGTACAGCCCAGCAGTTTCTGTCTCTACTGCAAGTAAGTACAGCACCGTGGGGTTCAAGCGCTGCTCAAGATTCAGAAACAGAGCTGTAGAGAAATCCCTCCCTAGGGTTCTCTGAAGGGATCAATCTGGACAAAAAAAGACTATATCTACAAATATAGTGTAACAGGATTATGCTCTGAATATGCTCTGTATTTAAAGGACACACTGAATTGAGGGGTTTATGGGATGTGTACCCCCTCTCCATCTCCAGCAATGTAACTGGTTTTGGTATGTGTGATTCAAATTTGCATGATTTTATGTGATGCCATTTAAAAGACTAATTTAGATTTCTTCTGTACATTGGATCGACATGTTGCACTTTGTTTTGAGACTGCTGCTACTTCCAGACTTATTACATACAAAAATTAGTTTTCTGAGAGCATCCTTCAGTAGCCATGTTTACTGTGTGCAATATAATATTGAGATGTAACAAGCTGTGCTTAAACTTTAAATAAATGCCGAGAAGGATCAGATTATGAGCTTATGATGTTTCTGACACTAAAATATGGAAAGCCTTGCAATCAATGCAATTGGATGCCTATAATTTCAGACAAGTGAACTAAAGTGAGGCCTTTGTTGGTTGTTCGGTCTCAGGGGAGCCAATGACAGGCAAGAACCTTCATCGGGCTGTGATCATGAACGATGAAGAAGAGCTGAACAGGGTTCTGCATTCTGGGTATGCACCTCTAATATATTTTTTCTATTTATTTATTTAGATGTAGACACTGTATACACACACTGTACATGCATGCATGCATACATCCATACATACATACTTACATCCATGTGTTCATTCATGTACATTTAGGACCAGTCTTTGTTCTGTCTTTTAATGAAACCTTTTAATGAAAAGCAAAAACTTAATAACTGTAACTGTGGATGAGAGTTGCAACATCTTCTGCCTTTATTTTTCCCACTAGGATGGTCAATGTGAATGTGCCGGATACAATGGGATTCACTCCACTCATGGTGGCAGCCCAAAAAGGCTTTACCAGGTATGCCTTCCCTTGTACTGTGAAACTACAGCTACATTCACCCTGCAGTCATCAAGCTTAGCCTCAGTCACTGAGGTGAATGACCAAACATCCTGTGCAGCCAGTGCATGCGAACAGCAGACTGATCAATGACATCACTCCTGCATGATGAGGTAGAGCATCCCTCATCATTCCTCCTTTGGGTGACCCTATGGCTAACTGGCCATCACACTGTGGTACCCTCAGCCTCCGCGCTGCTGGCGCAGTCAGGATTTAATTCACATCTATGGGCTGCAGCGTTACCTAAGGCACAGTGATTTAGATCTCTGCACCATCCATAGGGCCCATACACTAGAAATGCATTTCTGTACTGAGCGACACTGCATGCATATACGGAACTGAGTCATAGCCTTTTGTGAGATTAATTCAGGCTGATTTGTGGAGGCACGGTAAAGCTACATAAGGCCACTTGTCAGGGTGCCAGCAAACTAAAGGCCTGGTTCACAGCGGAGAGAAGCATTGGGGGAAATGAGGTTATGAGCTGGCCATCACAGTCACCTGCCTTAAAGCTCAACTGGAAACCTCTGGGATGCGCTTTCAGCACAGACAGATGAGCATAAGCCCAGGAACCTGGGAGCATTCAGGGCTGCCTTGAGCACCACATGGGATGTGTTAGCACACTAACGCCCCTGGACCCGAGGCATGCCAGAGAGGTGTGAACCTGTCATTACAGCTGAAGAGGGACTTACATGTTATTAATGATTAGTTATATGCATGGCATTGTATAATGTATCACAGTCAGGTTTTCCATGATGAAGCAATTATGTTTCAGGAAAAGTAATTTCACATTTGTGACCGCTGGGGTATTGGCTGTGCTGATTTTTTGGAACTGTCTCTGAGCCGTACCTCGCTCACTTGTTTCAGTGGCCTGTGCTTTGAGTCACAGCGCAAGCATGATAATAGCTCTGATTACACTAATAACTGTGTGGATTAATAATACATTTTTTAATTTTTAGCTTAGCGCATACTTTGGTTCAACGGGGTGCAGATGTGGAGATGAGGAACAGCAGTGGGAAAGATAGGTAAGCGCATACTGTAACAAACTGTAAAAACATTTTATTTTAGACATGATATAAACAGGATTTCAACTAATTATTGAGAATTCTCACAAATTCCAAATCAGACCATCTCGAGTCAAACATGGAAGTCTTATCACCATTTCCAGAATGGGAATGATATTGATTGGAAGTTGAGTATGCAGTAGGCAAAAAAAGTTAAAGACAGTCAGTGAACTGCAATAAAGAAATCATATCGTATATTTGATTAATTTCCTAAACCATTCTTTAACTAGTTGGGTCAGCTGAGATCCATTAATTCAGAAAGCACATTCATAGACAATCCAGGGCTATACGTACATGCAGATAGCTTATATCGGCACTATACACTATAGCTAAAGGTGGGGCCTGAAACACCACCACATTTCTTTACTCTGTGATACTTAATGTCATGTGCTCATGTGCGCAGTCTGATGCTGGCCTGTTTCCATGGACACTTGGACATTGTGAAGTACCTGAGGGAATGTGGGGCCCCGTGGACGTCCCGGGACAGAGCTGGCTGCACACCACTCCACTGGGCCACTGACGGGGGTCACCTTCCAGTCATCGCTCATATGATACAGGACGGGTGTGAGGTGAGGGGTCATGTTTTTCCTTTCAGAGTGCAGCACTAATGTTATGGAAAAAGAAAACTGTAGCTCTGCAATATCAAAGGAATATCTACACTTAGAAACTTGGATTTGTGAGCATTATTATGGATGTAGTTAGTCGATGGCCTTATCTAAAGTAAATCACTCCTTGCCACAAGTGAAAACTACAGAATAAAGTGTAAATGAAAGCCGAGTTAAATCGAGCCATAAAGTGCATGTGTTAAATGTTTGTCTCTTCCCGAGGCAGCTGGCTCAGAGTAACGGTGGCTTTAAAGAGCTGCTAGATCTGTTGAAAGTTCAGTTTGATCTGTATGAGATACTCTACCCAGCTCCCTGATGGAAATAAATCACAGGATACCCTGACATCTCATTATATTAAATAATAAAACACAAATCACTTCAAATAGCTGTAGTTTGAAATCCACTGCTTTACTTCAATACATAAGGTTTCACTGGTAAATGGTGATAACTGTGATTAATATAGGTTAAATGATGAAGATGCTATTTTTTATGGCCAAATGTAATGACCTAATAAATAGGTACTGTTTTATTCATTAGATGAAAAAAGTATATTCTGTTATAATGGCAGAATTGAACTATGAAGTTCAATTTAAATGGAGTAGTACTGATTAAAATGGAAAATAGAGTGTGTTTAAAATGGGTACAGTAACTGTAACACCATGAAGAAGATGCTGTGTCAGCTTCTTAGTGCTGGAAGATTGAATTACAGGGTAAAAAATCAGGAAGCAGGAAGTGCTTTGGCCTTACCCATAAGGCTTTTGTAATCAGCACTTTAGTGAGTCCACTCCACTCTGGTAATTACATTTCTCTGAGGTGTCCTTAGGTGGATGAGAGGGACGGCGTCTCCCACTGGACCCCACTCATGAGGGTCTCAGCGGTCGGCGGGAATGTCGCTGTGGCCTCCCTGCTCATCAAGGCTGGGGCAGACGTCAATGCCAGGGACAAGAACGGAAAGACTCCACTCATGGTATTATCACTGCTCAAGACTTACCTTGAAACTTTAAACTATTTTCCCAGTTTTAGTGTACTCTCTGATTTAAGTCTACTGTGTAAGCAGGCTTTTCCTTAGTAGGATCTCCTTTATTTTATTATTCTCCATTTTATTATTAACTTCGGTAATGTTAGTATCTTTAGCCTTTTGTGGTGTTTTTTTTATACTTTATTATTTCCATTTTTATATTGTCTCACTTGAAAAGTGCCTTAAGGCCCCATGATGAAAATTGCTTTTAATTAGTGTTAACACAGAGTCGCTAAGATGTCTATGACAGCTACAGTACACATTGACATGATGTCAGTGCCTGTCACACACCATGCTGTGTGAGACATGGATGAGAAAACTATAAATCAGGAGGACAGGAAATACAGATATAAAATTAATAGTTTTGTTTCCATGTTCGTCTGAAAAATAAGGTCAAATCACACAATTCATACCATTTAAAAAAGTGGTGGTGAAGACAAATGCCTCACGTTTCGTAACAAAATGGAAAAAAGACTGGAATGTAGCTGCTGCAAAGTTCACAGACATCTTGAGGGGTGCCCAGTCATGTGGCTGAAGGACGACTGTAACAGATGAACTTGTTCCAGCTGAATGCTTAGCCACTCAGCTAATTAAGCTAATCACTGCTTTCATTTAGTCTGTTCAGCTAGCATGTCCCAGAGTGAAGGTGATTCACACAGGGCTGTAAACTCTGCACAGACTTACCCATTTGAATCCTGGGGGTTCAGAAATCCCTTTTTTGCAGGTAAACATTTTTAAATCAGCTACCATGATGGTCCCCATAGATTTGGAGTTGTAATTACAAACTAAAGGAAACTGGAGAGATAACATGTCAGTTAAAAAGAGTCAGTAAAACTTTATTTTCTGCTCATAGTATTTTCATGACCATTTCCTAAGCACCTCATAATATTTCATGACGTATGTCATTACGTAATGTTGTAACAGTTGTAACACATTTTGACAGTTGTCTACAATGGTATGACATCGTATTTACTAGTGTCATGGCATTGCTGTATCTTATGACAAGCATAATGACAAGTGTAATAACTATCACAACTATCATTTAGCGTCAGTTGTCATAATATGTTTCAGTGAAACAAACCATTTATTTGAAACAAAAAAATAGGCCATCAAAATTAAGATTTGTTGGGTTTATTTTAATTATCTCTCATTTGTCCAAATTGCCCCAAAAATGTCAGTCTTGGAAGAGAAGAATTTTCACAGTAGAAAAGAGATGTGAGGACAGTCCTTTGTCAGTTTGCTATCCTGAATAGCCCCAAAAAGTACAGATGTGAACATCATGTTTTTTAGGTTGCTGTTCTGAATAACCATGAAAAGCTGGTCCAGCTGCTGCTGGAAAACGGAGCAGATCACCACATGAAGAATGAGGTACAGTTTGGTTAAAGAAGGGTGAATCGTAAGCAGTGACAGAAACAGTGAATTTGCGTGCCCACCCATGTAGCACATCACTCCAAGTGGTTTTACTCTTGTCATACTTTTTAACTTTCAGTTTGGATCAGGGGCAGCAGAAATGGCAAAAGCTTTTGGGAGACAGGTAATTATTCAGAATAATCATTTTCTTTAACTTTTATTTTCTATAATATTAAATTATCTATAACATTAAATGTTGTGCTTTTTGTGTTTTTGTTCATTCCTGATGGTTTTCAATAAATATTCAATGTCTTTTTTTTAAAATCTTTTTTTACAGAACATCATCCGTTTATTAGAAGGGAAGGCAATTCACTAGAAGATGCTTGCAGATCACCTTCATCCAGCAAATTGTAACAATTTAGTAACGTATTCACAAACCACAGTATTCTATTATAACCTGTTAAAATGACAAAGACAATGCCAGTTTTTTTACAGAACAACTTTATTACTGAGTCTTCAAGTCCTTGTACTGCCCTAGGTTACCAACTTACTTGACATGTAAAATGCATGGACACCTAATATTTTCTTAGATATTCCTGTATTGATAGTTGTACAAAGAAAATTGTCCCCATTTCTATGTTCACCTGTAACACCATATATGGGGAAGAAAATAAAGAAAAAACACATATATTTACAACAAAAGTGAGGAATGCTGACAGTATTGTGTATACATAGTCTTTAGCATGTCTTTAGATAGACAAGTAATCATTCTTATACAACTTGATTTGAATGTGTAAAGTGATGCAGACATTTATACGATGCAGTGAATGAGATCATTTTTCCTCAGAAGAAATATCCATAAAGTAGAAAAATAAAAAGTAATTAAACAGCATTAAAGATTCAAACGTTTTAGTGTGAAATAACAATAACAGAGTGCACTA
The DNA here is from genome assembly GCA_022829145.1 of Albula goreensis. Classification (NCBI taxonomy): domain Eukaryota; kingdom Metazoa; phylum Chordata; class Actinopteri; order Albuliformes; family Albulidae; genus Albula; species Albula goreensis. The sequence goes on from CM040759.1 coordinate 18,123,356, forward strand.
GGTCCAGTTGTATGGACGGCACATAAGGCATGGCTGTTTAAAAGAAGAGATCATTATGCTGTACTTGTAGAAATAATGTGTACTGTCAAAGATATTTACACTGGAATAATAAAAAATTGAAACATTAAAAAAAATCACGTCATGTGACTGTAAAATGTGACCTCAGACTGCTATGAACAGTACTTAAGATGTAATAACGTGGCAAAAGAGATGTCAAGTTTTGAAGACACAATGTATGAAAGCAAAAATCCATCAGATACTTCCATGTGTGTGCCCCTGATTGGCCCAGATGTTCAGTTCTGAAGAATGATTGGCTCAGAGGCAGTGTGCTGAGGACAAGTGAGGAAAACAACAAGCTAACGAATATCACACGTTTGCCACTGACATGGCACAACTGTTATTCCCTAACATGTGAAACACTGGTTTTGCTGAAGGAGCTCTGTTTTCTATTTACTGTATACAGATGTGTCTCACTACAGTATTTTCAAAGACCCACATGTTGACCTGGCTCTGCTTCAGTAGTTGCTGCAGGTGTGTTGTAATGAAGTGTTTATGTAATGTGGGAGTGCGTCTGTCAAAAGCTTTTTTCCTCTTCAGTGCTTTCCTAAAGGGTGATGAAAGTGATGGCAGGTGGTTTCAATGATTCAGTTTGGCTTGGATAAAGGAGCTTTTCAAGGAAAGATCTATGCACAGCAGAAGTACAGCGGGAGAAATGTATAGGAAATGTTGGAATCAGTTCTTATGTCTTGTGCAACCAGGTTTAGATGGTGTCTCTGTACTACTGTTGGGATTTAATATTCAACTGCAAAGAAGAGGTCCATAATGCAGTTTCTGTACTGCCATCTGGAAGGATAGACTCCAGAGGGGAAAACCTTGGCCTGACTGAAATTCATGTCAGAAATAGTCATCAATTGCATCTGAGCAAACGACACTAGCCCATCTTTTGTGTAGAGGGGAGCAGACAATGTGCTGGTCTTCAGTCAGCGAAAGACTGAAGTCATTCAGGTCACAAGTGATTTTGAGGGTCTGCTAATCAGGTTTTGGCTATTAAACAGCTCTCTCTGTAACCGCTACGATTACATTGTTATGCGAGAGCGTCATCGTATGTTTACGATCAAATGTGCAGGACCTGCTAGGTCAATACAGACTTGGTTGCTCTAGCTCCTCAGGGTGTTTTGCACGTTGCCAAGCTGGCCTGGGATCAGTCAGGATGGTTCCGCTGAGCATGGCTTCTACACAAGAATGATCTATCTATCAATTATATGGTCCTTAAATTAACCAAATTGTTATTTCAAAGCCCAAAACAACTGAAGCATCTGGCGGTCCAAGAGCAGGCCCATAGGCTTTCTGAGAACTGGGCTGGCAATGAAGGAAGAATACTCCCTGGCTCAGGGTGATTCCACCACTGGATCTCCACACCCTGTGGTCACAATGCCAAGGGTGGACAACCAGCTTCACAAATCCCACTCTCAGACTCCCACAAGTGCCTTAACTGCCAGACTAATCAAGTCACAGCATCTGTCACACCCCAGGAAAAACAGGCTTTAAGAGGCCATGCCACAGATTCACTTGGCTAGTCTAATGGTTAGCACCATAGTCTTAACATGGGACAGTCTTTCTCTGCTACTGAAACCTTCCAATTTGACTGCATATTATGCATATTAATGAAGGTGTATGACCACGAACAGCACTTAAAATGCAGTGGATCTTAAATCCTTTGCCACACCTCTTCGTGAAAATTCATAAACTGCAATATCAAACTGGGAACTCTTTGTAACATACATAAACCCCTTACATTAAACAAGTGCAGATCTGAGATCTAAACAAGTGAATCTGTAAATATGTACTTCAGTCCAATACACTAATGTTTCCTGTGTTGTACTGTGCATCGAATGCCTGCCCAAGTAACACCAGCAGCAAGTATCCAAATATTTTAATAATGCTGTCAAGCATCAATAATTATATTCAAACGTGCTAAAGCACTTAGACATGACATCTGAGAGTGCCAATTTACATTGTCTCCGCAGCAAGATGAAATAAGTTCCCGTCTTATTCCCAAGTGTTGTGTTTTCAGGCTTTTTCCAGTATAATGAGTGGTTCACCTCTATGTTTGAGCAGGAAGAGCCGGTCCATTCACTTATGCAGACACTGAGGCGGGTTTGCACTCCATAGATTTTCATGTCGTGACTGGGGTAAGATTCAGCAGTGGATGCACCGTGTGAGTATATGAAAGGTTCCAGATCCAAGCCCCCTGTCAACTGTGGTTTAACGTGAGCTTCCCTCGCAGTTGCTGTGGGAATACTAACCATATGCTGTCATCTGAATGTGATCATATTTCCCTTCAAATGTGTTGACAATCCAGTTTTTCATTGTATTTATGTGCTATTCAATTGTGTTCATTTCACAGATTTAAAAAAAAAACATTTTTCACCTTTTTTTTTCTCTCTCTTCACAAAAAAAACACTATAAAAACACCAAGGTGAGTCAATTCCTCAGCTATGGTGCAAAAAAGGGAAATGGTCTAACTCTGCTTATAAAAAAAAAACAAAAAGCAGAAACAAAAAAAGTATCACAAATGCTACCGTTAAAAGTGTCTACCACAGTGCACCGCATTGTAATAAATACTGAACATAAATAACTTACAAGTACCTGAGCGCGGACTCATAGCACCGAAATAGGGGGGAGCAACACGGCGTCAGCTCAACCCCTTTGTTAAACTCAGAGAGAACCCTGTTCAAGGGGCTTGAGAGTTTTTGTAGTGCAAAATTTATTGTGTCTTCATCTGTTCTCCATCTTCAGATCCACTTCTCAGCTTCTGTATCTCGCATCGGGAAGGGCTCTTGGCTTTGGCAGTGTTGGAGGCTGCTTGGTTGAAGTTCTGAAAATTGAAGAGAAAAATATGCAATCAGAACCAATGAGAGCTGCATGTGTCAGCCTGAAAACAATTCCCTAACATGAACATTTCAAAATAAATTTCCTCTTTCCAGTCCCTAAATGCAACGGCAGTGTTACATGACCAGGCCTCTTGCCTGGATAGTGGGTAGACTTGGAGCCCAGACAGTCAGAACTTGAAAAATATGAAGACACGTTTTCCTCAACAGCTGGGAACGGCACTTACTGTAGCGGTGATCGTCACGCCAGGAACGTGCCAGCTCAGTCTCTGATCATATTCTCAGACAATTGAGTTTGTGAAAGTGTGACATATTTGGCACACCCTTCATCTTCCTATTCATGTTTATTACAGTTCAAGCTTGAACTGGCAGTTTGGACTGCTGCCTTCACCTAGGAGATCGGCCTTTACTGACTGGATGTGCTTAAGCAGTGCGGGGTAATATTGGATACTTCCCAAAGTCAGGGCTACTGTGTGGAGCTGGGTACTGGTTAACGGGTGTGATGCACTAACCTGGCTGAGTGTGGGATGGGAGGGACCGGTCTAGGGTTCCCAGGCAGCGGGATGGGGACAGGGATGGGGGAACCGACGGCTGAAGAACTACGGGCCAAACGAGAGGTCCTGGCCAGCGGGTCTGCGGGGAGGGGCTTTTGAGGGGGGCTGGGCTTCTCCAATTCCTGTGAATGAGAGGAGACATAACCACTCATACAGACATGTCCATTTAGGTCACAAACATGTACACAACTGGTTTCAGACTGAATTGAGATCTGACCTTGAGTATAAATGACTCAAGTTTCTTTTATTGAAAAGCACAGACTGAAAGAGAAGTAGATCATGAGATGCCTTAAAAACAAGCCTATGATATGCCTTGTTTAAGGTTAGTTTTTATAGCTGTTTTATCAATGCTATTCATCTACTATACATAGGTGCGACAGATTTTTTTCACTTTTCCAGCTTAAATTAAGCCTTCATATTTTAAGCCTGAAAAATAATTTCTCAGATAAATGACTTCCATGGATGACTTAGGTGAATGATAAAAACGCAAGCTTTATATTCAGTTTTAGAAATCTTTGAGATACACAAATGCTTAAATGTTGCATAGGACAGACATATCCTAATGCCATCATGTTGATCTAGTTGCTCCACAAGGGGGCACTCAGGGTCTGCCAGTCTATGTGATTTGTATCATCCTTGTGCAGCCATCGCCATGGAAACCCTTACCAGAAGACATGTGATGAAGGGCTGTCATGTGTTACTAATCTACTCCGGGAGGATGAGGTAATGATACACGTCTGCTACCTACAACGCATCTGTTCCACATTTAGTTTCTCAGACAAGAGGAAAGCCACCTCCACCATTACCAATGGAAAGCTGCCAGACTTCAGAATCCCTCGGATAGAGAGCAGCACTCAAAAGAGTCAATTTTTTAACATTTGTGTGCATGTTTTTTATTTATTTATTTATTTATTTATTGCAAGTTTTGTTTTCTGCGAAGCTGACAAGACCCCCGGACAGCCTGTCACTGGGGTATGCGTTATTCCATAAGATTATGCCAGATAAGTGAGTTGAGTTGAGTCTGTTTGCCCCATTAACTTTGCCATATCAGAAATCATGTGAAAGTGATTTACTCGGCTGGAACAAAACTCCCTTTTTCCACATGGGGGCCGTGTCTTTCCTCTGCTGAGAACGGGTTCTCAGGCACGTGCCACTCTGCGCGGCTGCAGAGGCTTGAACCTGTCCTGGGACAGCCTTGGTTTAAAAGGGAAATTCTTCGCTGTACCAGAGAATGTATCAGGTGGGAGACGTACTGGATCCATCTGTGAATCATGTCTCAGCATAAGGCTAAGAGGCCATTTGGATTTCCCGTACTCCCTCACTGAGAGATCCCCACTGAAGGACCAACAGAAATCAGGACTTCATTACTGGTTTAGCCAAGTAAGGCACACTGCTACTTCCCAGACTTAGCGGTGACCTTGAGGACAACAGAAAATCACTTTGATTCAGTTGGCTTTATTCGACAGAACAGCAGGGGGAAAGCTTTCTCCTCTCCTATTAAATGACACTAGGGCCGTGAGAAGCACAACAGCACCAGAAATGAGGACATTCATTAAAGCGTGACAACCATGGAATCTGCTGTGATTCTCTTTGGCTGTGACAGGGTGTGAAAGACAGAAGCCCATACCAAATGGCTGTTTAAATGCCCTGAACAGAAGCCACCAGGTGACATGTCTCTACCGTGCTAAATTTTACATATATCACTTCTGCATCTGGCTCTGCTTTTTAGCACTTAATCATCTAGGCATGTGGTCATAGCCTTATTTTACAACACTAGCAGTGATTCCAGCATTTCTGTGCCTTTTAGAGGAGACCCAGTGCCTTCTAAAGTGGGCCATAGTTAGCATGCGCCTGGTCTGAGGTTTGTCAGACTGAGTCCTGGCATAGACCCTGTGCATTCACTCTTATCGGCAGTGTTAATTTGGACCGGCACTGCAGACCTTCCTTCTGCACTTTTTTTTAAAACTGCATGATTTACTTTATCTGTGCCTTTCCATTGTGTACCCTGCAGTTGATTAAACCACAATCAAAACCGTGCCATGATTCACCGCGGGGTGGGTTAATGGGCCTTGCTCCGGAGAGCCAGCGTTTTCACATCTGTGAAAGGAGCTGAGTTTGTTTACCCCAGCCTGCGAGAGCCAAGCTCCTCGGGACGGCGGTAATAACCTTCTCAAATATTGGAAACCGCGACAGCACCTCTTAAACATGGAATTATACCTTCATAAAAGGATGTGCTTCAATGCCATTTCAATAAGCCTTGCTTTCTCTCCCACTTCCCTTCATTCTCTCTTCTTGTACAGTGAGCCCCCTTGCACAATTTCTGAATAAATTTATGCAGTTTGAACTCCACAGTAAAAAAACCCTCAAAGTTACCCCCTTTCTTTTGTTATTATGATCTGTATAGCTGTCAATATATAATAAATCTTCACACCACAAAGTGTGTATATGTGAAGCAATAATCTGAGCACACAAACATAATCGAAAATTCCTGGCCCCACATTAATGCTTTCAAAAGGCTTTGACATACAGGAGGAAATAAAAGGCCGAGAATCTGAGATGGACTCACCCGCCCCCAACCCCGCCCCCTCCCAGTGGAATAGCCCATGTGTTTGAGGGCCGGTGTGTCTGTGTATGGAGCGTGAGCGGCGCGTTCGCTCACCATGTCCGTCCTGAAGGAGCTGTGGCGGGGTAGGCTGCGGAGCGGCGCTCCTCTCGAGGGGGAGTGGCCGTGCGGGAGCGCGGCCCGGTGAGGAGGTGGGGCGGGGGGCAGGGGGATGGGGTGGCTGATGTGGACAGGTTGGTATTGGGGCAGCCTGCGCAGGCCATGGGGGTGGAAGTTGTGAGGGGGGAGGTGGGGCTCGGATCCCAGGTGAGTCGGCTGTGGGAAGACAAAAAAAGAGGAACCATCAGAGTGGGGTGAAAGCCGTCCTCCCTGTCTCGCCTTTTCCCCTTCCCTGATGCCCTCTCCTCGCTGCCATGATACTCATTTTTCCCCCTCAATCCCCCTTGAATGATACTGTGGAGGGACTCACCCATGGGCATTACCTCTCACGAAGCATGCTAGCAATGTGTGTCTCACTATGAGGCCTGGAACCCTGGGCATTTCCACACACAAACAGAGACCTCACACATGCATGCAGTCCACTGCAGGGAGCTCCATATGTGAGAGAGTCATTTACCCTGCCCAGCCAGCATGGTGTCACCCCTCCCCAACCTCTCCCAGCAAGAGGCAGAGAGACACTGACAGATCTGTGCGGGAGAGCAAGTGACCTCACCTGCACTTGTTTACATTAAGCAAACTGGTCCCCTTCTCCCTCCCCCACACCAGGACCATCCAATGAGTGCCATGTGTTTTCAGGGCGCATGGAACTCTACCCCAGGCTTTTCGCCCTGCTTGCCCTGTCCACACTCACAGAAATGTCACTCACACAAGCTCTCTCCCACAGACAATTGCAAAGCTGAATCACTGTCTTGGACACAGCAAGACCCATTTTGATTGGCATGTAATGATACGGCCAAATTCACATTTCACTTGAGTAGAATTGCCTTCCAGTCGGCAGATGACTGACGGAGCATTTGCCATGTGAATAAATTGGCTAATCCAGCTCACTCAGCGTGTGGCCACAGGAATAAACAGGTTTAGTAAACAGTGTCATGGTTGTGCTCCAAAACCAGCTCCAATCCCCCTCTTCGTTGACAATGCATGGATTGATTTAGCCAAATTAAAAACTGAGGGGGAATATGAAGAAATAAGAATGAGTCAGTGTGACCATATGTCTCCACTCTCGACTTGGGTGAGGAGGAATAAGGCTCTCCTACAGTCAGGGTGTTCAGTAGCCAACATGACCAGCACTCCTATTCGGAGACGCTTAATGAATGACCCTGGTGATCGAGAGGAGGTCATATGTACCTTGAATATGCTGGCGCTCTGAGGCTGGTTCAGGGGTTGCCGGGGAGGGGACGTCCTCTGTCCAGACTGTGTCTGGTTTGGACTGGATGGCCCATTTGGGCCCACAGACCTGTAATGGCAACAAGCACACAATTTCAACAAGGAAAACCCTTCAGACTTTTGCACCATGTTAACCGATCACAAGATTTTTTTGAGTGTTTGTGGCCCATTAGACATTAGTTACTGGCCATTTTATGTAGTCACTTTTACAATTTTCACATTCAACAAAAGGAGGCAAGTAAAGCAGTAATCTCTGAACAGAGGTGGAGTGATGAAGCTTAGAAACTCTAAGCTTCAGTACCTTAGTTTCTCAATGGTTGTCTTCTTATTGGTGAACAGCAGTCGAATGAGAGCCTTCCTCTTTAAGCAGATAATGAGGCCGGCAGCCAGGACCCCCAGCAACACCACCAGGATGCCCACAGTCACGCTGCGGCCATCTGCTGACGTCACACACCGAAACATGCACTCACATTACCATGCACCTCAACAACACAATTGCACATAGGCCTATGTATTATCATAAATTATATTCAATATTTTAGCACTATTTATATCTTGGAACATTGTGAGGGTGGTAAAAATTAAATTAACAAATCAAATTTGATCTGTTTGAACTATTTTAAAATAAGAGGTTTATTGGGCCACGTTTACAATACTGGCCTTTTAAATTTCTCTCACATGTAAATAATTGTTTCACTGACAATATTACATATGACATTTACTATTGTCATAAAACATAATTATGTAGGTATTTTTTCCCAACTCAAATACTTCCAAAGCTCTGTGATTGCAATATTTATTTTTATTTCTGTAAGCGTGCTCTGCTTGTCTCCGCCTCTTATCAGGAAAGTCAGGTGGCATCTCGGTGGTGCTGTACATACCTGCCTGTCTGACGGGTCCACTGTCCACACTGCCCCCAAACCCAGACTGGTCACAGAACGGGGGCCCCCAATGTGCCTCACAGTGGCAGTTTTTGTTGTTATTGCACACCTGTCAAAAGCACCAGGCCACAGATCATTTCCTACTCTTACCGCAAGGCTGCTTTCCTATCCCAAGGCAAAAAACCCTGAAGCGACAGCTAGCTTTACTAGCCTTTGACGTACATCTGCAAGTGTGACTCAATGACACGATCGCAGTTCCCATGACATGATATGCAAGTTTCCATCAATTCTGTTAACTGCCCAGTCAGCTTTGCTAATGAACCTCACAGACCTTTGTTGTGCACATTCACAGTTTTTTCCCAAATTTTTGTAATGAGACGCACCCGGAGCCCATCCCAGTGCGGAGCAGGGGGGTGGGATCCAGTGGGATTCTCCCGGACATAATCAAGCCCAGCTGTGGGCTTCTCCACCAAGAGAACATCTTGACTTGATCTGGAGGCACGTTGTGCGCCAGCTCTGGGAAGCGCTCTTTCTCTCTCTCTGTCTCCCGCCGCCAGGCGGTTTGAGCCGTACGTCTGAGCGGGAGCGCCCACGCTCCTCCGGCCCAGAAAGCATCTGATCCAACACTGAGGTGGGGATCCAATAGCGGCTCGGACCCCACCCGCTTAACACAACCTCAGAGAGAGCCACATCACTGACCTCATCTGGCACACAGTGATTCTCTCTCACAAACAAAATATTCCCTCAATAGGACACCACCTATCGAGCCAAAGTTATTGATGGTTCTCGCTTACACGCCCCACACACCCCGTGAATGCGTTATTAGGAGGTATTCATCTTCAAAGGTACGCGCTTTCTTATTTGTAGTGCAAAAGAAGGAAGATACATAAAACATTAAATGGTGCCCCACTGATCTCATTTCATTTCAAAGTGAGAACGCTCAATGCTGTTGTGTGCTTTGGCAGATCAAGCTAGCTTTTTTTGGATTTCAGCACGCCGCAAACACAGTTGGCCTCCTCTGCTCCAGAACATGATGGATAGCACTATAAGCAGGACACAAATGAAACCATTACATCCTGATTGATTGAACCTTCCAGAGGAACGAAGATTGATTGTAGAGCATTGTAACGGTTACTGTAATTCAAACATTCTGATCATGCTGGAAGCACACACTGTGTGTATGACACTGACTGTGTGAGAATGAAGGACTGTGCTGTACTCTTGGAGGGAGATCTTTTGGTCGGAGAGAGTACATTTTAACAGGGCTGTTGACGTGCACTCTTTAACAATGACTTGGCCATGGAGCAGATAGCGTGGGAGAAATAAAAATAGCAGTAAATGAACAAATAATAGCTGAATCAGACGGATTGGTTTCTGTTTTCTATTTGTTGTGTGAAAGAAAGAGCAGCAACCAATGTTCTTGTCTGGATGGAGCCATGAGAGAGGTCATGGTTTTTTTATAACTTTTTGAAATTTTAACAGTAACGAACCAGGGGGATTCATGATGCAAATTCTGTATTCAAATAAGGACAGGACAGTACGGTCATAAAAAATAGGACAAAACCAAAAGAGGGAGGGGGCGGGGGGGCAGGGATAGGACACAAATTAGAATGTTTTTTGATGAATACAGAGCAAAGTCCTATGTTCCCAAGTTATTTCATTATCCATGCAGCAAAAACTCCAACATCAGGATCAGGAACAGAGGACTCACCCCTCGCCCACTGCACCTCCTTGAGCACTCGTGCACCCCAAACATGCTGACGTTCTGGCAGCGACGGTTCAGGCACATCTAAGGAAGAGAGGTGGACAAATCAAAGAAGTTTTTGAAGTTACCATGGAAACCAATGTGCTTCACCCTGAAAGTTCTGTCGCTGTAGATTCCATAACCAGACTTAGTCTTGTCAGGACTTCATTGGCTACCACAGATTTTATAAACTTTCCAGATTGCCAGCTCCTGTGATCCTTCCATTCTCCATGCTTTCCCAGCTACAGGAGGTTCTGGTAGGCAGCTGAATTTTCCAGTGCCATATTACAGTGAGCACCATTTATTGCCACAATATTGTACTTGGTCACGCTCCTTTTGGAGGCGTCTGCTTCGATGGTAGGGAGACAGAACATTCAATGTAATAAATACAGAGGTGAGTATCCGTTAGGCCTGTGGAATCCATGGGATTGCGAAGGCCATTCAGAAAGGGAGAGAGCTCTTGGGAAATGTTCGGATATCAGTAGAGTGTTGATACTGGACTTAGACACTTGGACCCACTGGGTAAAAGCATGCCATTATCTACACACTCCACTGATCAGCCGGACCATTGCTGCTGCACACTGTTCAGGCAATAAAAAGACAGGGATGCTATAATCAAGCTGTCCCAAATGGAACATTCACTCATAAATAGTTATGCAATAAATAAGACAGCACCACAGAAGCAGAATGGAATTCTGGGACCAGCAGCGCTGTACATGCGCTCCTTCTAGCAGCAATAAATTTGCTGTGTGATTGCAGGAGAGGTTTATATGAGCCTATTCTATGAGCAGCATTTATGTCTGACTTAACGAATAGTGCATGTGATTCTAGAAGCAGTTTATAAGCTCTTGTGAATGCAATTTCAGAGGCACCGTTAATGTGATGTGAAGTGATGATCTCTGAGATTCAGAATGAGAATAAAAGTTTCTGTTAGGAGTGTAAACTATGTGATTCTGTGAGGAGGGTAGACCTGAGGGGTATATAGGTCGTAAATGTGTGATTCTAGGACGGTTTTACCTGCTATTGTATTAGTAGTGAACATACAATACCATGGCTTGTACATACCGTTTGTGATTTTAGGTATGTCTTTATGACTCTTTCAGAAGCATACATAATCCTACCATTGCAACTCTGTCAGTGCACTGTATTTAATATAATGAGGAATGCATACTTCCATGAGGAAAATATGTGTAATGTTGTAGTCGGTGAATGTGATTAAATGAGCGCACATTTGTTTAGAGGAGTTCTATGATGATAGTGCAAGTTTGTGTATGCATGTTTAAATGAGAACTGAATGTTTTACATTGAATACTGCACTACTGAATGAGTGTGTTATCATGAGAACTTTATGTGTTTCAATGAGGACTGTGAGATTCAGAAGTGTCTATGTGTTTACTTGAGGTTTTCTCACCATGCCCTCTCCACACTTGGTACCGGTCAGTACCAGGCCCGGGTCGGGCATATCATCTCCCAGGTAAACGTGAGTCCCACGACACAGAATCCTTCCCCCCTCCTGCAGGGGGATGTTTGTTTCTATGGAGACAGCATTCGTACCGATTACCGGCCGGTTGGCCCCTCCTTGACACTGAATTTTGCCACATTTAGCATCTCTGCAAAACACACAACAGCGCCAAGCATCAGTGAAGAAATTCCCCGCCATCGGCTTTCTACTGATTACTTTAAGCCGTCCTAAATAAAGAATAATCCCTCGAAGGTCACTTTGGGCTGTTCGCCAAAAATGCACAGTTTACCTAAATACTCCATCTACCAATCTACAGGGACCTTGAAGCTAATTTAAAGTTTAAGGAAAAAATAAAAGTTCAAAATTTTATATGGAGCTCATTAAAAGTGTTTATTTGGATGTGCCAAACACTCACTGAGCCAATGGACCATATAAGGGGAATTTGTAAATTCTTAATAGGTCAAACCAAACACTTTCTCTGAGTTTTTATTTCACAATAATCCAACTTTTGAAGAACAGGAGGACTGTTTTGCTCATACTACACATGTACACCTGCCTACAATTTTTTTTACACCTTGGCAACTTCACTGTCATGTTTTGTTAAGAGGTAATGGACTGTCAATAGAATAAAATAATGAGATATGACTGTCTCTGTCCAATTGCAGTGTTCTGATCGGAGTTTCTCACGACTTTGTTCATTAGCATTCTTTCCAAAGATCACGGCCACTGAGCAGCTTTATTAGGGATACTGTAACCCAAAGCCCATACTGGAAGAAGACACTGTGCTGTCTTTGTTGCACGCTAATAAGCGTTTGCTGGAATTTCATTAAGCTTGGTGTAATTACAGCTATAACAATTAAGAGCTGGTTGATGAAAAGATTTAAAACAAGTGCGACCCAAGGCTTGTGAATGTTTTTTGTTGTTTATTTACAGGGAGTATTTGTAAAGTAAATGGGACCATAATGTGCTCACAAGCTTGTTTTTTTGGGTCACTTTGCTCTGTTTTGAGAGCATCTGTCCCTTTACTGCTCTTTTTGGTCATACCTCTTTTTTGTTCAGAGAGAGAGAGACAAAGAGAAAGAGAGCTAATTACAGATAGAGAAAAAGAAAATGAGGAAGAACAAATGAGACATAGGCAGACAGAGAGAGTGAGAAATAGACCAACAGGCATACAGACCGACAGGCATACAGACAGACAGACAGACAGACAGACAGAGAATGGTCTTACTTTGCTTCACATTTGGCAAATGAACCCTTGGGATCCTTCCCACAGTTCCCGTATGGGTCACCTGCAGAGTTGACCCTCTCAAAACAGATCCCTGGAGCCGGCTTTGCTCCTGTAAGGAGAGCAGGAGTGAGGAGAGGCAGAGAGTGATGTGGGAGAAAACACATTACTCACAAAAAGTCTTATCCCATGGGTCGAACAGTACTCATAGATCATTGGCAGCCACAATCCCCCAATAGGAAAACTGCCTCTGATGAGTCACTACTGACATGGACATCATTACAGAGAGAACAAAACACAAATCAACAATGCAATGCACTGTAGACAGCATCCGGACTTGGTGGGACGGGTGTATCTTTGGGGAAGTATTGAATGATTTTCACAGGATATGCTGTTTATTGTTTTCACTTTAAAAGCAGTAATCTACAGTGATACAGGAGAGCAAGTTAACCATGTGATCAGTTTCTTTTACTGAGCATTTTAATGCAAACACAAAAGTGATTCACTTATTGGCCCTCTCAATGGCCTTATGATTCCTCCACTCCAGAAGGTGGCGCTCAACTCACCCTGGCCCCAGAGTGTGATACACTGCTGCTCGTGGGTCTGGCATATGCCATTGTAGCAGTAGCCGTCCACGTTGTGGCAGGCATGGCCGTCGTGCAGGTAAACATTGGCGGGGCAGTGGGGGCTGGCACCGGTGCAGAACTCGGGCAAGTCGCAGGAGTTGCTGGACTCCCTGCAGGGTGTGCCCGCGGGCTTCAGCTACACAGGGAAGAGGTGGGCATGAGGGCGATGCTGTGCCAGGTGGCCTGTCATTACCTGTGCCAAAGGGCTAGAGGCAGGCTAACCTGGCCAGGCTCCCACATGGCCCTGAGCAGTAAATAGAATTTGCACATTCGCACACAGTGGTCATTGTGATGAAATGAAAATGTGATTCACTGCCCAGCATGACCCTGTGACCTTTCTACAATCAGTTCATTAGTGTAGCTTCTCTACATCCCTGCATTTGGGACTGTAAGCGTGCACACGAATGACTAGCTAAAATACATTGCGTAAGGTTTAGAGTGGAGGTGGGGTGGGCTGCGGTACCTTGCAGTCTTCACAGCACTGTCCATGTGCGCAGACAGCATCGCCCTTCAGAGTGCAGGTGGTGGCGTTGCAGCAAGGGTTCATACATTCCTGTGGGAGCAGCAGTGGCGCATTGACATCATCTCAGACTAACACCATATGGACTAAGGCTCCAATGACATAACAGGGATCCCCATGGTGGACTGGTATGAGCTGGGTTTCCCCCTTCCAGCTCCCCAAGATCAGAAGCAGCCCTTCTTGAAGGGAGAAATCCCCCCCGCCCCAGGTCCATTGACCTGCCCCAAATGTGTGCCCCTCACCTCTCTACACAGCTCAGGAAACAAGAGCCAGCATGCAGCATCTACCCACTCCTTCTCAATGTAATGTATCCTCAGTTAAAGACGTCGCCCATATGCTTCACATTAGCCATTAGGACCCTGTACTGTACTAATCAGGGATCTGTTCACTATGAGCTAATCCTCACACAGGATCGTGGGTGCTGGATCCAGGAAGGGGGTGAAGGGGTAGGTCAAGACCCAGTCTTTTCTGAGGGTGGGTTCTGCTACATCAGAGGCAGCGTGCAAGGTCGAAAACTGGGCGCCCCGGTCCTTTGCAGAGGAAGGGGAGTGCGTGGCTGGCAGAGGGGAGCAGGCGATGATGATCGTCTAGAGTTTGTTCAAAAGCTGAAACACATTAAGGCCCCTTTCCCATGCTATGTGAATTGTGCTGAAGAGAGGACCATAATAGTGGGAGAGGAGCCTTGCTTTTTAATGAGGCGCTGAGCCCTCGGCGTTAGACCAGTTGGCTAGCGCAACTCTGCAGCGAATTTATTGGGCTGTCTCCCAACTCTCTAGAGAATATAAAATGTATTGTTTATGAAAATGAAGGCACATTCATGTCTGACCAGAGGCCAGTGTCCATTGGCCCCCTTTGTGATGTCACTAAGGTACATTAGGCCCCCTTTGTGATGTCACTTGGGTAAAATGATACCACAGATTGTCTATAGTAATGAGATGGCATTTTTTTGTTCCTTCAGATCTCTAAACATCATTATGGTGCATTCACACTGGTTCATAAAATCTCACAGAATGATGGCACGCAGCAAAATAGGAAAGTCAATGGCAAAACAGAAAGGTTGACGGCAAAATAGCACTGGAACAGAGTATTTGTTGCTAAGATAAGTTGCTAGGTGACACATTCCAAGTTATGTTTCCTCTGGAAATAAAAATTAAGATTAGGTACACTCTGGTGGTAGTAGGCATGGGTTGAAAAAACAGAACTTCTGCTGGACCACTACTCAGAAGTGGTCACCAACTATGCCTTTTATGAAGAGCCATATATACCCGTTACAGTACAATATTCAGGCACTATGGTACATCTAGTCTGAGTGCCACTAAGCACAAAACACACAAAGACCGAAGCCTTGATTACACAGTTCAAAAGAACCAATGGAGGTAGAGTGTATCCTTCAACCTCCATTTACACCATGGCTTTTTTCCCATCAACTCTTCAATTGCTATTCCGCACTTACTTTTTTTCCATAATTATTTTTTCTTATTTTGAATGAGTACATGTGCGAAAAAGGGCATGTCCCATGTGTGCCGTAGGATTTAGCTTGCAGTCATTTGTTAGGTCAAATCACAGTGGGTGAAAATTGCCACAGGAATAAGAACGGCACTCTCTTTTGATGTCTGTTTCCGGAGGCTCAATCAGCCGGGTGTCGGCTCTGTCTTGAAATGCAAAACGATGCGTTATCACTGACTGAAGACTGTGGTCGTTTGCTTGAGCATATAAATAAAGAAACTTCATGCAGAACTACCTCTGTATAGTTACTTGTTGAGAGTATGTCTCTGGCTTGTACCCAAGGAAACATCTGGAAAGCAATTAGGTGCTGACACAAACTTTTCTAAACAGCAAGGTGCAGAATGTATACTGTATTACAACATAAACTATCTGTAATCTTGGTCTTATCTGGATTATTTTTTATAAAAAAACAACAAATCAAAACAAATGATCTCAATAATTTTCCAGAAAAGTGTGTAGTGCAGTGGAACTCTCCGCTACATGCACCCCAGATGGAGCTTTGTTTTTGATCCTCTGAAGACCTGTCAATCTGCATTTCATGTTTTACAATATATTTCTGAAGGCACCGCCAAGGCAAACCTCATCCTGATTACGTTTTTGTTTGTTTCATTTGTGACAAATTTGGACATCGAACCAGAGCTATGCACCAATGACCGACATCAGAGGAGGTTTTTAGGATAAAGATTCATAAAAGATTTAAAAGAACTGTAACTGAACCCTTTAAAATGTTTGTCTCCTTTCTTCCTGTAACTGAGGATTGACATCATCTGTTTGTAAACAATTGGGTGGACTCTATGGTACATATTTTTATTGTTTATTTATTCAGAACAACCACACTACCATTGTAACCTTTGTTAGTATGTGTATGGTTCTCTGTACTCTCTGCCATTGTAGATATTGTAACAAAACTAATGTTTTTTGCAGAACAGAGCATGTGCAGAGCTCAGGTGAGATCAAGGGAGGCCTGGCAGTCCTTACCTCCAGCTCACCGCAGTCGCACTCCTCCCCCTCCTCAACATAGCCGTTCCCACACTTCTGCCCCCCATACAGGACCTTGACCTCAGGCATGTTGAAAAGACACATGCCTACACCCTTCTCCAAGCTGGCGGCCAGGTCCTTCTTACTGCAGCTGCTGAACACCGTGGGGAAGGGGTACCTGTGCAGGACGGGTACATAGGTGAGTTCAGTGACCAGGAGGGGGAGGCACTGAGAGTAGAATTTACCAGTGATGCAACTGGCTCATCATAATCCCAGGGGTACATATACATATAAAATCCTGTCTGTAAATTACATCCTCAAGCAGGTAAAATTAAACCTCAGATGTATCAATTTTGCGGAAGGAAAGAAAGTAGACAAGAGGAAATAATTGCGTAAAAGCTAATAAAGGTTGGTTGTACAGAGAACCTCTTCCCTTTAAGAGTTGCAAAGGCTGTGACTCAAAAAGCATGTTGATAGGAGATAATATGTTCTTTCTGGAAAGGACAGCGAGGGTGTACTTCTACACTGGGGAAAGGAATCAGCCCTGAACTCAATCTGCCAGGGCTTTGTTACAGACGTCAAGCTGCTTTCACTGAACAACTGAACTTGGCTCTGATGATAGCGTGTGCTGGATGGAAGAGAGAGCGTGTGTACGTGCGTTCGTGTGAATGAGTGAATACGTGCTTGTTTATGTGTGTGTGTGTGTGTGTGTCTGTGCACAGCTGTGTGTGAGCCTGTATGCACATCTGCTTGTATGTTTGTGTGTATATACATATATATGTTCATGCTTGGGTGTGTGTGTGTGTGAGAGTGTATGAGTGTGTGCTCTGATAACTGGAAAGGATGTGTTTACCGTAAAGATCCTGTTCTCAAAGCTCAGAACAAGCTGAACTCTTCCCCATGGGGGGTAAGTCTCTGAAAGCATTCCAAAAGGAGTTTCGACATGGTTTCCCGAGGGTTGACATGACAGCTCCTTGGATGCAAATGTATAGGCATGCTTTGCCAATTACCCCAACCACCCCCAACCCCCCCATGGGTATGCATCACATCTTAATAAAGACAGTACAGTGAGATGGCTGTGGCCACTGTCGATGTCTGTCCAGAATATTGACCCATCATAGGGCAAAACCCCTGCTCTAAATGGTAAACCATAAAACCATGTGCGCCTGGAGCAGACCGCCATGGAGTGGCTGGAAGTCCGAGGGAAGGTTCCTGTTTTACAAAACCTTGCCTGAGTCTCTCCATTTGGGAAGCCTCACATGAATTTTAATGGTCCGCTGACATCAAACGTGTCTCTGAATGGCTTGAAATTTGGAGAAACACACAAACAAACAGCAAATGGTCCAGCAAACAAACAAAAAAAATATTCTGTTTAGTCTGTGCACATAAAACCCATGAATATTTTCTTGGCTTTCAAACAAAGTTGTGGTGAATCCGTGCTGTTGGAATCAACGGCATTGATTGGGCTTAAGGGCTGGGGACTATGGGTCCCTTAAGAGGGAGCCAGGGAAGAGGACCCTGGTACTGCAAGCTCTCGAATCTCACTCTAGTTACGATTTAGCAAGATATACCCCAGTGCCTGTTGGGAGTTTTTCAGTAGTTGTGATTGAATTGGAGATATCCCAGGTGCAGTTGAGCATCACTAAATATGATGATCCAGAAGGACAAATGTGCAATATGTAACACAGTGAAGGCAGTCATACAATTGGGCAAAGAATCCAATTGGAAAGTAGCCAATAAGAAAGCTGACAATAGCGGAGAAAAGACTGTAGTCAGCAGTATCCCTGGTCAGTTTTTAAACAAATGGGCAAAGCAATGACCACATTGTTCAGGGCAATGTGTTGCCTGCAGCTTTCACAGTGAATGGCTCCTTTCACTCTCCCAACAGCTGGTGTCTGTCCAGCTGTTATTCTGTTGTGTCACAGTTGTGCCAATACCTCAGATAGTTTTCATTTTCCCATTAGTACCACACCCGCAGAGACAAAGACACATGCGCTTGTGTGCATAAATGCATGCACACACACATACACATGTCTGCAAACACACACCCGTCACCTCTGCACAAACGTCTCAGTGTTTATATTTCAAATCCGATACCTCTATAAACGTGCTAAGTAAGCTTGGTCATGTTTTGGGAAATGAGCTCATTTCTTTGATTTCTTTATATGTGTGCTCTTTAAATCAACCCCAAGCTGCTGAACCCAAGCAGAGGTGATATTATTATTATAAAAACATCAATATTATTTTGCAAAAAGTTTCATTAGGTGTAAAGGGACCTTACAGGACCATATGGACTGTATTGCTGCGAAAGGTCGAATCGCTCAGTAACTCAACACAGGCAGAGGGTGGTGGCAGGTGAGACCAAAGCCATCTTATATTTCCTCCTGCTAGCACCTTCAGTCGTGTCATGACCCAAGCCTGACCGGCCATGTTATTTAAGAGGGAGACGGCTTCCATAGTAAGTCACCTGCTGCACCCAAGTACCCGAACGCCCTTGGTGTACTTGTTGTTTTCAATAGCGCACTCCGTTCTGCAGTCGTCCTAGAGAAGGACATTATAACACCTGTCCCACTGGCAATCCAGCTCTTATTCATGGGAGGTGGAGCAGGAATAATTTCTTAATTTTGTAAATGAAGGAGCGGTAATCTTGAGAAGGGGAAACAAATCAAAAGGGGATTGTGTGTAACAGCTGTGGTCCCTGGGGGGCGCTCTGCCGTGGTGCTGGGAACAGCCTGAGTGTGTTTACAGAGAGAGCGGGGAGGATGCCCATACAACTGTTTCTCCTGCAGGGGTCCATGCTGCCAGTGCTGCGGGTGACTATGGAAGTGCCTGGGCCAGTTTCGTTCTCACGGCCTCATCTCTGCACAGGGAAACTGACCATCCCCCCACAGCATTATAATGTATGGGTTTTCCCCTGGTCTTCACTGTCATTCTCACAACCTCAGTCTCAGCTCATCCGTGTACTTCCTTCTGTTTTTCTTCCAACCTCAGGCCAGCACAGAGGGTGACCCCCATGGCAGTTATAGCTCTCAGG
This sequence comes from Albula goreensis, assembly GCA_022829145.1. Taxonomy (NCBI): domain Eukaryota; kingdom Metazoa; phylum Chordata; class Actinopteri; order Albuliformes; family Albulidae; genus Albula; species Albula goreensis. The sequence goes on from CM040759.1 coordinate 18,142,726, forward strand.
CTGCCCTTACCTCAGAGAGAGTGGAGGGTGGTGGGGGTCTGGGCAGGGGGGGTTTACAAGGACTGGAAGGGATGTGGCACCAATATGAGGCTGATACAGCCGTAGCCAGCCCCACGAATTGCCTGCAGGAGCCCTAAAGATAAGGAGGTCCAAGCTCCGCCCTGGCCACATGCATGCAGGCTCTCAACCGTAAACTTCTGGCAGATAAGCAGCTGGACACCGGCAAAGAGAGAGAGGGAGAGAGAGAGAGAGCCAAGCATGTCATAGCTCCAAAATCCTCCTCACCACACTCCTTCACAATAACAATCGTCGTGCCAACCCTGCCCGCCCCAAGGAGAGGACACTACCACCTTCACCATGAAGACAAACTGCCCTGCCAGTCCTCTGCTGTCCAAGAAGAAAAATATACCACCTCAGGGGGCTCTCCTGTTTTTTCAAGAGCTGCAACATGAGGGTAGTCATTGCTGAAACTCCAGCTTGCACACTGGAGATAAGAACCAGAGCAGGTCTTAACCCAGAGCTTAGGCCGCAGAGCCCCTTTCCACATACACTAGCACACACACACACGCACAAGTACACACACACACCGGCACATTGTGACTATTATTGAAGTTGAAGTCATGATCCTGACACATTTCAGGAGATTACATTGAGGACTTACGTGTGGGGTGGGATAATATTGGTTTAAACGATGCCATACATTCTACACACTTTTCTGTGGCGTTTGTACTCCACGCTTGGAACTTAACGGTGATTGACAGGTGGTTTTAGGCTTGAACAGCCAAAAGCTGGCAAAAATGGTGACCACCTGTCTGAGGCAAGCAATGAATGTCACTGTTTCTATCTGTCGCCAAATAAAAAGTGGAAAATGAGGGATACATATTGACTCTATTCTAAATAAAAGAACAAATCAACCTTTAACTATTCATCAATCATATATTCCCCCTGCCAATGGCACAAAGAAAAAGAAATATCGTTCTTTGTCAGGATTATAACTTGTTTTGCTTGTATTTATCCTTTATATATCCATGGAAAAAAACAGTGATGTTGATATATATTTTCAACAGGGACCTGGTCTTTTGTGTTTGTCAGGGGTTTGCAGGAATAAATAAGTTAAGAAGTGGCTGTTTTTGATAATGTTATCATTTGTATGGGGTTATATACAAACTAATATGCAAAAAGAGAGTCAACAATAGAAGAAAAAAATGAGCTTCCTTATGCAGATTGCAGCTCTGGGGTCGCAAAGGTAACATGCAGAGTGATTCCATTAAGTGATATTCTCTGTACAAGAGGAGTTGCTGGCATACAGATATTACGGAAAGCTTTCCAACTGATTTCCCTGTGGACATCATTAAACAAAGCTGGCTGGGGTATAGCCAGCATCTCCCCAAAAAAATAATAAAAACCAACATCCACAGACAAGGGTCACAATTTGATGTCCGTTGGCTTGTTTCTGGGCCCGAATCATATCCGCTAACATAAAGACACGGGGTGATTTATGAATGGTGCTTAATGATGTCTACCTTCCACCCAGACAAAAGATGGCAGGGGAACTGATTAGTGCTCTTCAGGCTCTCGTCCTGCGCAGGCCGTGACCCTCTGAATCCAGAACAAGGCCCCTACGATGGGAAGCCCTCAGCCTTCAGATGGAGCCGGTTTGACGTACTTCCAAGAAAACATGAGAGCTCGGTTGCTATGTAAATGCCGGCACTGTTACAGAAATAGGGGGATGTCTGCTGTCAAGGGTGAGCTGGGTTTATGCTTTGTGGAAGAAGAAGGAAAAAAAAGGGGCACCAGCCGGTTCTGGTTTGGGTGAATGCTAACAGGATGTGCCTAGTCTTCAAGCAGATGTGCAGCTGGCTGCTTGGCACCAGCCCAGCCAGCCTGTCTATTACACGCTCCCCACATCGTAATAATGAGGAAGCGGCTGTCAGCAATCCCTCCCCCATCACCACCACTGCCCTGCCTGCTCAGAGAAGCTTTCAAACTTCCCCGGGCCTCTGGAGCTGGGCCTCCGATACGAGCGGCTGCCCTCCCCAGTGAAGGCAATCATGTGCTAATGATGCAGGCCGGACTCCCGTCTGTCCAAGGGTGGTGGGGAGGCCATGCCGTCGACATAGTGCGCCCCCGGCCCTTTTCACAGAGAGAGAGAGTGAACGAGAGCTGCTCGGAGCCACTCGTGACCGGACCACTCAGGAAATTTGAGATTAGATTTAAGTAGCTGACTCAGGTCTTGGCCTTGAAAGCACATCTGGGCCAAGTCTACGGCCAGTCAGTCCTTTGAAACCCGAATGGGAATCGGTCTGGAAAAACAATACGAGATAGGCAATAAACAGAACCTGAGCATTGTGTTTACGGTTGGCCGGCGGACGGCGGGCCTGTAGCCACTGAGGCGGTCTGTGCGCTCCTCCGTGTGGCTCCACGGCCTTTTAACTGTAATAAACTGCGGATGTTGGAGCCCTCCTCGGGGGATCTCCCACACCGAGGAGAGCACGGAACTTTTCCCATTTCTCAACTTAATGTTAACCCAGCGCTTTCCCCTCCACAGAGACAGCAAACGGGATCTGGATTAACATTTTTCATTAAAAAGCCAGATTTTGTAAACGGATCGCATGTCCCGATCGTCATCTCTGATGACAGCAGTAATGCAGTTTAGTGAAGAGCTTTGCAGGAGGTAATGCTGATGCTGCATTTTTGGGACTTGAAAGTTGTGAGGCGCAGGCACTGGTTTCGGACAATGCTTTTGGACATCCTTGAGTTTGGGGCTTTAACTCAGCCACCCTTAAAATTCAGCTGTGTAAATGGGTTACAGACCACTTACACCCAGTAGCTGTTAAAAGTTGCCCCCAGCAAAGGCACAAAGTTAAAGTGCTACATTATTATACACCATTATTAAACTTATAAATATTAATTGACCGGACTGAAATAGCATTATAAACTAGCCGAATATAGTTTTTTCTTTAATGGCTTCAGGTGTACTCGCAATGCTGCTTGCATTGACTTTCTTGAGCACACATTATTGCATACTGAGATTGATATGAACGTACAAAGGTTTTAAAAACATCCTATACTCAATTCAGTCACAATGCCTCCTCTTCAGCATTTGTTTTGCACAAAGCGTCCAGAGTGTGCTTCTTAAAATCATAACTTCATTTGAATATTTTGCTGAGGTGACAAACTCTTGCTATTTTGCTCTGCATAGTAAAAGCCTCAGCTTGTTCTGGAAAATGTTCAAGGCTAGTTAAGTATTTATTTCTGGCTTCTGAAAGAACTTTCATAATACATATTGCATGAGTATACCAGAATAACATCATCTTAGTTGCCCTGCATGGGAACAAAGGGGGAATGGGAATGACTTCAGTTTCCATGGCCCAGGAAGCTTGATTTCTCCCATTGTGTCCAATGCTGTTCCTCTCCATAGTCTTCTGGACAGAACTGCTTTGCAATGGATGCCCTCAAAATCCCTTTCGTTTTCCTTCCAGGACTGCTGCCTTGTTTTACGAAGCACATAATTGAGAATCGTGTTACCCCGTTTTTCATGGGCAGAGGCCAATGAAAACATGGAGCGAGGCATCCAGTAAAATACTAAACCTTCTGCTCTCCGGGGCCACTGCCTCCGCTGATGCTGGCTGCCGAACCCTTTCGTGCAGGACGCTCACACTCCCCCGTCCTGTTTGGGAAGGCTTGATGGAATCAAGGTTTCTCACAGTAAATGATTTTTGAGTCCAATGGCAATATTGGACAGCCAACAAATCTATCGATCCAGGCCAGTGTGTGTTTTTCTTTAAGAAAATTTGGTGAGAAATCCATCCAAATGACATTAATCTGAGAGAGAGGTTAATTGTCAGTTTATATAGTCACCGGAAGTAGTGAGGTTGTGTTATGCCACATAAAGGCTGGTGAATTCTATTGGTTGGCTGTCGGCCTGAGGGCCCAACGGGCCACAGACAAATGACCCTAGCCATGGAGATCTGCCAGACATATTCTGTGGCCAAGCTAGACTGATCCAGGTCCTAGTCACAACAATTTGCAAATGCATGACCAACAATATATTAGCAACTAGTTTTACATGCACAAATGTTTACATGTGATTCACAAGCGACCCTTTGAGATTAACATGCAATTACTGTCTGGTAAGGGTCAATTAGCACAAGGTTAATGACGGCTCGTTAAATCACTAATATGTTCCGGGCAGTTTGAGAATTAAGGCAATCATTTACTAGGCATTGCAAAATGGATCTCATTTGGGTGCAATGAGGCGGTTACTAGTGACGTACTGTACTTCTGTTAATTGAGAGAGAGGGGCGTAAATCTCATAAACTGGGCCCCATTAACCACTTTTCAGTCCTGGTGGAGGTACAGCTTTATTGATCCTGTGATGATAACATGAGATGGCTCCATTTGTCAAATTTTGCCACCTGCCTGGTTGCCACAGCAGCTGCCAAGGTATGAGATGGATGTCTGGTTTTGGTGGCACTCACCCTGTGGAGGGGGTCATGATGCAGCCCCCTCGGTCGATGGTCACGCGGCATCCACACCCCCTCTCCGGTGTATCATGGTTCATTCCAAAGTTGTGGCCCAGTTCATGGGCCAGGGTCACCGCTGCCCCCAGAGGGTTATCCGAGTGATCCTAAAAGCACGATTCAATCCGTCACACGCTCAATGATAACATTAGCAAGTACCCCAAAAATACACTTATTCCCTCTGCTCCTACATCCTTCGTCAGACGTTTGCCATTTCTCGAATTACTATTCTGTGAATGCAGTCTGTTGTAATTGGTTCTATTGCACCCTCCAAATATCAAACTCTCACGGCTATTTAATAATTACAGTTCTCTCTCTTTCATACCTCAAACCGTAATTGGATTTCACATGAAGGAAACGAGGAAAGCAATCAATAAAGTAAAATAAATGCTTTGAAAAAAAAACACACAAAAAAACAATTACTTTTCTTTAAAAAAGATTTTAAAAATTTTCAGAAATACAGGGCCAGAGTTGGATTCTATTACTTGTAATGGCTTCAACACTGCCACAGATTTAATAAAGGACCTAGTTAGGCTCCCGCTGATCCGGAGCTATTTCCCAGCCACGCCACGGAAAATCGCGGCATGCATGAATGCGCCACGGAGCGCGCTCAGGCCTGCAGGAGCCTCTGTCTGAATCCTGATGGCGGCAGATGTGGCATGCCGATAAAAGGCTGATTGATGAGGTTTCTGTGCCCAGATGAGCAGGCCGAATGACCTTCAAGCAGACAGAGCTGAAGGTGAAGCAGCTGTCGCCGTCTCCTGCGAGATGCGGTAGACTGCAGACCTCGTGCGTGAAGCCCCCCTGCTGCCTGTATGAGGGTAGGGAGCTGCCTGTTTTTCCTCATCGCCCCCACAGGGAAGGGGTCAGTGCACCGGGTGAGTGGAGGCCACAGTCCGATGCACTGGTCAGCACCGCTGCTGAGAGAGATAGGCCAGGGAGTCTTTTAAGACGGTGGCCAACCTGCTCCCAGCATGCCATGGGATGCCTAACAGCTGCTGTGGATCATTCAAAAAAATCACTCCCATGTTTTTTAGGGAGTCTTCCTACCGATCTCATAACCACATGTGACATGTGAAAAGCAGGGGTTTCTTTCCCTCTGTCCTGATTACAGGGTGAACCATGGGAGGACATGGGAAAGTTATACAGGGACACGGGGATAGAAACTTTTGCTTTGCTTGGGTATTATATTATGGCTATAACGGGCTTTGTGAAAATCAACACTGAATATGTATGAAGAGGAATTCACAGTCGGTGGTTAAAGAAGAAAACCTATGGGAAACTGGTTTCAGCACAGATGTGGTCTTGTGGAGATCCTGATATAACACCATTATATCAGATATGACTTAGTACATTATATATTGTAACTACCAGTGTGTGGTAATCCTAAGAAACTCACTGCCAGTGACCTGGTGAGTAGTAAGTACATTTCCTCTGAAATGAAGCCATTTTCAGCTTGGTACCTTTTTGGTAAGCAGTGTACATTGGAAAGTACCCATGCAAAACAAACAGGTTAAACAAGAATACCTTTGTGCTCCAATCTCCCTGCTGTTTTGGTGTTGTTTAATCATACACAAATGACTATGATATTTATATAAATATGCAGTTCAAGAAGTTCACTATTTTTCAATGGCAGATGTTGAAAATGCTTTAGCCACATAATCCTGTACCCTTTGGGAAGTTGATACATTCAAATACAGATATGTACAATGAGCAAAAATGAGTGAAACTCAAACCGCATGCTAAGAAAACTGATCCATCAAAATAATGTGCGGGACATAGGGAGTGAAGCTCCAGCCTTATAACTCGATACATTGACCTCTAATCACTGGACCGAGCCTCCACCAGCTGTGCAGAGTATAGGGGATAAACATCTGGAACCAAGCTGTAAACCTTCAGCCCCACCTAAAGAAACATATATATTATTTGGGAGAACACGTCTCTGTTAGCGGCATAACAGATGGGCTGATTCTACGGAAATGACTGCTCGGATATAGAGTTCCACAACAAGGCTAATCCTAATGGTTATCCTGATACAACCGTTTGCTCTGCTCTTTGTTTTTAATTTTGGTTCTCAAAACGCTCTCTGTCTCTGTACCTGGAATAGATTTCCTTTCGCAATCAATATATTATCCCTCTTTAAAATGCAACAGTTATGTTTCACATGAATCGATAAGCACAGTGATTTTCCCATCAAACGCCCACCTTCATCTTAGGAGTACTCGCTCGCTGGATGACTATAAACCTTTGAGCTGACAGCTCCACCCTCCCAACACCCTGGTGTGCACATGCTGTTATAATGTTAATGACTACTACACTGGTTCCACAAAAAACCTCACCATTCACCTTCCTCACAAAAACGGCATAAACTTTTTTTCCTTTGGATGTTGATTGTATTGGTTTCACTTGCAAGTCTATAGCACTTTGGACACTGCATTCTATCTGTATGCCTCTGCATTTTTAAAAACAATTTACAGGACTTATCCTCAACTGCTAGGTGAACCCCGGCTAAAAAAATACTCAAATGCTCATATCTTCTAATACTCGTTAAATTTCTCCGGATAGTGGCTTCTGTCAAATACATTATGTGTAAGATAAGTACGTGAGCAACAGAATTTACCTGGATAATAAGAGACCAGAGAGTTCTGTAAGTGCTGATGAGGCAGAATCGGGCCCTTGGATTATGTGACTCAACTGAGCATCGGTATCTCTTGGGTGGCTTCACAGATGGCCTGCAACTGTTAGGCTCCAGGCTACGTACTGGACACCGTTCCAGCCACTGAGTTGTTTTAAGATCTGGATTTCTTGCCTGTAAGCGTTTAATACCCTGACCCACTTTTTGTTATTTTGTTTTTTTCTTTTGTGTAATATCTGACTTTCATTTGTTTCCCAACATCACTTCTGCTGGCACAGTATGACTCTAATGAAGAAAAGGGCTTCAAAGTCCAATTCTGTGATTACAGAGCTCTGCAGCTGCAGTGACCAGGATGAGTCAGTGTTCCCTTCCGTGGCCCAGCACTCACCATGACGATCCCCCCTGACTGCTCTGCCGTGCACATGCTCATGATGGGCGCCATGCCGATGGTGGTTCCCTGGAAGTACACTCCACTGCAGAGGGGGGCACAGGGACACTACAGTTCAGGCAGACCATTCCCACATCCCCTATGCTCAACATGATAGAGCACACATTTTCAGGTGGGCGTACCTGATCAGCTGGGCGTTGTCATGGGGCCTCTGAGGCAGGAGGCGCAGTTTCCTCCAATCCAGAAACTCATGCAGCGTGGTGAAGGGGTCCTGTGTGACGGCACACTTGTCTGCGTCACTCCAAACCTCCAGGCCCACCAGGGCCACACGGATATTCAGGGCTCTGTAGAACTACACAGAGACCATGGGCTGCATTGACATATAACTAGACACTTTCCATGAGTGATGAATCGCCAAGCATCTCTGAACCCGCCCAGTTTGCCAATCAAAACCCATCTGTCCCTCGGTCAATACAATGATAAGCTCACACAAGCCAATCATGTTGGGACAGGAGTTAGGGGGGGTTGCCACAAGTGCATAGTGTGGCACAGCGGGCATGCCACATGTCCACAGAATAGCATGGCCTGGTTTTAGAACACACAAGTTCCTTCTTTAACAATATTTCTTAATTTAATTATTTTCACATTTCTTTCATTTACAAAAGGTATATCTGTTCTTTTTAGTATCTTCAATAGCCTAAACTGGTCCCAATCACCTGCAATTTTTACCTTGTCCACGTAGTTGGCGATTTCGGCCAGCCTCTGTTTCACCTTCTCCACATCCTTTCCTTGTTTCTGAAACTAATTATGAAAACCAGATGATCAGCACAGGAGACAGGGATTCTACACATCCCTTTGAAGTCATGTTTTAGAATAAGCAGAGATGTATGAACTCCAGGATTCAGCACCAGGATCGAATGTTATGTCGTAACAGCCTTTCCTAGCATATGGTCGACATTTTACACATCTTTTCACCCTCTAACACAGATCCCGTAATTTGCTCAACATGATGTCAACAGTGTCAGCTACGAGCTGAAGCAGGTTCAGAGCTTTACAGAAAAAGATGACAAAACAGAGAAAAGGCCATATTGGAAAAAAAGATTTAAGAGACTGGTGCTTGTAAAGATTGGGAGAATGAAAACCATCAGGACCTGGCTGGACTGTGGATGAAAAACCCATCACCTGGCCATAAATCTAGGAGAGATGTCTGCTGTATCTGTTTTATTAGTTCAATAAGAGCACTACTCCTCAGTACTACTTGTGCTTCTGGCTGTGAGGTGAATGAGATTTACTACTACGGTATGTTAGAAGTGAGGGGGATTGAAGAACTTGTCGTGACAGGTGCCTGTCTACAAAATTTAAAGGAAATGGATATTCCTAATGACATGAGACATTCTGATTGGCAGAGACTGATTCCTCATAGAAGTTCCTCCCTTGCCCCCCTACATCATGGCCTTCTCTGCAGTGCAGCATTCCTTCCAGTCTCACCACAGATTCCTGCATGTCCTGCCATGGCACTCCACTTCAAACTGTCCTTCATTCTAAGGTCAGTGCACAGTTTTCTCACTTTTCATTTAACTTTATGCTCGTTGTGAGGATCTGTTATGTAGCTATCCACATTAGGGCCATGTAGCAGGGTGGTCGGGGAACTTAACTCAGGCCTAAGGGCAACAGGGTCTGAATCCCTGGTCAAGCACTGCCACAAACTTTAGCATGGCTAAGCAGATGAGTAGATGAAGCCTGTCAGATGTCTCCAGGGCTCATAGACAGCAGCATCTCACTGCTTTGACTGCATCTTCTCAGTGTCTGGGATTTGGCAAGACATGACATGTTAGAGGGCACTTGAGTCACTCCTCTGTACCTCTCGGTTGTCGGCCACAATGATCAGTTCCACGTATTTGGTGGTCCTCTGGGCATGTCTCTTGTGCTGCGGGGTGGGGGAGAGAATGGAAGAGAGGAGTCAGCTTCAGTCTTAAAAAGGCCAACCTGAATATAGCAGCCTCTCTCTTTGAAACTGATGTGTCCAGCAGACCTTTGCTGTCTCAAACATCAGCTGGATGAAGTAAAAGCACCAACAATAAATCTTTCATAGCATGTTTGGGTTTTTGCCATTTTTTATAACCCAGACTGTAATAACATTTATGTATTTTTCAAAGGATGGGCCTTGTTTGCAACTACAGAATCATTTATGTTGGCCTTTACTGGATAGATTTGATGTACTCAGGAGAAAAGAGGACAAAGTTATCCCAACAATGCTTGTTAAAATCTACAAGACTTACAATGGTGAATGAATCTCCTTTAACTAAGTTAACTTTGCTCATTCTCTGTCCATGTGTCATAACAGTAATCTCCACAAGGCAGACGAGATCAGTGGTAAAGATGCCAGATCCATGGCCTGGATTCCATTAAAAGTTGTTCCTAAATCTGGAAGAATTACAGCAATTGTCCATAAATTTTTGATTAATGCAAGCCATACTTTTTAGTAAACATAGTTTTGGCAAGTTGCTTTGGTAATAGCTGAACTCACAAAAAACAGTATTTAACAATAAAAAAACACTTACATTAACAAACACTGGTACTTCATGAGTCAAAGTTAAGCATAAATATGACTGAACATAGGCCCACACTCTCTTGGGCAGCATCCATTGTCAGATATTGAAGAACGCAGAAGGGACCATTTGCTGGACAGAGATCCTCCATGGCTCTAAGTCTTAGATTCCCAGCCTCAGTGTGGTGTGTCCACAGGACAGACCCCTGCCATTCCAGGCTGCCTGACGTGTGACAGGGCATAAAGGCCTTCCCTCCCATCTGTCCCCCTTTTTTTCCGAAGCTCTCAAATGTAACAGCCCATTTGATGCCATCATGAGTCGCTCCAGCCTGGCTTTTGTTCACATCACAGTACTGAAACGGCTTTGGATGAGGCTATGCCTGACCTGCCCCTGAGTGATGGTCCCCACTATCTCTCAAATCTCGCTCTTTTAAATCTCAGTGCAACTTTTTACACTGTTGACAATACACTGTAACACATCGATTTCAGCATTAGATTTTTATAAGTATTTCACATACAAAGTTTTTGTTGCTCTTGGGGACTGTGGATACTGAAAAATATTGTCATTTTTTACATGAAATATGCCACTAATTGATTTTGGTCCATTCATTTATATGTGTCCCCCTCTGGTAGAAAAGAGAACATGGTATACTTTTACAAGCCCATACATCTTTATATCTGCATTACCTGGGGATGCAAACACAGTCAGCTCCCTGAATAGGTATGTGACTGACATAGCATTATTGAAAAATGGATTGAAACCTTACCACAGGTCTTAAATACCAAACCAGTGGAAATGAGTCTTGGCCGATACAGAGAGGTTAATACATCCTTTTTTACTGGTAGGCTTAGCTACTGTACTGCAGTGGATATTACGTTGAGTGGCATCTCAAAAAATCAATTGAACGGCAGCACTTGATCCAAAATGCATCTACCTGATTACTGAGAATCCCTTAACTCCTACATTCCTATCTCTGGATTAGCCGCCTGCGAGGTATAGAATTGATTTTAAGCTCTGTTCTTTTGGTTTTTAAAATATGGATGAACTGAGCACTGACACACACTTCTAACACTTCATACCTACCAGCTATAGCAGATCATACACCTATGGAACACTCTGCCATCCAATATTAGGAAGGTGTCAACAAGTATTCAGTTGTTTAATTCAAGATGTCAATTACTGAAAATTTTAAAAGCAACTTGAAAACCCAGCTTTTGAGAGGGCTACACTAGGTCTCCACTTAGTATGCCCAACTAAACACTACCTCTAGGGTTCTTTTCTCTTCATTTCTTTTTAGATAAAAGATGTTTTTTTTAATGATGGGATGATACTGTGATATAACTGATAACTATAAGGTAAATACTACCTCTGAGTATTCTCAATTTAAATATGCTTTATTTAATTATATTCCTATTTTCTGACATCATTGGGTGTTCACTTTCAGTTTGCTCATTGTAATGAGGAAAGTGCTGCTTCCAGCACATTGGGACAATACCGCAGGTCCTGTCACTCATTCTCCTGTAGTTTTGTCACACTTAGCCAATCCTTCTCCAACACCTGCTTAAGCCCTTTCTGCTGGTGTTTAAAATCCCCATTCTAAAACTGCGGCCCCCTCTCACTCTCATGAATCTCCACCTGGAGGTTGTGTATCCCTGCCAGGAAGGTGGGGATCGGGGCCACACCCTCGGTGAGCCTCTCCAAAGCACATCCACAGGTCTCTGGAGTCTCTCAGTGCATGCTAGGCAGCCTGAAAATGTGACTGAGAGGAAGGAAGGAAGGTTGCGCCGTCCTTATAAACAACGGCTTTCACTCGATAATGCCGCTTGACACCCCTTCTACAGCTTTGGCTTCCAGCTGTTTTTATGACAGCGTATCCTTATGTCATCTCAATGGGAATGAAAATGATGGTTTTCCATTCCAAGGTACCTTTTGCATTATCGTTGATGAAATCTTAATTGATTCACAGCTTGTGGGGAACAAAGTTGACGAGAAACCTCCCTGTCTTAAACCTCACCCCTGATGACAGAGCCAATTTCTTGTGACCCTTGCATTTGTGAGATAGAAGAGAAAAAAAATGCAGAAGCTTAACTGAATGAAGTCCAATGTCATCAGATAGCAGGCCAATGAGACAAGGAACACAAACCATTTGAGGTTTAAATCCCCCACAATAAAGTACATCATATTCTGAAGAGAATAATAAATCATTGGAATTACTACTGCGTGAATGGGCTGACGGCAATGTTTTCTTGTCAGGATACATCAGAGGGAACTGAATAATCCCTGGCCTCTTAACAATCCTCAAATTCACTTATCCCAGCAGAAAAGGGTAGGGTGAAACAATGAGCATCAGCTTAACCCTCACTACAGTTATCAGCACTGTGGTGCTCAGAAGGAAATGTGACTTTTATTGTTAAATACAAAAAGGCTCTATTGGTACTGGAAGATCATAATCTTATAATGTAAAAGACAATAAGAGACAAGTTCACCCTTTTCCCTGCAAGGTCTAGGTGAATGCAGAGAACGGTTTTCTAATAATCTTCTTGATATGGCAGCAATCCTTTCTGCAGGCTACTGTAGCTGGAGAACATAACCCATACATTACATTATAAGTAATTTTTCAACTATTACCTTTAAATACTCTACTTCATCTGGTCATTTTAAAGTCTTTAATACTATGGTATAGTAAGACCTATATAGAAAACCATGATATTTCATTCATCAGTATTTGAATGGTTAAGGATAATAAACTGGAATGACAAATTTGATCACAGATTCTGACACTCTGACACTGCTGACTGAAGCTGGCGCTTATCCAGCATTGCTACAGCCTCCGGCAGTCAATCTGAACTCTACCTCCTGGTGACTTTCAGCAATTTGATCCTTGCTATGATCTTACCCTGGTGCCAAAGGACCGGAAGGGGTTTCCCACATAGTCGCTGACCGTGTGTGATATGTTGAAACCGTGCCCGCAGGTGCCGGGGGAGAAGGTGAGGTTTTCTCCTCGGTATATCAAGTGTGTGTTGTTGTCTGGATGGAAGGCTGGCTCCAGGACGAAGGTCTTATCTTCAAGTGTGATGAACCCCCTGTGATGGAAGCATTTCTGACATCAGCACTGGCACAGCTGAGCTGTTGTGTCATGGAGTGGCATTTTAATTGTGAACAGAGAATAAAGCGTCCCCAGTTCATTGCCAAAAAACATTTTTTATAGAACACTTTCCCATATGGTTCACTTAAAATACATGTTAGATCATTGATCCCTAGATGTCTTTGCCTCATTTTGGTTGATCTGCATACTGGTGTGTTTACCATTTCCTTTCACATACAGCTCAAATGAAACAGAATGAAATTTGCACATGAATCAAACTACGGGTGACAAAGGCCTAGTAATGTCAAGCTTAAAACAAATTAAAGATGGCTTACTTGTGAAACATCTCTTCAAATATCACAATCACAAACAGAGGCATCCTGTAACTCTTACAGGTGCAAAAACAGGGAGAGGCTAAATTCTGGATTTAAGGTCAGGCAGTCAAAACCTTTCTATTTTCTTGAGGCAACGTTCATTTAAAATGAATGAGAACAATCAAGATTTCAGATGGTATAATTAATAATTTTGTAGCATCAATGGTTTGCAATATGCATGTCTTTACTTTCCAGTTTCAAAGGAAGGGTGAGCATGTTTTGTTCTTTTGTAAACTCTGAGGCTATGATGAACAGGAAATTAAAATCATTACAATAATCACAATTTCTGTAAATTTGATCATAATCCAGTCTCCCTTTTTCTGGCCTGTCGACAGCTCTCCTGATATGTTGCACTCTCGCAGTTCCAGTTGGAGAGTTATGTTGTTTATGTGTATGAGAGATTTAAAGCAACACCTCTATCTACTGAATCAAACTGAACCCTGGGTTTTAGTGATCTCACATTAAACTTACAACCTCATAAGCTTCCACTAAAACCCTTACTGCCACACTGCTGCCAACTAAAACTAAGAGCAATTTGTCTTGGCTTGCATGGTAAGAAACATATTTTTTGTCATGTGAGGTCCCTGCATCTGTCTATCTATGGGCTTTCAGGGAGAAGTTACAGAACACTTAAAAATGACCACTCTTTCAGTTTAACAATTACCAGCATCATTCCTTGGAGAGTGAAGACGTTATTTGGCCCGTCTGCTAAGAAATTCCTGATGCTGTCCAGCAGTACTATCTGATAAGTTATTGCAGCTTGTTATCTGCCAACTGTTCTTCATCATTGCACTTATTACAAGGTTCCATGTCATACCAAATGTTTCTCATCACAAAATGTTGATGCAACATTGGGTAATTACTCCCGTGACAACGATATATCTGTGTCCAATCACTGAGGTTTTAAGAGCAGATTCCCATTTTGACAAATTACCATCACAAGCAAAATGATATTCATGAGCGTTTGAGCGTGGAATGGTTGCGGTTTACATGGACTGCTGTTCCTTTAGGGGATGTGAACGCATCACCTGCTGAGTGACTGAACCACATGGTTCCTCTTGGCCTTGGGGAATGGTTTGGCCCCAGCATCAGAGGGTCATGACACCGCATGGTTCAGGTAGTTCCTGAGTGTGGTAAAAGGCTGTCAAACTCACCTGAGACCTGAGCACGTACTGAGGCTGATGTCTGAGTGGGCATGTCCCTCAACAACTCCATGGTAGTAGCAATTCACCTGGCACAAGGAGAACATCGACCAGCATTAGTCTGCACTCACACTGTCGTTCACCTCTGAGTATTCTCAAATTAAATATGCTTTATTTAATTATTTAAATGTCGTTTTCAACACAATAAAAAAGTTTAACATTTGAAAATTTCCAAATACTGTGATTGCAAATTGGAATACAGATTTATTCATTTGTTTGACATGGGCAACACAGTTCATCATGAAATATAATACCCTGCACAGCTGCATTGTATCAGCATGTCCAGTGTTAGTCTCTAATTACCAGTCCACGAAATTTCCTGTTAAATTCAACAAGATTATGAAGCATCAGTATCAGATCATCGACAAGATGTTTTATGAGTTTCTTCTGAGCCATTTACCATTCACAGCCCCGAATAAAATGCATAAAACTGGAATCAGCTTCATCAATGAGCCACCATCAGAAAAAGGCTTTATGAGGAATCGTTTAAGGCATGAGCATATTTGTGACTGTTGAGTCACTGTCGCTGCTTTTTTGAGATCATCCTCATTAAGGAGTCTGGGAACAGAATGGGGGTGTTTCTGAGATGGAATTGGCTTGGGTTCAAACCCAGGACAAGGGTTACACCCCTTCACAAAAACAGCTTGGTGCTACAACAATTAAGACATAAAACCAAATAAAATTATTCAAAATGCTGTGTCTAATACTTCTTTGTGCTCTTTGTCCTGATGGGGTTATATTACTGATATATAGCACAATTAGCTTTTCAAAATCTTAGAAATGAAGTGAGCCCTTAGCAAAGGTGAGGTATTTTCTCTCTCAGGTTGGTGCAGAAAAGGTTAATTGAAGCTTTTGCTGTTAGCAGGATTATTAAAAAAGGCTATATAACTCCTGTACGCTCTGGGTTGGCTACCAATGAGATTTAGAATTGATTTAAGGTGATACCATGTCTTAGAATTGATTTAGAAATGATTTAAGGTTATACTGTTAACCTTTAAAGCATGGATGTGCTCAGCAGAAACCAACATTTCAGTCATCCAATTTCAGTTTAAATTTTCTTTGTGTTCCATGTGTCAACTGCAACAAAAGTGGGGAGGCATGTTTTGTCTAAGCTATGAAACACTCTTGCACTGGACATTATGAGATAGCAGTAATCGCAAAGTTTAAAACAAGCACACTTTTTCAGGGTAGCTTTTGGATGATTATGTTTTGGTATGTAACTGATTTGGGTTTCATAGATACGATTGATTTTTAACTATATGTTGAAATGACAGTGTCTGTTATGTATTTGTTTGTCTGAGGCAAACAAATGTATTTGGTGCTGGGCTACTAATGTAGATGATGATGAAATGTACAAATGTTTAGCACTTCAGTACAGTATGACCCCCTATGAGAGCTCATTATTATCAGCATCTCTATGAGACAATACAATCCCCCTTTCAGCTTTGCCACTCATACCGCAGTTAATGCTCATATAAGGATATCAGGGACCTAGGGGGTAATCTCTGACCAAATAAGGCATTAACCATGTGCAGCCAACAGCTAGCATAGTGATTCTGTGCTGGCAAAAAACAAAAATATGGTGAAGTGTTGACACAGACTGCTAGAAAGGGTGCTGCCCACACAATGCAAACAAACTGGTATAAATGCAAGGCTTTTATTTGGTCATTTATTCAGGGAATGGAGAGTATGGAAGGCATGCATGACTCCTGGACGGTTGTAAGGTCTCCTGGTATTTGTGATTTCCTTTAAACTAGCAGTCAATTTAGACCTTAGGTAGACACTCTTCAGTCAATCAATGTTAAAATACTCCAAAGCCCAGCAATATGCACCAGTCCTTCTGGACGAGAGTTGTGCAGCCCTGGTATGGGGTGCAAATGTGCTAATGGCTAGCCAGAGAGAAGCCTAAACACAGCACTCCTCCTTCTGCCTACCTGCCCACGCCACGAGGAACGTGAAGACAAAGGCAGTCTGTCGGAGGAGGAAGCATCTGGTTTGGAGTGCAAAAACACAGCTCCCATGTCGCGGCTAGTGCACCTCTTTTCGTACATCCAGGCCTTGGCTGCCACACTGGCGATCACGAAGGGAGACTCAGCGGAAAAAAAAGTTCCTAAGTCAATATTGAACTTGTGGAGGAAATACTTGCCCTGGTATTTCCAGAGCGGGCTCACTGTTTCACTGGCACATTCGTAGCCTTGGTGGTTTAGACTGTTCTGACCAACTGCAACGAATCACACCCTGACTCTGCTTGAGTTTCAACTGCAGCAGTCACTGTTACCACTGCCTGCTCACCGTCCCGTTTCATGGTTCCTACACTTACCTATGTCTGCAATTCAAGGACTTTTTAGCCTTGTTCAAGGTTGCATTCCGCCAAATTAAAAAACCAAAAACATCTAAAAAGGAAGCTAACAGTTAGCTAAAGCATAGCTTGCCAGATATAAGTATTGCAGGCCATCAGTAAAGCAACATAAAAATTCCCTCATTATCCATAAAAACAAAAATTGTTCCAAGATCAGCTCTTTTAATCAAAATTCAAACAAAACCCATTTTGGGATTATGTGGATTTGATTACGGATACGTTTTTAAGGGCATTAATCATGCAAAAATGTGGACATGAATTTCGAGATGATCACCAAAATTCAAGCACTTTCAAGAACGCCTGTCAGAACTTTATTTTATAGAACATGGGTTAAAGTTCTGGGTATTATTTTACTTTTTTTCAACATGATCTTACATGGATTTCGAAGAAAATTTGGCCTTTTACAACCTTCTGTGGGTCTGGAATCTTACACTGTACAGGTTGCCTTGCTGAAAGCAGATTTTAGACAGCTCACTGATATCCAGAAACCAGCCACATCTTCCACAAGTGAGAACAATTACTGATTTATGCTAATGGCCAAGACAAAAAAAACCCAAGACTCTGACGCAGTCCCGTTACATTAAATATGAAAGCATTAAAGTGATGTTAAAGTGCTAAGTTTAGCATTTACCTTAATACATACCACATCATGTATTTTTAATGGCGAAATGACTGTCTAGTATTAATAAAGAGGCTGTAAATAGTCTTTTTTTTTTCCTGGCCGGGCGGTGATGTGAGCCAGTGACAGACATGGCTATTTCTGCCAAGGGTGTTCTACTGCCTTTTTCCATCTTGAGAAACTAGGACAAAGGGGAAACAAGCTATTGGCAACACCAAGTCAAGCCTGTGAGAGCTGGGGTTTTGGACAAACGCAGGCAAGAGTTCTGGGTCAGCAATTTATACTGCCGAGCAAGGCTAAGGGGACCGGAGTCTACAGCTCTTAAAAACAAGGGGTACATTACCGCTGTGAATTCTATACATCCTGGAGCATTTACGTCTTCTGAATGCTCCCCACCCTCTGAAGTCTTCATAAAGGAAAAGCAATTGAGCTGTCTTACAGCATGGCTAGCTTAAGTACTAACCTTCTGTGTAGAAATTTACCCCAAAGTCTAGAATAAAACCACCATACTGGTGCCAATTCCAACCGACACCCAGTGGGATGGTGCACAATCATTAAACTGTATACTGTAAAATTGTCCATGGAGAGGAGCTTACAGTCAAGGTGCATCATTGCACGCTGGCTTCTCTTCTGGTCAATCAGGCACTGTCAGCCTACCTGTGCTAGCAGCACTTGTGATGCAGTTTTTCAGTTCAAAATCTGCATGGCTCGGCAGGTGGGCTACAGCTTGAAAAGAAGCAGTGGTTGTTTTGTCTTGCTTTAGAAGTTGTGCATGCCAGTGACTGATGGATGATGCTGTGGGACAGGACAGTCTCACGATCATGATTAGACTTTCCAAATGAAGAGAACAAGAAAAAATGGGCACAAAAGGATGAAAAGTGAGAATTTATGCAAGGGCCTTCGACACACCACTCATTTGCTTCAATCAAAATAATTCATGTAAAAAATGTACAAACCTGAGGGCACTGAAAAATACCAAATTGAAGCCGAATGACAGCGAAGTTCAAACATGAATTACAAGCTCCAATAATATGCTATTGTTAACACAGTCCAGGCCTCAAACCCCCTCAGAGGATATTTCAAGCCTTCTCTGTGCTGACAGGCCAATAAATTAACAATGTCTCAGAACCCCCTAATGAAGACTGGCTTGTCAAAGCAAGGCACTCCCATTCGAAGAACTGGATCCTGTCAGTAGTGAACGAGAAGCCTTTTTTCCCCCTCTGCTCCCCTAATGATAAATCTGGCTTTAAATCAGGTTGAATTAATGCTGACCCCCTGCATTCCCACCCACCCTGTCAGTGCCCTGCATTAAGTCAGTGAGCTCTGCGTACGGTGCTTTTCACAGCCTTCCCTGTTGTCTGTGCTGTGAGGAATGGCTGGAATCTGCAGTGCTCTCCAACATGTCTAGCGATGATGGTTTGGAAAGGTACAGCTCCAGTCTCTGTGCACTGTCTCTCCTTACTGTATTTCAGCAGCTGAATGTGCACCATTGTTCACACGGCTCCATGTGCTTAATGGCTATGGAATTTAACATCTCTTTCCCATACTCTGTATATTTTATGAAGTCTTCTACGCTACGTTTTTTTTCTTTGTCTCTTCAACTTTCCTTTGTTCTTTGCTCTTTCGGCTCCTTAATACCAAACTCCGAAAAACATACCCCTAGGCCCAAAGTTTCCAATTTAAAACCTTTTTTCCAGAAAGAAAAGCCAAAGACATGACAACCTGCCCTTAGCTGGGAGTTTGCTCTGTTTAATTAAACAAACGTTATCAGCTGTTCATTCATTAAGAAAAAAAAAAAAAAACACAAGGTAGCGCTGCTTTGCAAAAGCCTGTTGAAATAACAAAGTGCAGCACAAATACATCAACCGAGAATCCCCTCTGGACTGGATTTGAGCTGTGCCTGTCCAGAACAGGCCTAGGATGAGAGATGCAGCCAAAAAAGCCCACATGCTGCGTGTCAAAGGCCCCTTTTGTGGTTGGCCTAAGTGAAAAGCTTCAGCAAATGGTTTTATTGACCCCAATCGGACCTGGCAAGAGAATAGTTGTGCTTTCAAACTTTGCAATGTAAATAAAACTCAACTCCCACACAGCTTGACCCACATTGTGCAGGTCCTATTCTGGTCTTTCTTGACAAACCTCTGTGGTGCTGAACCTTGTACTGCAGGTAAATATATGATGCTGCAGCTCTCTCATATCATTTTTACCCTCATTTATGAATGGGGGACAGGAGGTTTTCTGACAAGTCCCATCAATTCTGGGTGAGTTTACATCAGTTTGAGTCCAAACAGCGCTCTTCGTTTGTTTGCTTGATTTCACAATTGGAAGCATAAACCACAATGAAAACAGCCCAAAGCACTGTGTTTTTTGCAAATCAGCCATTACGGAGGAGTCTGGTTATGAACACCAATGTAAGTCTTAAATGTTTCATGATGACAATTACAATTGTGTGGGTGCTTGTGTGTATCTGTGTGTGTGTGTATGTACGCTTGGTTCTGGCCGAATTTCAGCATTTTTGTCTTTGCCCGTGGACAAAACATAACCCTTTCTGAACTTTGCACCATCTGCTACATACGCACTATGCTAATTCCCAGTGTTCTCGGTTTCCTTTTCTTGATGGTGATATATCTGCGTTTCATCAAACATAAATCCGTAGGGGAACAAAAACAATGGCCAGAAATAAATTAGATTTTCAGACAAACAATGTTTTTATAAACTCAAATGTTAGTTATCAAAATATGTTTTCAGAAGGTTATTATTGGAAGTGCTCATATTTGCTATATTTCCTTTCTGTGAAAAAGCCTGCTCAGCATGACAGATCAGTTTGTTCAGAACAAACAAGAGCAGTCAAGGTATAACCATGTAAAAAAGAACAAGAAATTATACATTTTGTGAAGACGAAATGTATAATTTGGTCCCCCACAAGTCTATGAAATATTTTATTATGTCAGAATGTGGTCTGTAACATGAAAAAACTGCAAGCTGCTGCTATGGCTAGCTGGTTTTGTGATTTACATACTGTGGTGGAACTGAAGACACTTCAGGGGCACTT
Organism: Albula goreensis; assembly: GCA_022829145.1. Taxonomy (NCBI): domain Eukaryota; kingdom Metazoa; phylum Chordata; class Actinopteri; order Albuliformes; family Albulidae; genus Albula; species Albula goreensis. The sequence goes on from CM040759.1 coordinate 18,163,509, forward strand.
CAGGTGTCTAGCAGGCTACCTGCTCCAGCTAACTTTCAAGGTGGCTGTGGAAGACCACACAAAGTGTTTGAACCATCTGAATTAGGATGCAAATCTACGGTCACAACCACTGGAGGGTTGAATTTTATACTGTATGGTCATTCAAGCAATGATGTGAAGAAGACCCGATCTTCATCCTACCGTAGAATTTTGAGAGCCGGTGACAGCACTTCCATCCTCCAGATAGTGTGTCTCTGTGTAATGACTGGCAAACAGGCCCCTGAAAACAGAAAAAAACACAGGATATAAACATAGCAGTCCCAAAGTGTTCCTAAAAGCACATCTGCAGTAAGACAAGCAATTTCCAAAGGTTGTGTTCACTCAGCACTTGGTCTATTTTAAAATGTAAGTGCTAAATAAACAAAACCAAATCTATTCAAATGTGAAAGAAATTACTGAGAATATTGAGGCATTGACATGGTAAACAATTATGGAAGTAGAGGTGGGGTCACACTTGCTCTTGCGTGAACTCACGCACATTGGTTTCACATTGGAGTTGATTATTACAGTATGTGTATATGTAAATTCATGCATGGGCGCGTGCTTGAGTGTGTGTGTGTGTGTGTGTGTGTGTGTGTGGTATGATGTATATATGTATGTGGATGCGTGACAGAGTCCAACAGTGTGTATCTGGTAGTGTTAGGGAGCTGATCTGGTTGGATTCCTAGCTATGGCACCGTTGTTGGACCCTTAGGTAGGGTACTTCACCTGAACTGCTTCAGTAAATACACAGCTGTATAAATGGAAAATGTGGAATATCTAAACTGTCAGTCACTCTTGATAGGAGCATCTGCTAAATGTTTCAATGTAAATGTAATGTAAATATGTGTTTTGATTTGTGTGCGTGAATGTGTTTGTGACTGGAGGATGTGAGCAGATATCTGGCCAGTGATAATGTAATGGAAAGAATCGACCATCAGTTGCTGGGTCATCTTAATGACCCCACAGCTGAGTATGTTGTACATGGGGGTTGGACAGAGGAGGGGTGCAGTGTTTGTTAGTATTTTTTTTTACCTTGACTTTTTTAATTCCATTATAATAAAAACCTGGAAACAATCCACAGATCAAAGCATTGCAAGTAGAGGGAGGCTAAGCCCATCAAAACATTTTTTTAATTATTTATTATTTTGTTATGAACAAATGTCTTAATTAAGCCTGATATCTGAGTCAGACAGGCAGAACGGGAACATCTGCCCGCCCCTCACAGAGCATGTGATTAATGGGGTGTGTGTGGGAGCATGCTCCCTGGCCAGGGAATCCAGAGGGGAGATGAGGCTGAAAATAAAGAACACATGAGTGTGTCTGTGGGCTACCCTGACAAACAGGAACACACAGACACCATCACAGCACAGCACCATGTGTATAAGATGGGTCCTGGGATTTCTAACACACTGACCCATATATAACTGTCACACTGTGTGAGATTGCGTCGCTTCCTCAGTTCCGTTCCAAACCTGCGGGGGTTACAACATGAAAAATTGTCCTGCAGAAAAGGAGTCCCGCCATGTCGAACCCATGACACGCCATCGTGTCACACCGGGACACAGAGGCGATGACATGCCCCGGGAAAGGGCACAGCCGGCCAGGAGTGTCGCCGCAAACAATAACACTGGCAACAGGCTCTGCTCCGCGTATGTGGGTCGGTAGCTATGTAATGATGCGTGAATGCCATAGCTCTATTTAAAATGAGCCACACCTGGGAACAGCATTACGGTGCGGTCTGGTTTCAGAGACAGTGCATGCTGTTAGCCGAACAGGCAGTTGGCCTTCCCGCCAGCACTGTGGCTATTTAGCCTGCTACGCTAATGCGGCCCATTTGACCCACCGAGGGCTGGATGAGGTAGTCATGCCCCCGCAAACTCTTAAAACAGCATCCTGTTAAAAAATAACGATTCCCAATCATGATGAAATCCGCATGAAATCCGGCTCATCAATGAGGGAGCATGGCGCGCATCGAATATCTGCACACAGGGCTGCCATGCGGTCTGGCACCTGATTCACAGCCTTATGGGTATTTCTGAACCAGGCTACACAGCTTTGATTTCAGTCCTGAAAATCCGGGGGACTTTTGACAGCGGGACAAAGATTACGCAAACGGAAATAAAAGAAGAATGCTTATTACTGGCTGTGATGATGAATTACAGGACAACGTGAGCATCAGCTTTTCCTTGGGGGGGCTGGTACGGATTAGGGAGAGCCACAGTGCAAAAGCCCTATGGTGTGGGACAGGCCCACTGAGTCAGTGACGACCTTGGACCTCCATCCTCTCCAAATCATCCATCTGCGCAACAGAAGTCACAGTATTGCGAAACCAATTTCGTATTTGCATTTGGATGCAAAGTACCTCTGTTTCCACTAAAGTCCAATCAACAAATTAACTCTTACTCAGCATGACGATGACTGACGTAAACTTGGAAACAGCAAATCGTCGCTTTTCCTCTTAGCGTGAACATGTACATGAAATTTACTGATTTCCATAAATCTTTTCAACAGCTTATGATCGTTATGTGTTTCCTTTGGAACCAGCGGAGACACAGGTTTTAAACATGCCATTACTGGCAGTTTTATTGGAGGACGGTTGTAGACTGAGGAGTGAGAGCATGTGTGTGAAGTTCTTCTTGTGCCTGAACTTCTGGAAAGGCTGCATCATGATTCACTCCAATGAAACAGAATGATAAATTTCATCTCGAAGATGTTACGGTGGCTTTGAAACAGCTGTCTTCAGATTTCATTGTTTTAATCAATATAACTAGTGTTAGTAAAAACTCATACCAGGGAAAGGTCTCTCTTGGTATTGTACTGTAGGTGCTGCCTAACAATGAGTAGTTATTGACTTACTTCTTCACAGAGAAAATCTTAATTAACTGAAGAACTTCTACTTTCAGAGATTCTATAGCAGTGATGAGATTCCTATCCAACGCTTAGGGCAGTGCCCCAGGTGAGAATGGAGATGAAAACAGAGAGAGCTGAGAATGAGATGGTTACATCAGTCACTAAACCAAGACCAAAGACAAAATCCTTCTGAGATATCTGATAAATTATACACAGGAACGCTGCTAACAACCTGACAACAATTTCCCCTCTTTTTCTTTTTTATGTCAAATGTTTCATCTGGATCTTTTGACGTATTGTATTCCTTTTATGTACTTTTCGAATTCTTTTCAAATACTTTTACAAGAATTTTTCTCTGTTCCATTTGTACACAACTCTTCCAGTGGATGGACCACATGACCATATGTTACTGTTGGCCTTTTCGTGAGAAGAAAGACTGCCTCTGTGGCTCCTGGTCTGTAGTGACTCTTCCACTTTGCCTGCTTCGCTAATTATGGTGCCTGGCTGAAATTCCTTTTGTCATAGATGAGGAAAAGTGATGAAATAACAAGCAGACCAAAGTCAGACTCATACCTCCTTCAAAGTTATTGATTTGGCTTTCTGGATTTGGGCCCAAAGTCATCCGAGCTCTTGGCTCAAACCGTGCTTTAGGCTGGCATGAATAGTGTCGGAGGCAGTCTCACGTCAGAAAGCCGTAATGATAGGCTTGATGTGGCTTTTTAAAGAATGGGTAATGCCACAGTAAAAGCGGGTGCCATTTGCTTTGGGCAGACTGGCTTGATTGCACAAATAGAAGGGGGCAGTGAATCAAGGGATGATGTGAGTACAGATTTGGCAATTACTGAAGAAACAGGACTTATGTACGGTCCTGTGCCTTACCTTTAGGATCCCAACCAGGACTGTCTGAATACCAATCACCACAGTCATGAATCCTTATTATCAGTCATTACCCAGACCAGAGTCATTAAGGAAATATATCCAAAACTCCCAGCTAATAAGTCCTTACTTCTGGTTCAAACCACAGTAGCGCAACTGCGATTGCAGGGCAACTCCTTAATATGCAGTTCCCGCCCGTGCTGAGCAAAACTGTAATTGGGATGAGAACGATTTTTGATAAGAGGTACCTGACTGCAGTGAGACGTGAACTCATATGCAGTCTGAGGGAAGGACGTTTCTCTTAATTCCATTTTAATTTGATGCTTCGTCCCAATGGAACAGGGGTCTTTATTAGAACCCTGGATAAAAATACTCAACTGTTAATAATTATATTTCACCAGTGCATTGGCACAACCATCTTCATTTCCATAACTTTAATAATGGCTCGAATCAATAATCATTGAGTCCACCACCCACAGAGCCTATTGCAGTTCGTCACACTCAGACAACAATCTAATTAGGGAATTCTCTAGAAATCCACAGGTTAAACATGATTAACGAGTGCCTTCTAGCAAAGGCACAAAGGTCCTGTGTCTTTCTTTCGTACACCATTATTTTAAAACCCTTGTGGTTTTATACTGAAATCCCTCATAACTATTGGCATGAATGTAACTGAGGAAGTAAAAACGCAGGCAGAGACGCTGTGTCACAAAGCGAGGTTGCGCTGCAATAATATTTTTTAAAAACAGGGCTTCCTGTTCAAGGCACATCATATTTTTACCAGCTGTAAGGTGAACTACTTTTTCCTCAGTGTCTTGTGGGTTCTAGTCAGCGAGCACAAGTCAATTCTCTAGACAGATAGCTTAAATGTAGCACTTCAGCAAGAACCAATCTCCACTCCTCACTTCTGAGTAAAGCTCGACAGCTCTTATAATCCCTCCACACAAGCACACGCATATGTACATGGGTACACAAGCACACACATACTTTACGGGGTATCTGCTCGTTATTTCCATCTTTTTATACCCGTACACAAAGATGTTTCATGTAAACATGCAGACGCTTGGAAATAACCAGAGATGACAGAGAGCTCCACAGCTCTATGGGTGCAATCACAAGAAAATAGGTCAAGACCAATTTCCCAGTCAGGAGTGAGAGAAACAAGCTGTACCAGCAAGCATGTATCCTCTCCCATACTATTTCCAGAATTCTCACACACTTTAAAATAATCTCCAAAAGAGTATGAACCTTTTTTTGCCCAACAACTGGGAGGGCTCAGCAAGTCTGAATAGCAACATACAGTGTATCAATGAAAGAAAAGTAAATGTATATTGCCTATAAAATGTGTGAGGGATTATTTTTCCACAATATTTGTCACCACCTGACAGAGAGATGTGTCGAATGAATGTTTTCAAATCCTAATAAATCATTCTATGTGACTTTTTTACAACTTCCAGCTATGAAAGCACCAAAGAGCATCTGACATTCTGTGTGTATTTGCAGTTGTCAGAAGGTCTCCCTGTGCACACACAGAATGAATCTCCAGAGTCAGCCCAGGGGGAAGATTTCTTCTCACTTTTGAATCATTTTTTTCTCAAGACAAAAACTAAATATCTCATGGAGGCATCACACAATGAGTTTCTACTTTTGATCAGATTTTTCTTAAATGCACCAAGACATTATATACAAAAAAATGCAATAACAAAGGAGGAAACCATGTGGAATGCACAGGAGCCTAATGAGAGATAGATAAATCAGATCTTTATCTTGTTAAGTGCTCTCTAACATGACACCTCCACAGTATTTGAAACCTTGCTTTCATCTCAGGTTGCAAAAAAGCCTGAGAGTTTGCACAAACGATCTAATGAGTTTTTGAAAGACACTGAAGAGAACTCCCATAAAATTTAATCTAAGTTGGGATTTCAGCTATGTATTTCTTGAGTGAAAAACCTGAGAAACATGAGACATTTTCATATTTATCGCAGTCTAATGCTGATCTCATTTTAGTCATGGAGAAATACATAAAACAGTTCACAATTGCATTTCTCCTATCCTTTGGGACAGTGTGTTATCAGTTCGGCACAAAAACAAATTCAAAAGAGACACTGCGCTGACAGAACTGGGAATAAGGTATTCAAATGTTTTTTTTTTTGCTCCCACAGTATTACTTTTGCATATTTATTTGACCCAGTTCTAACCATGTTTATAATGGTAAAAAAACTGTGACTCCAAAGTACACCCCTTTAGCAGAAAGCTGGTCGAAGTGAGAAATGGCTGATGTTGTTCCAATGATGTTTCCTCCAAAGTCTTTTTTTTCTTTTATTATTTCATAATCCTTGTGACGCGGTGAAGTTCTCTTGGGTCCGACATCTCCATAGTATCATCTCCTCTAAATTGTCTGAGTCGATCCTCCTTGAAGCCCGTCGTAAACACAGCCATTATTTCTCTTCCTCAGGAGCCGTTAGATAAGGCGGACAAAGAGAGAGAAACAAAAAACAACAAAACAGCTGTGGCTGATGTGTCTAATTACACAAGCGGGTGCAGGCCGTACCCCCCCACCCAAAATGCTCTCGCTCATCTGAGAGTCCACCCTGGGACTCAGGCGCCCCAAAGCACAGCGAGCCAAGACAAGGACAGCAAGGTGGGGAGACATTATGCTCAGACACAGAAAATGATTTTTCCATATCTTGGCTCACTAACACTGTCAGCTGCACTGTAACTGTGCCCATCTTAATAAGGACGGGCAAAGGATTTTTTGGATATAAATTAGGTCGCTGGAGAGGTCTGGTCCTCCAGCACTGCTCATAAATACATAACACCTCTACATAATGGCTAAATTTTGCTGTTATGTCTGTTTTTCAAGTGACAGATCTTTTTTTAAAATGTAACCTTGTGAGTTAGCAATAAATGAGGAAAGCAGTGGTATTGTTGGGGAACATGAATGCTTCATGCATTAGATATTTTTTGGCCCTTATCAGTTCAATCCAAACTTTCTGTAGTTCTAATTACCCATTTAATCCTAGATATGATGTAAGGTCTTATTGTACGTGTGAGATTTGGCTTTGTATTGCAAGCCTTAGGCATTTATTTGACCTTCTCCTCATCCTATGTTCAATGATTGCTATTGGTTAAATGCAGAGGTGTGAGAGAGACCAGGGAGTACTTAAAGTCTGTGATGATGCCTGTAACTTGCCGTTTCTCTGAAAGCCTGTTTTTGGGTGCAAAGCAACAGCCAGCTTTATCACAATGACATTGTCTTTTGGGTAATCTCTTCCATCACTCCCAGAAGTGGCTGTGACAGCAGTGGTCAGATTAGATAGCCATTAGCTGCAAAGACTCCCAGGCGTCTTGACACACTGAGGTGGATCTCATTTAAACCCTGGTAAACCCAAAAAATCAATAAGGTGTCATGGTGTGCAGAAGCTGATGCAGAAATATGTCTGTGATTGATAATGAAGGTTGAATGCACATGATATCAATTATTGCGGCTCTGTGACTGATATCAGTTTATAATGCTCCACTAAATTTGTATTAGGAAAGGAATCCAATTGGAATTCTAATGAGCTGTGTTAGCAAATTGGGCCGCAGTGACACGGCGACCAGCAGGCTGGCTCGCTGTCAGTCTCTGAAAAAGGGGAGATTACTGTTGATCTCTCAAGCGGGGAAAATGGCAGATCTCTGAAAGTAGAGGCTACTGCTGATCTCCCAGTTGAAGAATTAAAGGTGAACTCCCAACACAATAAGTTCTTAAACAGTTTGGAAGTGATCTTTGAACAGAAGGGATAGCTGCTGAGTTCTGAACAGTATAGACTGACGCTGATCTCTGTACAGTGAGTATAGCTGCTGAGTTCTGAACAGTATAGACTGACGCTGATCTCTGTACAGTGAGTATAGCTGCTGAGCTCTGAACAATACAGGCTGCTGCTGATCCAGGAACAGGAAACAAGTCCTCACAGGAGAGTCTGATACTGAACTGGGGACAGGGGTCATTTATAGAGGGGCCCCTGTACTCCTCTCACTCCCCAGGGCAAGCAATACGACACACTGCATATCTCCTCCCTGTCTCCACAAATACACTCCCACACATGCGCTAGTGAAGCACCACAGCAGGACACTATCAGTGTGAACTGGTAAACTGAACCCAGTGACAAACAGGGTTATGTTTCAATCTCTGATTAATGTGTCCATCACCTGGAGTCATACAAAAATACCTGATGATAAAAAACACACTTCAGAGGCTTCAGAGAACTTCCCATCAGCACACACTGCTCCCATATCTCAGGCATTGTGTGTTCATAATTAACTACATTAATTATCTCTGTTTGACAAGGCAGATCAACTCTTCTGCTGTGACTACCGAGTGACTCAAAGTGCATAGAGCATACGAGGGATATGGCGGTAAGGGGAACAGTTATGGAGAGATTTGTTTTTGAGGGAATTTGACTAAAATACCAGTGTTGACATCCACACTCTATCAAAAACTGCCATGGGATCTTGAACATCCGCCATATAATTACCCAACAGCACATGAAATCGCTGAGTTGGCGCTGTCCTAGCCAGGGGTAGAGTGGAATAATATGGCCAGTGTTACACAGGGTCCCTTAGCTGGTTATCACTGGTGAGAGATAAACTTTTCCTCCAATCAGCACACTCACTGTGTGGCTAAAAAATGTTAGAGACTGTAACAGGATCTAAAACTGCCGACATAAATATAGAAGGGAGAGATAGCAAATATGCAGGCACAACAGTAAACTGAGATTGTATTCTCCTTCAATATTCCCACTGCCTCACTATCAGTACACTACATGAGTAGTGGGATAAATTAAGTCAGGATAAATACTCCTTCCTGAAACAACACAAGCAGTCTAACCAGCACCAAAGAAGTGTATGAATGAGTCCTTAAAATGCTTAAACATAACACTTTGAGGAAACAAGAAAAGACAGAGAAAATACAGAAATATATCATAATATTATAATAATATAGAGAAAAGGTGAGAGAGGCTAATTTGGGCTAATTCTGATGGAGCATGTGAAAGTAAAATAACAGAACCAATGAGCAGCCTTCAATAACAGCTCAATGAGGTTAGGCCCCTCCTGGTCCCATGTCATCTTCAATCCTCCATTCCCATCTCCTCCTCCCATCCACAGCATTCAGAGTCAGGGCTTTGGGGGGACCAGACAGGCACACCCATGGCCCTGCGGTCTGTGGGACGTGATTTGGGTTGGGGTGGGATTGAGGAGGGGGGTGGCTGGGGGGCTGCGGAGGGCACCAGATGTGGCTCCCCCTTCTGCAGGTTTGTTTAATTTCTGCTTTAAATGTTTGGGTTGGAGAGCCGCCCTGACGCAGAGAGGAAGCTGGCTCTTAGACCTGGCAGGTTCTGAGCCCACACTTGTCTGCTAATCCCTGTCAAAGACATGTAATTTCCTCAGGGTACTACCTAAGTTTGTCCCTCTTTCATTCTCTCTCTTCTTCCCTCTTCTATTCCTCTATGACTCTCCCTTAACTTTTCCTCCCTCCTATGCTCTCTTTTCCTCATTCACTCCTTGTAATGTACCACTTTCTGCTGTATAGACTCTTTCTCTCCACCTCAATATATTTCTCTCCATATTTTTCTCTCCTGTCACTTTCTCTAATAATGTCACTCTACTTTCTTTGCAGGGACACTGCACAACAGTAAAGGCGTAATGCTACAGTTCCTATTGTTACAAAATATTCTAAACAGGTTATATAAGGAATATGTTTTTCCTCAGGTTCAATGGTGCATGACACCAATCTTGAAGTTCACAAAAATGTACCCCGAATGTGTGAGGTTCACTGGGAGTGGGTGGGTGGGGGGTCAAAATCATGGACTTTCACTGCAACATCAAAGATGTGAGCCTTGAATATATGGGCCGGTGGGGTCACTCGGGGAGAAGCTAATGCATTCAAGATGTCGCTTGTCAACCTCTCCACCTGCTGGTCTTCAAGTTCACAATCTATTTCATCGTGTTGCCGGAATCACATTGTGTGATGTACACATGTGCACTTGTCCTTGATTTATTGTGGTAAATGATAGGTTTTAGTAATGGCCTGGGGGCTGCGAAAGACATTTAGAACTCCTAGGCCGTAGTCTGAGTCACGGAAGAGTGCCATTCTGTCTCACACACTAAATAATACATCCAGTAATACCCTACATCGTAATGGTGTTTCAGCTGCATTAGTCCATGTGTCACACCAGCCAGGATTCAATCAGATCCTTCCAGTCACTTAAAGAAAGAGTGCAAAATGTCAATAAAAACTTGACTGAATAAAATCAAACCAGTCATGTGCTCACATGCTTATAAAAACCCACCTTCCGGTCATATGAGCTAAAAACCTAGATAAATGGAAGTTGTAGGTAAATGTGACATTTGATATTTGTAAAATCAATTTGATTTAATTATGAGCAGGAAATCAGAATAAGCTGTTTGGGCTATTTCAACAGTTAATGACCAAGTTTCCTATGTCAGTTTGATATTATTATTAATAATATTCTATGCTTCTATGCAGACACATTTAAATTGATAGAAACAAATGTCTCACACACAGCAATGCACTCTGCAAATAATGCTTATATACTTATTTATTAATCTGAAAACAGCAGGGGCAAAACACACAAACGTTTAAATGATGGGGTGTCACACCCATTTGATTTGATTTCATTTGATTCTCAACTTTCAATTTGTGGAAGTGATTGAGCTTTTGTACCTTTAAATGATCATTAACTTGTTAACAATTTCCAAATTATTAGCTCTTATGATTAACACCTGTGCTATGCTTATAGCAAGCTGCAACTGAAAAACTCTATCACACACTGAAGAGGGCCACTTGCTGAAACATCAGTGGGTTTTGTTCCCCTGCTGCTTTCAGATTAATAAATAAGTATATAAGCATTATTTACAGAGTGTATTGCTGTGTGTGAGCCATTTTATTCTAGCCATCTATAGTCATTGGTTTTTATGCAAAGTTCTACCCTTATTAAGTTGCTGAGCGCAATTGTATCAGTTTTTTATTTGTTTGACACATTTAAAAGACCATTTCTTTCACAATGCTATGTTCCTTTATGTTTCATGTTGATTCAGATGCCATACACCCATGTGCTGTAGATCAGTGTCTGTATAAAATGGCACACTGGTATGGACATTTGGAATGGATGCGAGAGTTAATGAATGAATTAATGAATATAAATATACAAAAATACATTTATTAAAAGTAACTAAGGCACTGTTGTGGTAAGAAAACCACCTGTAGCCAATCTGAAGTTTTCCAAATAGTCCCTCATGCTCATTTACTACAGGGAGCAACTTCTAAAAGAAAACCTGAGGTTAGATGGATATGTAAATCAGTCTATGAGCAGCCCAAGCATGACAAAAAACATAATAATTTAGCAAGATTTACCGTTCCTAGGCAGAACTGCATTAATCCTTAATATGGATCGCTGGTTCTGACTGGGTCCTAGGCCAAAACACTGCATGGTGTTCAAATAGGCTGCTCTCTTCTTTGCTACGTGACTGAATTTGACTAAATGTACATAACTTAAAGAAAAAAGAATCCAAAGTTTAGATCGAGTTAGACTGGGCAGAACTGGACAATCTCACATTTTTGGAGATGTATGGCAGGCTGTTTCTGTAGACATCTAAAGCTTTTCAGTATGTGTCCGCATGTGTGTGTGTGTGTGTGTGTGTGTGTGTGTGTGTCTTTAGAACTAGTTTCTAAAAACCCAGTGTTTTCCCTCCCTAGATGCGTGAGATATCCCTGGCCTCAGATCACCCTCCTCTGACCCACAACAGAATTTAACAAGCAGAAAGAATTACATTTATAGGTGTCATCATTAAAACCATTTCAACAGCCATCAGGAGTGGGGTGGAGGTCTGCTTTAATGAGCCACAGCACTGAACAGTCCCACATCACAGCAATGCCCCATAACTTTAAACTAGCAGATGTCATTACATGACCAAGAGCCTTCACAGCCACATAATGCCAGCTGGACATTACTACCTTGCTTAAATATGACAAAGAATTATTCAAACAGCAAGAGGAGTACAGACGTTCAGGACAAAAAAATTATAAAAATAAATTATAAGGGCTTTTGGCCCCCTGGAGTGATTGGGGGTAGTTGATGATCTCCCTACCACTGGTCTGCGAGTCATAAAAATGTAATGCTGTTTAATTCCCAGCACAAAAATCCTGATGGTCTGCCAGACTAAACATATGATGTCATAGTGTTTGTTTAAAGGTCATGGCTGGCCATCAAAAGCATGGAAATGCTTTACACAGACCTTATAACACATTTAAAACTATCCCCAAGAGGTATATGCACAACAATGTAATGTCCACAGATGAGATGGCGTTCCCAGACCTCCCCTTTGAATTTCCACCAGTTTTTTTTAACATCTAAGACATATATTAATGTTAATTAATATTCAATAAAACACATCACTGTAAACACACTGAAAGTGTTTTGATTGGTGTTCTGTTCTGCTTACGTTTTGAATTTAGTCAAATAACAATTTCTTCCACCTGCTTGTGATGTCACCATCAGCCTGCATATCAGTTCAATGAGGTGGACGAATTGGAACAGAACCAAGCTATGATGTATGTGACATGAATAAAATTATTTTGCAAAGGAACTAACCTTAATGTAAATTCAAAGGCATTACACACGTTTATTTAAAGGTCAATTCACGGAAAAGCCATCTCGTTTTAGGCAGATCACACTTTTCTGTCTTTTCTTTGCTGTTGGTGATATCAATTGTAACATTGCTGGGAAATTTTTTTTTAAGACATCTAACAAATCACTTTTAACAAATAAAAGTAGGTTTTCTATCACATTTAAGCACATAGATCTTTGGATAAGTTTTAGATTATTCATTTAATCAACTTTGCTTTTGTGCTGGAGCACAGATGTGAACGCTTCGCAAGCCAAGTTTATTAAGATTTATAATGCTTTATATCTTTGCACCATTAATAACAGCATATGGGATCAAAATAATAAAAAGGAATAAAATCTTTGCAGCATTTCCAAGTTTTCCTTTTTGTAGTATAGGCCAATGAGGGCGTTTTGAAATGGTTAGCTAACTTAGGCAACCCATGATGCCGCAAGCCAAGGACTAAATACCCACAATGCACATGGGCTAACCAATCAAGATTTTCATTCTAATTTACTAAAATTAACTAATATTTCCATTTCCCATAAGGTGCTTTACCTACTGTAAATGCGGTAATCATTTTGCCAGGTAACTAATCATTTAGAGGGTTTGTGCTGTGTCCCACATCTGGATAAAGATGAAGTTTCATGATTAATGAAATCCCTCCTGCTCCTTCAACAAGACAATCAGTAATACCATAGTTATGCAACATATCTTAAAGCAGGACCTGACTGTTATAAATGTGACATTTATGTTTTATGCATTTTTTTCATCAGCAAGACACAATTTTCCCCCCGCAATTCCGCAATATTGTGTCTCTTTTCCTTTTTTTGGGGACTGGAAACATGCTATCCATCATTAATGGGGGTTGTGCACTCAAATGCTATCTCTGGGTGAAGTCTAGACCAAAGCCAGTGTGGAAACTTTGACACTTTCTCCACATGATGGGGTTTATTTGAAGCAGATAGTAGATAACTGTGTTCAAGTGCATGCAGCGCTCACTTTTTACACATTGTTTTGAGCCTTCAGCTGGAAGTTGGAATATGTAAATGACCTACTAAAAATCTTTTAATTTTCACAGGGGGTTGAGTTAATGCAAAGCAAAAGAAAAAAGAAAACATTTTCTGACTTTCTATTAATGCAAATTTTCTCAGATTCATATGAATTGACCCCCGAGCCCAATTCTTCTGCTTCTATATTCATAACAGCTTCATACTGGAACTAATGAGGGACTAGGGAGAAAACAATCAAGCCCATTATTCTTTTAACACAATAAACATATGCATAAAAATATTCTCCCAATTAATTTAACCTGTCTACCAGGCAGCATGCTTCTCTCATTGTTCTACTAGACTCCTCCGCTATGTGTGTCTAGTGAGAAATCAAACAATTAAGACCTGAATACAAATTCCCCCCATAAGATTTTTTTTTGGTGAAATTGTTTCCATATTGGCAACAGGGACACTCCTCCTTGGTTTCTACCGAATATCCTGTCTCGACGTCTCGGGCAGATGTGAAGGCCACATCAATGACGGTGGAGTTTGTGAACCCTGACGCACTGGTGAGGCGGTTGCGTCCTGACAGAAGACTGAGTGACATATGTGGGGGGGGGAGGAATGCAATGTGAGAGCCGTTACAGGGATATGGAGGGTAACATGTAAATAAAACAGAGCGTTTAAACGAAGACGGCCCATCTCCTGATGTGTGCAGTCTGTCTCCGACAGCTTGTGATGTGAATAGTCTCTCTTCCTCGAAAGTCTAGATGAGTGATTTTTTTGGCTTTCCTGACAGTGCCTGACACGCAGTCTCTTTGTCAGCAGTCTGGGTGTGCAAATCCTTTGCCTCAAAAGACAAGCATGATCTCTCTTTCACAGCCGCCTATGATGTGTGGTTTTCTGGTCCCCTGGAGGCTATGACATGTGCGGTTTCTCTCCAGCAACAGCCAGGAAAAGACATTCATAATCAGTCTCATTTGACAATCCCTGATATATGTACTCTTTCTTCCTTGACGATATCAGCTGTGAGCGGTCTCTCTCCACTAACCATCTCTGACCAGTTTGGTCCCTCTTCCTCAGGATCCTCTAGCATGAATGGCATCTCTCAAGCGCCAGTGTCTCACATCCACCGTTGTTGTCGACAGTCTCGGATGTATGAAACCTCTGTTCCGTGACATTCTCTGACGTGGGTGGTTCCTTTTTCTCACCGCTCTGAGTGTTTGGAGCAGTTTCTCTGCGGTGACAGTGTTTAATGTTAGCCATTCCTCTGCCTTGACTTCCTCTGATGTGCGCAGTCCCTCTTCCTCGACAGCCCTGAGTCAGCAAATGTCTCCTGTTCTTTGTCAAACACACTGATGATTCCCAGATAAGATAACAGAGTCATCCATCATTCACTGCTCACACTGCTAAGCCAGACACAGAAATAAGGGGGAGGCAGAACTCAATTCTCTTCATCTTGATGCACTACTGATGAGATGACAAAGTATCCTTAATGCATTTTCTGTAAGTGATTCCTGACAACTATTGGAACTTATTCTGTTTTGAGGCAAGTGGGTAGAGTATAACCCCATTATTTTAAAGAGTTTTTGTGAAGGTTTTTATAAAGAAGAATAATAGTGTTTTATACAAAACAGATATAAATGGCATCACTGGAAAATGGCTGTGACAGAATAGAGCACTTGCATCTTACCTCTCTGAATCAATCTATAGCTTAGCTGCCAGTGTGTATCAGTACTCAAAGTCCTGGCAGATAACAGAGGAAAATAATTACTGTAGAACTTCAGAGATAAGCACACACTGGAAATAGAAGTCTTTTGGAACTTTGCACTAATGTTATAAACTTTCAAAATAACATCAAAACCAAACTAATTTGGTACTCAAAACCATTTTGAACACTATCCTCTTATTTTGTAGCCATAAACATTCATTTCATTCAACCAACAATTTCACCAGCAGTAAAAAGGGTTTCCTTTCACTTAGCATATGTACACACCCCAAGTTAACTGTAGTTGACAACTATACTCAACTATCCAGCTTGTGCTTTCAAAAACAAAAACAATGAACTCTATGTGAAAATGCCAAAAAGGATGTATATATCTGACAAAAGGGAAAAATATCAACCAAGAAAATGTAAAATGAAAACACAAAGTAGAGGAATACAAGGTCTGGGCTGTGAGTATAAAGCTAGCTCAGGGTTCCTACTGTTGTACTGAAGAACATGTGGCTTCAGACCATTCATCTCAACTTACACTGGACCTAGCCCTGACGGGGTGCGACAAAAATCTGCTTTTGGGCGGACCCATATATGTTCAAGTTATAGAAGAGAAGGTTTACATGATAAAGTTTGATAAATGTTGGGTTCTCAACTAGCTCAATTTTCTTTTCCTTTGAATAGTGTACTGAGATTCTACCATGTGTTTGGCTATTCATTAGCATAATCACCCAGTTTAATCTTTAGTATAACTAGTTGCATTTGGTGGCTGTCTTCTTAACTTTCCAAAATTGTATTTTCAGCAATATTGCTGAGATATTTCCCTTTTTTTAATAGGATTTTGTGCTTTTACCCATGGAATAGTGATAGTATTTCCATGTATTGCTTGATTTTTGCATCACAGTTAGAAACATAAATGGGCATTGATAACTACTACTGGGTTCATACTGTATTCACTTGATCGGCCATTCAGTGTCTCTGAAGTTCTACTGTAGCAGATTTATGATTAGTAATGAATTACTGGGAGAATTATTTATTGTGGGAGTCACTTTAAAAATCACTAAATATTTGCTCAGCACTTGCCTCACATATAGCGAAGCAGCTATACTCCCATCTGCCCTTCCTACAACACCCAGGAGTAACTGTAAGAATTATGTAATTCATAAATAATCTGTCGGTTCCCTGGAGTCCGGGCCTCAGTAAGCCCTCCCATGCCCTGTCAATGTCCATCCACAGCCTGTTTCCCCAGTCAGGCCACACTCTATTTTTGTTGGCAGAGTGACTGTGTGACGAGTGCTCTCCCTCCTGTCTCTATCGCCCAAAAGATTGGGTGAGAAGTGAAGAATGAGGCGGAGGCCCACGCGCTGTGCCGGATTCCCGGCTCTGATCAGGAAGAGTGAGTGGGGTCACCGGAGCACTGAGTCGCCACTCATCATGGAACGGTGCTCCCCTGCCGTCAAGCCGGGAACTGACGAGAGAGGGAAGGAGGGATGAAGAGGAAACGACGGGGAACGTCACAGAGCAGACGCAACTACACCAAATGACACCAATGCAACCTGCTCTCTGACACGTACTACCCTCTTTCAACCCGTCCCACCTCCCTTCACTCCACATATAATGGCTCTAGCAGTTCATCTTTCTGTTCTCACTGCTTTGTGTATTAAGTCCTCCCAATATGTTCCCTAATCCTGGGCTCTGTGAAAGCTTTCTCTCAGAGGGCGGCTCAAGCTCATACTGTAATCTTAACGATGATGACGGGGATGAAGCAAAAACATCTGCTGTACACATGAATCAGAAAATGAGCTTTGTTTGGGTTGCTGTTCAGCATCATTTCAATTTATGACATTAGTGCAAATCAAATTTAGTGGGGTCCTCAGAACCTATAAATAGTGCTCTCGGTAAAAAGGAGAGAGTGTGTTGTTGTGACATTACACAGTTCGTTCAGCAATTTTCACTCATTAATCAGAGACAAAAGGATGATAAGTTGAACATTAATATGGTAAGTATTGCAGTGGGACCCCTAAACAAGACATCATCCAACAAGCCAACTTGTTCAGCTGATGTTCTCTCTCACACAAACTCTCTCTCACACAAACTCAACAAGCATAATGTACAGACTCCACAAGTTCAGCAGTGAAATGCAGAGGAGCATATTTTTTCTCTATGTGCCAAACTACATCTGGATGATGAGGACAACTCACTTCCTTATTCAGATGCTGACCTCAAGTATTTTGGGGGAGGTGGGGGTGTATGGGGGGTTGGTGTTCATTCAGGTCTGTGGAATTGTGGGAATCGGAAGCAGGACAGGAAGACTGAGGATAAAAAGGGAAATGTTGACTCAGATTAAACCGGTTGACCTGTCCGTCTGTTTAGCACCCACCGCGTGGTCAGTGACCTTAAAATTGCAGCTCTTACAGATTAAGTTGGAGATTTATGTGTGGTTTTTGCATTATGTTCATAAAAATGGATGCTCTGCTCACTTGGGGTTTTTTTTTGGGGGGTGGGGAGGGGGTGGTATTGAAAAGGGTTGGAAACGTCCCAAGGTGACAGAAAATAGCAGTCAGACAGAACCCCAGCCTTGAGGAACAGACTGTGCTTCAAAGAGCATCTGCCTTCCATCCCCAATAAATACTCCAGTCAAGTCACCCGAACAGAGATATTTTCCCCAGTGCTGTGACAACGCTATTTTCCTTGGCAATTGCAGTAAGATCCAAATGTCATAATTTCCCCATCAACTAATCATCCAGTCAACCCCCGGATGTAAAGGAAAAGAGGCCTGGTTCATTTTCCAGATTATCCATCCATACTCCACTCTCAGATGACCTCTGGACATTGGTGTGTCCAACACCCTGTTCAAATCTTACTTGCAAGATGTGCCCCACTGTTTCTAACTTGCACAAAAGGGTTCCAAACATTTTAGATTATAATGTATAGGGATGGTTTTTCTTTCCAAGACTAATATCTGGAACTCAGTCATGAATCTGTAAGAATTATTGGTAGTGAGAGGAACATG
Organism: Albula goreensis; assembly: GCA_022829145.1. Taxonomy (NCBI): domain Eukaryota; kingdom Metazoa; phylum Chordata; class Actinopteri; order Albuliformes; family Albulidae; genus Albula; species Albula goreensis. The sequence continues at coordinate 18,181,642 of CM040759.1, forward strand.
GAAGAAATTGCCACAGGGATACACTCCCTCACAGTCTGGAATATGTTTTACATTCCTGTGATAAATGATATTGCAGATAAATTTGAACATTGTGCCTCATTAACATTTAAGTGCTTAGAAGGTTTCTAAACACACACATACACCCACACACGCACAACACACAGACACTCACACATACATGCACACACACAATTAACCATACATATGCTATAATTTCTTGCTGTATATTTTTCCACCCATGTTCTTTCAATGACACCAGATTTATCAGCAAACAAAATTCCTGAGATACACAAGTTTGTGAAAAGGAAGGCCTTGACTTTACTAGCTCGCTGTTCTCATTTCACGCCATTTATTTTGTGTAACGTGTCCGAGAACAAACCAGGGCAGATGATGCACACCCCATCCATCACTCTGCAGCAAAACACCCTTGACAGGTGACCCACATACGTGAGGTTAAAAACTGCAGATGGGGGCGGGTAGGCGCTGTCTGTTTCAATGATTCCTCAGACGGAAGGGACGAACAGCGCGTTTGTCATCAGCCAGCCTTCCTGGAGAAATGTGGAAGCCATTCAGCAAAAGTAACTTCTTGGAGCCGGCATCTTCTTAACTGGCAGATACCCTACGCAAGAAAAAAAAGCATGCTTTGCAGCAGCTATGATACGGTTTATTGCGCGTTTCCAACTGGCCATCCAATCAGCTCATAGAGGAGGCCCGAGAAATGCCTCTAACAGCTGGCCCCACGGTCCCAAGCGTCCCGTCTGGAAAAGACCTCAGTGTAGAGTCGCCCTCCAAACTGGACACCAGAATGGGACTTGGTTTGGGGGAGGGGGAGGGTAACTGGCTCAGGCAGAGCTCCAGTCACTCACTGGACTGGCTTCATGCCCCACGGGCAGGAGAACACACATGCACGTTCTGCTTGGACTCTGGACGACACCACTGATGCACTCTCTCTGTTCTACACCCTGGGGGTACTGTACCGGAGACCGTTTCCAAGGGCAGCTGTGATTTATTAGGTCTCTCTAATTGAGAGGAAATGCAGAGTGAGGCACGGCCCACCTTATTAATTGTTGCTCTAAGCCGAGAAATAATTGGAGGTTCTGCGCAGAGGCAGTTCAATGTGACAGTAAGTCTCTGTGAAAGGTCAAAGGGAGAGGTGAGCATCCCTGTTTGTTAACCTGGGGGGGTGGGGCTGCATTTCTTCAGCTCATTTCTTGCCAGAACACATCCCCAAACATCATCAAGGCCTCCTCTTCCACACTAACAAGCAATTTCTTCCTGCGCACTACTTTGCCTGGCTGATGAGAGGGACAGTAGGGGGAAAGGACAGGGTTTGTTAAAGGGACTGACCCTCCCCTCACACCCAAAGCACTTCAGCCACCACTGTCTCAGGCATTGAGGGAGGGTGCATCAGGGTCAGTGCTCAGGGAAACAGGACATCTCCGCTTCCTAAGCAGCCCCAGGGACCGCAGGGTGAGGGGGAAGACGCTCTGCAATGTGAGCGTATTCCAAGCCCCTCCCCCTTTCTCCGGGTTATCGCACCAGAGGGGTCAGAAGCCACCATACTGTTTGTTTAGTCAACTTAGAAACGCGACTATCATCACTGTGCAGAGTTCTTTGACAGATATTTATTCGTCTGTTACACTTTCTCCCAGAGTCTGCAGGAAAAACGGGTAATTTACTCTGGCGGGATCAATGGCGCCAAGCAGAACCCCCCGTCCCCCTTCTCTCAGGCGCACAGCTCAAGCCTGTCTAATGTAATCCCTGTCTCTTTCCATGGATAACGCAGACACGAGTGGTCATCTCCCCACTGATAATTACTTGCATGGCTGAGGGAGTGGACGTCACAGTGCTGGTCAGATGGGATCCTTCACCTCCCGCATTCAATCTGCACTGCATGAAGAACAAGCCCATCATCTGTGAGGACTCTTTAACTTTGTCCTTGGACATGTTTAAACATACAATATTGTTTTTTTTCTGGCGAACATCAAAAAAACCCATTGTTTTTATTTTCTAAACAAATCCATTAATTTCGTATGGCACAGGTACAAGTCCATCCATGACATCTACCAAAGAGGATTGCAAATGGGATAAATTCGCTCAGGTTGTTTTTTTACACTCTTTCTGGATAAAATTATCCAGAAAACAGAAACAGGAGTGTGAGTGATGACAATTTTTCTGGGTCTGACTGCCTTTCACTGGTCTGTGAGGTTTTCTAAGAGCACACAGTTATGGGTGTTTTAGTTGGCTTAACATCTCTGCCAGTCCATCTCAGCTAATATGTAGGGCACGCTTTCACAAAGCGGCTGAGATGAAAGACACAACAAATGGAATCCATTTTTATGAATACGGGGGCTCTTAAGGTCTTAGATGTTGCCCGCCTAAATGGTTTGTCTCTGTGTCTCATCTCAGGCCTGTTTTTCCTCAGACTTACATCCAACCCTTCAGAGACAGTGATAACGTCATGACATTAACATTAACATATAACATTGAGTGTAAGATTTTTATAAAGACACACAAAGGAGCTTTATTCAAAGTGTTAAGAGACATTGTGTCATGTTCGAGACCTTGAGAATCTTTCTGTGGACAACACCACTCATTTTAAGAAGAGTCTGCAATTATTCCTCAGTACTGACATAAAATGTCCTGTTTTAAATCAGCAGACACACATTACATGCATTTACATCAATCCAAATCTATCAGAAATCAGAGTAATTAGTGAATATAATCCATCTTAACACAGGAAAAACCTTTTTGGGACACTACCTAACAAGGATAAGGCAAGTAAACAGAAAAGGATAAGAGAAGTGTATTCTTTGCCAGCAATATTGCAAGCCTTCTCTAATATAAACATCTCACACAGAGTATCCCATAAAACCAGATTAATATATCCTGTTCTCACAGGTGATTTCTCTGGTTATTTCAACCCACAGCAGTACCCAGGGGATGTCCCTGAGAAGATTGTGTACTTTGAACAAAGGATCAAACCGCAAAAGGATCAGCATGGGAACATTATGATTTTCACAAGAAGGAAGGACCTGCAGCACGTTGTATAAAATGCACAACACAGGGTTTACGTTGCCCTGGAAGCTAACAAAAAGGGAAAAAAGCACAATGAATTAAGATTCAGCAATTCCCTTTTTCAGTGCTCAACCCAGACTCCTACTTTAAAAAGTAAATTTTTAGCCTGTGCTTAGACAAAACATTTGATCAACATTTGAAATTCCTGTGCTTTGGTGTCTTTAGGCAATAACTAATACATGTGACTAATGTAACTTCAGCCACATGCTCCTTATGGAAGAGAATTTTTATCTGCTTATGAATGGAAAAATTCATACTTACCAGGGTTACTGTTAGAAAAACACAGCCCTGGACACAATGACTGGTGGCATTCCAGTTTAACGGACAAATGCAAAATCTTCTGGACATATACCAAAATGCAATCATACTGCATAAGAATAAGGTCGAATGGTAAGATGCTAATAATATGTATTTTATAATATGCAAAGTGCTTTGCTTTCAAGCAACACAAACATCTTTGAAAATGCACAGGTCATGTTTAATTTTCTTTGCAAAGGAAGTCTAATTGGTTTACCCATTTGCTGTGCTAAAAAAATGATCACTGACACGGACTGTAATTACGGTGGGGATGTCTGATTTTTAAAGAACAAACGTCATGCTTTAACAGGGCAGAAAGGTCTGACTGTGGCAGACGTTACCGGCGGCGGTTACAGCGAAGCGCTGATGCACTGCACACGCTCACAGCCAGCAGGCACGCCCACGCGCCAGCATCCTGGTTAGAGCGTTGTGCATTTAGTAAAACACGGTAAAGCAATTTTGGACCCAGGACGGAAGCGATGCGCCTTTTTCCTAAGGCACATGCTGAGCTGCAATCAGCTCTCAAGCCGAAAAAAAAAAAGTTTCCAAGCAGACCGGGTTATTCTGCAAACTCTGCAGAAGACCAGGAAAAATAAACTGGTGCCTGTCCTCGGAAAGCAGGCCAGTAATGCACTGCTACAGCCTGCCATAGATAACCCCCACAATGGCTGATAAGTGTTTGTCAGTTTTACGACATTAGCCATTAGTGCTGTCTTTCAAGTGGTAACTCTTTGCGGAGACTTGAGTTCATGGGTTTGGTCACAAACGCAACCATTTTACTTAAGGAGTCAGTAAGACATCCCGTGTAGACTAAATCGTAAATGCATACTTTCCATACAGTGTACTGGGACCAGCATCTCATTGTGACCACTCACATTAAATAAGAGCTATAAGAGCGATCAAGCATAGAGAACACGTCCTGTAGAGAAACCAGAGGGGTCTTCTGGGGGAGTTATGTGTAGATACCTGGGATAGCTGGAGGTCAAACCAGGCCTTCAAGTGTCAAAGTGAGAAGTTGCACTGAGTGTGCTGACCACACATTAGAGTGGACCTGCCTACAATACTAATGAGACAATCTCAGCCAGCCACTGACCACATGCAGAAGCCATCAAGCATGTTCTCACACTTTCACACGAAGCCAGCAGAGTTTATTCACCTAAGTGGATGGTTGTGCATAGCTTTTAATATTCTAATCTTCATTGATAAAAGACATTACCATATGAAAGACCATATTCACAGATGTTAATCATAAAAACGTTTGCGCAAGTATGAGCGGACCTCCGGTCAGGTCAACCACTGTCTATAAATGTTTTACTTCAAACTACGCATGGCATATGTACAGTACACGTCACCCATAAAAAGAAATCCTCATCTCTATAAATCATAAATATTGTTTTGCAAAAAAAGCATATTTGCAGAAAAGAAAAAAGGCAAGTTCATGGTTCCAGTTTTGTTTAATTATTTCATTTGAAAACTTTTTTTTTCCTCAAGAGTTTGGCGGTGTTTTTACAACTGGTCTTCATCAGGACTTTGCTGGCTGGCTTGCCAGAAGTCTTCCCTCTGCCTGCGTTCTCATGCTGCAGTCGCTCCCTCATGTCAGCCTCGATCCTGGTTCTGCCATCACTGCAGATATCTGTCTGGGCTGGGTTAATGACCAGGGCTATCTGAACTTAACCAGTACAGCTGTCTCTCCTGAGTGAGGAAAAATCGGTATCTTCCTCCAAGGGATGTGCTACGCCATCAACAAAAAATAAATAAACTACAGCATATACCGTGGCACTGCCCTCCTACTTTCTGCTCAAGCCTTCCAGTCCTTCTGATATCTAGATTTACCCCGTCAGAATAACATATTAGTCTAATTTGTGGACTAATGCAAATGAATTATTCCTGTCGACCAAAATGATTGAGGGGTATACTTTTTAAATGTTAAAACAGGAGAGAAGGCTATGGGACTGAGCATTTTAGCTGGCTTAACCCATACTTCTCTCGGGTGAGGCCGAGCAAATTGTTGCCTTGCCACAGAAGACCTCCAGTCATAGCCGGTAATGTTGCGGCTGGGGCTTGAATACCCAGCTGTGGGACACAGAGCAGTATCATGACCATGTGCTTATAGTCTGCTCTATGAGCCACCTGAAGCGCCCCCACCATTTTTAACAGAGAGGGAATATTCTAACATATGAGAGGACAGTGTGTGTGTGCAGGGGGGGGAGGGGCCCTGTGGGCAGCATTTCTATCTGATATGTATTCGCTCTAACCACATATGAGGACACACAGTGTCAATGATATGTAATGTGATCCGTAATGGAAAGTGTTTGTTCTGTTCTGGTGGTCCAGCTGAGCTGTCAGCACCTCCTCCCATTTCAACACATTTGGACTTTTGTTTCATAATTGACCTCAGGCTACCAAAGTGTTGCAGAAATCTGCAGAGTAATCAAATCAAGTGGGGTCTAATTGAAATAAGGGGAATTATATGTTTATTATATGCTATGCAAAACATTAACCCCTATGAACCTAAGGCCTCCACCCAGTAAAGGTGAATGTCATATTTATAAAAATGAAATTAAAATGTCAGAAAAAGGGCATCATTCTTGAGATTCTATAGCTGGAGGCTAAAATCTGCCACCTTGATTGAGGGACTTGGTCAACATTCAACAATCAAATCTTTCCCATCCAAGCCTTGTTAAATGTGCTCGCTGTGAACTATAAATTTCACTTTGGCCTTCTTCCCTTGGCTTGGTATTTCCACACTAGTTTGCATATTGGTAACACTAATGACATCCATCCTGAATCAGTGTGTGGGAACAGAGTAGGGGTGTTATTGTTTTCCACTCTTGAGTGTGATTGATCATAAAAGCCTTAATAGAAAGATCTGAAAACAATATGTAAAAAGCAAGTGTGCTTACAGCAAGCACTCCAATGTTACAAAAAAAAACAATCTTCAACATCCAGACCTGCTCCAAATCTCAGAACACAAACTTTAAATCTAAGAATGGAGCCAGCCGCATTTCTCAGCCTGCAATTTAGATTAAAACCTAATGGCTTGGGGGGAAAAGAAACAGCTGAACAAAAGAGACTTCCAAGTGTGCTTTCTCAGGGGTCAAATATTGTCAGATAGAGAGAAGAAATGGAATTGGGCACCCGTGCCACTAGTTTCAAAGACTTATCCCAAGGACTGTAAGTGTAACACATAACAGATTGGGAGCTGAAAGCTCGGTGGAGCTGAATTCTGGGTATCGATTTCACATTGGGCTGCTTTTGTGGAGAACTCTCAATTTCCGCACATAAACAGCCACATTTCTTCAAACTGCTTTTGCCAAGGTTCTGACCAGATGGTTGTGCGAAAATACTGTATATCGCTTTCCAAATGAAATCTAGTCACCCTTTTCCTTTGGCCCCAAATTATGCCTTGTCTTGTAGACAAGCCATGGCAAAAGGGTTGTCTCCTGAATCACTCCAAACCCGTTGCACTTCTCATGCCATGCGCTGAAGGTTTCATGGTGAACTATTCAAACTACTCACATAAATCATCAATGAGATTTGAAATTTATAATGATTCTGAAATATGTCACACAAACTCACATATGATACATTTCCATGCTTGCCTTGACATCCTTTTAGGTAGAGTAACATATAGAGTTGTGAGGGACCTGAATTTGCATTCTGGGTTTGAGTTAATGCAGGTGTTGGGGGATTTTGAAATCTGAACAGACCATTATCACACAATTTCAACATTACATGCCTATATTTATGGTGGGTTTTATGAGACTGAAAGTAATTTGTTCCGCCACTCACGAGAGCTTTACGACTTGCCACATGTTTTTTGGCTTTTATACTCCCTCTCCCTCAGTCTGAGTGTCACATCACTCAGGGTCCAAAAGGCTTAGAGTGCATGCTGGGTAATATCCAGTAACAGCCCGCCCTTGTAGCAGAGATACATGCAAGGTGTGGAGAGGGACGGGTCATTCTTCACGGCTGCTGCGGGGGCGAACACTCCCCCCTGGGGTCTGCCTCCCGTAAATCCCTCCCTTCCCCACCCCCCCCGCCTTCGCCTCGACCTGAGAGAGGGGGAAGTCCTTGTGAAACCGTGCTTGTGGGTTTATGGTAGGCCTGGCAGCGGTGTTTGCTGTGAAACCAGAGAGCTCCGGAGCCAGCAGGAGGACTGGATGTTCCCTGGTGCCAATTTCACAGCGGGTGACTGACTGTCGATGTCACAGACAGGCCCACCCAACCGCCTGCACATCTTGAGACTTGAACCCAAATAAGGACGGTGTGTGAGGGACAAAGCAAGCTGGCCCTTTGATTTTCACAAGGGGTCAGAGAAGGCTGAGGGGTCATTCCCATGTAATCACTTGCTTTTTATTCAACCCTGGTGAGTCACATGGGAAATGTTCCATCTGAATCTTTCCCGAGCCATTTCCATCTATACAACCGGTGCAAAAAGTTATATTTTCTTAGCGCTGCTCTGTGGGACACCATCCAAACAAAGCCTGTTATTATGCTTTTTCACACCAATGCATACATTGTGATGTTTGACACTAGGTGTGATATGAAAAAGGAAGGGAACACCAATGGTAAAATCATCACTTAACTACACCATTGCTTGGTTATTTTGGTATCAAACACTTCCCTTTGAAGTGTCTAACTGCCGAGGCTAAACATGTCAGCAGCCAAACACCGCCTGAGCTCTTGGTCTAAAACAAAGGATTTTCCATCACCACGGCATGATGCGCTTGGCCACAACCCCGGCTGTAGCTCCGGGCATCACATATGTCACCGATTTGTAATCCAAAATTTCCCATTTCAAATCCCCTGTTTGTGTAGCGAAAGGAATTAAGAACACTTACTCGTTTTTCTCCAGAGCTAGGACCAGCTGTTCACTTTCAGCTTCAATCAGTAACTTCACTGATGCAGGGTGGCTCTGAAAAGAAAACAGACCAAGTTCAGTAACATGGTGCACACCTTTCCAAATCTTTATTGTGATACATTATATCAATTATATTAAAAGTGCTGATCCTTGTCACAAATCATTGGCCCTTATGTTATCCTAGAAACAATATAATTTCCTTTATCACATGAGATTCTTATTAGTCACAGATATTGTGATATATTGATATTGTATTTGTATGTCATAAATATTATTCCTTCACAAATAAAGATTTATCTACAAAGATAAATCCTGTATGCTGGTTATGCTGATTTATAATAATTTAATCACTGTAATCATCATCATTTGTAACCTCATTCATTGAGGGTGCAGATCTGTTGAGACAGAAAACTGCAATGAGAGACTTCAAGCAGATTATTTCAGAAGACTAATTGGTGCTATAATCAGTTAATTAAGATTCATATCTGACTGCACTTAATTAAATACTCAAAATTTTACTAAGATATCTGGCAGAAATGGGTCTCAATGCAAACCCAGATGGAATAGTTTTACGATTCCGATCAATGAGACATTAAACATTCCCAGACTTCAGACTGAGCTCTCTAACTTTTGTATCTGCAGAAAGGTGCATGCAGCATACAGAGAGGGGAGATGCTGGGATCGTACATCTAACATAGTCACACACCGATACACACACACAGACAAACACACACACACGCACACACACACACACACACACACACACACACACACACACACACACACACACACACAAGTGCATACACCCAACACCGCCCACACACAGATACATATGCATATGCATACACATATACACATACACATACACACACACACACACACACAGACAAAGAAATGCTGAACCAATTCACACAGCCCATTCCAGGAAAAGCAGCCACTGAACTGATTGCATTATCCTTGTCCTGAGCGGACATAGTGGGGAAGATACAATGCAAGTTTATGTTTGCAACCACACCAGCAGAGACAGACAGTCATTGTCAGGAAACAAGCTTGGACAGCTTTGGACAAAGCCCACTGAGTTGTTCTGCAGGCGGATTTCCTCTCATGTGAGCTGGCCAGACCACCAGCAGTGTCTATGACTGTATTTTATCAGTTCACTACTTCAATACTATTCAACATTATATTGACCAAGTAAAGTGAGGCTGTTGGGTATGATAGAAGACTTAAAAACATATGATAAGCCAAGAAAATTTTATTTGGCTCTTCCAGTTCTGATATACATAACTATGTTTCTGATTTTAAGCCTCTAACCCTCTTATAAGAGTGCATAATCATTTTGAATAAGTCTTTGCATAATCTCGTTTTGTCCCGAAGTGGAATATTGTTTTTACTTATCCTCACACACAGTACTTCCTTACTTCCTTAGCATTTTTTACCACTGGATGGCTGTATATGTTTGTACAGACCTACCTACTTGTAAGATATATTCCTGTAATTTTCCCTGGGGTTCAAACCATTATCAAAATAAATTAAAAGTGCAACCTTTTCTGACACACTAATCTCTGTTTTTAGGGACATATCCCCCTGGAGTAGATCTTGTTGGATTGAATTTATTTTTTTAAATAATTTATCATATTCCTTTGATAATAATGAATGTAGAAGTTTACTGACACATTTATCTTTTCATTAAAACAGAGGTTACAATTTGAGCCCAAATATAATTGCAAAAAGTTCACTGTGTCAACACTATTTTTTAAAAGTTTTACTCGATTACTGTACTTGATTTAGTCAGGCAAAAAGCAGTTGCAGGCAAGGTCTCCTGGAAAACCTTTTTTCAGCATTTCTTGGAGAGTTTTTACACCTACTTTATCAATGTCTGGAACTGTTTCCAAGTGTATGGAGCAGGATCCTGAATTTCAAACATCTAATTAAAGTTCCTGAGGACAAAATTGTATTTCCCAACACAGCAGTCCTGAGACCACAGATTCTGCCATCGAACATGTGTTCAAATTTGTACAGGTTTCTCTGAATTTGTAACGCTTAAAAAGTGCTGAATTGTATGCTGTGCTCAGACCATCTTAACCACAGCTTTTGCCATGTTATTTTAGCCTTCAAGCTCAAACTAATAAGTGAGCTGCATGCCAGAGGGAATTTAACCTCTTTTTAAATACACAGTTCACACACTGGAGGCAATATTCTTCACTACAGAGATGTAGGGCAGGACATTAGATATAAGTACAGAAGTTATATATGAAGTCATTATCTTTGACCCACAAAGTTAGGAGCCTAATTATTACATTTAGTCTGTAGTCTACGACACAAAATGCTAATTTCATTTTAAGTCAATCACCTTTCATCAATTTTAAGATGTTTTGAGGTCACTGTCATGCTGGAAGGTCTAGATAAAGCTCTCCCACCTGGGAAAAACAACCAGGTTTTTGGTCCACAGCTTAGCAGAGTTCATGATGCTATTGATATAAATAAGGGCCCCAGTACCAGAGGAGGTAAAACAGTGCAGCAACATTCAACAGCCATATTTCACAGTAGGCATGAGGTCCTACTCTTTGCATGCATCCTTCTTATGAAGCCAAGCATACCAATGCTATGTCTGTCAAAAGAGTTCAGTTTTGGTTACATTCAACCATAGGACATATTTACACTCAAAATGCCAATGATAGAACGGTAGAAACTTCAGTCACTTCACTTTGTTTGTTGCGCTCAACAAGGGTTTTGTTCTACCCTTCCAAATAGCCTGTTGGCATTAATGTGGCATCTAACTGTTCATTTGGAGACATAGAGACAAGATCCAGCCAAACTCTGCAGTGGTCCAACTGTGATCCTTGGACACTTTTTTGACTTTCTTACCATCTTCTGCACTGGAACAAGATACACTTGCATCATCCTGCTCGCATATTAACTACTCGCTCAAGAGGTGTTAAACATTTGATTATTGCTCATTAAAGTGGGAAGTGGTGTGTTCAATTTTTAATATTTTTTTAATTAATTATATAACTTGTGACAGTCAGTAATCAATTGCCTCTTTTGATTTGTCATCTCTTTGCCTTTCCGCAAGGTGAGAGATGACAAAGTGATTTCATATGTATGTCGCCATATTTTTACCTTTAGTGAGACCATAAGGCCACAATACAGTTCCTTTAGTCTTCGCTTGGTTTCATTTCAGAGAATCTTTAGAAGTGCCAATATTTTTGATGCCTATTTAAAAAAACAATATAATTTTCCCATAATTTTCCACATTAAACATAAATAGACAGAACCTTCTGTCTGTTTTGTTCATCTATATAAACGGAAGAACGATGCATAAGTATTTAACAAAAGCTTCAGTAATCTTACCCTCACAAAGAAACACTGTGATAATGCCAGTCCACCCAGTCCTAATGTCTAACATTTGTGTTACTTCAGCTACGCACTAAATAATTTAGCACTATGATTCTATTTAAAATAATCACCTGCTCAGACTGTTAACAGTATTTGTTTCACACAGGGTTAGAGCGTATAATAAAAGTCTGAGGGGATCAGGGGTGGAATTCATTGTGCAGTGAGTGAGATGATGTAGCAGTGGGGCGCCTTACAGAATGAGACCCCATTGTACACTGCAGTGAAACAGTGAAATCATATGACCCTGGGTTCACAGCTTGTTGATGGTGTTCTCCGTCAATGGACAACAGACAACAGGGGAAAAATGTCTGTTGATACATTAAGTAAAGCGAATTCCTGTGGTTGCGAGTTCACTTTTGTGAACTCACTTTGCCAGCCAGATAGCTCTCGAATGCTCTGTAAGGGCACAGTATATTAGCAAGCCCTGCATGTGGAAAGTTTACCATGGATTGCAGAAGACTGATGGGTCTCCTCTCTCCTCTAAGCAGCAGGAAAGGTACTGTTGTCTCGTAGTGCTCTGGTTTTCCCATGGTGCTTTGCTGCTTGGCTGCATCCAGACTCTTCCCTGCAGAGCAGAGCAATGAAAATCTGTTAATACTGATGAGTACTTGTTTTCAGATTTATCATTCCACAGTATCAGTACCAAATACACTGTCACAGTGACTGTGCAGTACAGATCCACAGTACTACCCATTACAATATACAGTAAATAACCTAATGACACAATGTGACTCTTTGTGCCACTGGGCAGCCTAAATTTCACATGGCCTTTAACGAATTTGTACAGTAAAAAAGAGATGAGTACATTTCTGATTTTACTTCATTTTGGATGTGGAATTCCATACTGTAGATTGAATCGATTTCTCGGATTTCAGTAAGCAGTGAAAGCTCTGGGAAGCAGCCCTCAGACATTATGCATGTGGCCTTTCCTGCAGCACATTCCAAACGCCCATCCTCACTCTCACATCGAACTCGCACGGCCCCGCAGGACCTAACTGTGGTACAACCAAGAACACAGCTCAGCTAATTAACCACCCATCTCCAGCATCAAACACTCAGATTCTCAGTCTCTGTGGAAAATTTCTTCATCCTTCCACTTGACTTTTTTTTTTTTTTTTTTTTTTGGCCCGCAGTTGCACACATTTGCATATTGCTCATGCAGTAAGGAGTTTGAGGGCTTTACAAAGGAGTTTGAGCCATCTCAATGACAATTATGAGACTGATACAGCCAGGGTAAGACATGCAGTGTAAGGATAGTGTGGAAGTGGTCCCAGATGCCTACTATCTGCATCACTCAGTCAGATTATACCTGAAACAGACACTCCTTTCAAGACAATGGCATCTACAATGGCTACACACTGCAGAAAACAAACAAGGGTTATGGTTTAAAGCTGCTAAATGCTGTAGATATTGAGATATGCTTTAAAAAGTAACATTAGATTGCTGATAATGTCAAGGCTCATTTTCACCGTGTCACTATTTGAACTGACAGTTTACTGGTATCCAGCTCGCCTCATCTGTCAATTTTTTATTTTGTGATAAGATCTTTCACAGCAGCTACTTTGCATGTGCTTGAACCTCTCACTCAGATATTCCAAATAATTGGTGCATGTGTATTTTATGAGATGTTAGATGAGAAGTGCTGAAGAGATCATTACATTGCAATATAAAAGGCCAGTGGGTGGTTTGCATTAATTGTGATGGATCTTGATTACTGGATTCATGGAAAACTGGGGCGTCGGCTCTTTGTGATGATGTTATTTGATGTAAGCGTGTGGTTGTGTGTTTATGAAGCAGCCCCCACCCTTCTGTCACTGTGCCCCCTCGTGCCCCCCTTGCCCTGCTGGCAAGATTGGTTGGGACTCACTTCCATCACACAGTGCACTCATTGTGCTGTACCCCCTCTCAGTACAGCTCTGCTGTACACTCACACTTTGTGCCCTCAGACAAGGACATTAAAGGGGGCCACACCCCATTGTGTGTATGTGTGTGTTTTTGTGAGTGCACATGTGTGTGTGGTGTGCATGTGTGTGACCTCTGGGGTAGTGGCAAACAGCTGCATGACTGCTCTTGGGGGCAAGGGGGTTATCATGCACACTAAACCAGAGCTGCACAGAAGAGCCAGGTGAACAACTGCAAATTGTTCTGACCTATTGGTGTTTATCACAAGCTTGATTCCGCTGCAGGCTACTCTCTCTTATTTCTTCCCTGCTGTTACTACAATAAACTTAGATGAATTCAAGAGTCACCATGACAGTATGCATTCATAAGTCAGTCATCAAAGTGCTGTTACAAAGGGGCATTTGTGTTACGTTACACATGGAAACTCTTCATTCTCAATTATAAATGTTGTAACAAGGGTGACAATTGACCACAATTTGACTTACTTTCATTGAATTTGGATCACGTATGAAAAGGGAGGTTGAGAGAAGTCAGTACCCTCTGATTGGCTAGTAAAAGACGCCACAGGCTGCTATAAGTCTGTGGTAAACCTAATGCCAGCTCCCAATGGCTTTTTTATGTGTACCATAAAACAAAGTGTAAACAGAGTTTTTAATAAAGCTTGCTGTGCTAAAACTTGGCTCACTTCATCCACTATTTCATGGTGAGTAGGAAAACTTCTGTAGGTTATAGGGCTTAAATCACAAAGGCAATCTGGCATACAGTTATTGTAGATGACTTTATGTATTATGTGTATGCCCTTCTAGTACACACACATACACGCACACACACACACACACATGAATTCCCACACAGATATTACAGAGGCACACAATACAAAGATATACATATGAACAAAGAAAACATACACACACTTGTACAGATACACACACATGCTCATTTGACTGTGTTGTGCATATGTATACGAATGTCTGTGAAAATGTCCACACATGCTTGTGTTAGGTGCATCTGTGTATGTGTGTAGGTATGTTTGCAAGTGGGCATACTTACCTTTGTTTTTTGCATCTGTATGTGTCTTTTTCTGGGTAAAATGTATGCGTTTGTCCACATCGCCTACATCTGTGTGCATCTGTGTGTGAATGGGTCTGTCTGTGTGAGTGCGTGTGTGTGCATGTATGCATAGTTTCCCATGCTGTTATGCAAGTTGTGTATTTGCCTGTGCATATGTGGGAGTAAGAAAAATTGCTTAAATATATATGGTTTCCTCTCTTTTTAAATGGATAAATAGAGAGTTTATCTTAATTCTTGGAAATAGGACCACTATAATTATTCTCAGCCTTGAAAGGGAAGAAGCGGGAATTGGCAATGGATGTTCCCATATATCTTTGCTGGCACGTAGCTCCATAATGACCCCATCCCCTGGCCCACAACAGGAGACAAAGGAAGACTGAGGCTTTATTAAACCCAGGAGGATCTTTCCAAACTGGCAAAATATCACTCCACATGAAATACAAACAAATATCTAATTCAAAGGTATTTTCTTTCCCTCACAACCGTAATGTAAACGCTTAGCCTTTCCTCCGCACTTAACAGAAGCACCCTCAGCCATGCGGAGTGACACACAGACACTCTCTCCACAAACACACCGCAGGAGGGCTGGCTGGCTCAACGCCAATACAGGTATTAGAGGCTCCTTATAAAGGGGCTCATGTCAAATTACCAGCCAGCACAGAAACTCGCCTGCTCTCTAAAGTCATTGAGTGTGCTGCAAGGTCACTAGAGATGCATTCGATTAAAAATTATCAACCTCACAATAGTTCTGCCATCAAAAATCTTTACAAAAAAAAACTGAAGATCAAAAGCATTCAGGGTGAGGGGTTGAGACAGGAAATTTTCAGATGTTGTTTCTTTTATCAGTGTGGAAAAATATGTTAGAGTGAAGCGTAATTTACCTCCGAAATCTTTGTGGATGAGTTTTCTCAAAATGAAGCAGTGCAGACCTAATTCAGGCAAAGGCTTGTTATGAAATATAAAACGAATAGCACTGACAGAATAAAGAATAACAAAATGGGATGTGTGGACCTCTCAGGTGAAATGCCAGAGGTGCAGTCTTTTCTCTCTATCTCACTCTCTCTCTCTCTTTATCTCTGGCTAATTTACCAAAATGGACGTTGCTTGTCATTACTTCTATTGCCTAAATTACCCACTTTGTAAGATACTGTCCCTCTGAAAGACGTTGACATTGTAAAGTGTGGAGTCTGTCCCTTTGTGCTCAAAAAGGCATACCACATCCACTCTCAATTCTGTGACAGGTTTATTGCAATGACTCCTGGAAATGGCACTGCTTTCAACTGGTAACGCATCTGAAATGGACTGATCATTTTTCAGTGGAAATTAAGGTTAGCTTATTAAACCCTTTGAAGGTAGGATGGATGTTTTAGGGGCTATGCTTACAAAAACGATCAAAAGAAGCTCTCTTTGAATAGGCCAAAAATCAAATTCACACATTCTGAGAGGAAAAAAAATTGCTAACGGGAATATGGTTTGAACAATAAAAGAATCTGTTAAAATTACCCATGAAAGGCACTTCCAGACAGCCAATTTCCATGGTGCATGTGACTAATGTCTTACTTTTTTGGGAGTTCACAGTGATTACTGTGGTTAACTTGTGTGACTTTGATAAAAAGCACATATCATTAACGCAGGTTCAACACAGACTGCATCCCTCACAGCACAATACAAATCTGCTGGCTGCATAAATAATTAAGTACAAAATCATTGCACTTCCCTGGGTGAGCATTTCAAATCCCTTGGCAGCTAAAGGGGCCAAGGTTTACCAGCACAAGCAGATGTAGAGAACAAAGGTGTCCCGTTCAAAACCTTTGGCATCTCATACGCAGCTCTGGTTCGCCACATCCTCCCCTGAGATGTGAGGTCAGGAGGTTGGAGGGATTGCTTTAGGGGAGAGCCTTAATGGATCCCTTTAGTGAGGAGATTCCCTCTGGGATAATAGCGTAATGGGACTGCAGGGTGAAGAACTCTCTACTCGGTCACTGGAGAGGACAGAGTTTGTCCTCTAGTTCTTATTTTAAGTACACTGACCCTTTTATCCCAGAGACAGGGCCAAAAAAATCCCATCAGAGTTCTAAAGTCAGAGAGCTTTATTGTGACTGGATTGCTAGTCACTCTTTTCTGTGAAAAATGGGCCAAATCCCTTCTGACCCTGACAGCCTTTCTCTCCAGCGTTCCTCAACCTCCCGCTCTTGGCAAGTGCTTTTGTTTCAGTGCACTGAGTGTAGGGATGGATGCTGGCTGAATGTGCAGGGTGTGGCAATCCTAGAACACTGTAGGGGGGAAACCGGTAATCGTTGCCCTCCTCCTCCTCTTCCTCACTGCCACACCCGTGACAGCCCTTAGAGAGAATTAATTTGAGAAGTGGGTGTTACCCATGGACCTCCTCCGCCCTAAATTCCTGGTCCAGTGAGAGAAGATTGAGTAAACAGCAGGCAGTCACAGGGCAGCATATCACTGGGTGAGATGATGGTAACATGAGCTGCAGCCCTGGTCAAAGAGAGAGGGTCCCATTGGGGCACTGTTACAGTGCCTGCCCCCCCGCCCCTCAGGGGTCCCAGAGACCAATGTACCCCCCTTCCCCCAGGGGCAGCTGCGGAAACGTTAGGTTAAGAGCCACTTTCCACCCTAGCCTCTACCGGAAAGGGACCCCTTTCACTCACTCATCAAACACACTGTCTGCACCGCCCTGGCCAAAAACACACACAGCAACAGGGTCACAGGTTTACCCATTTTTACGTGTGTGTGTGTGTGTGTGTGTGTGTCTGACCATTAAACATAAAATTCAAGAACTCTAACAGCAGGTCACTGCCCCACTCTGCGCATATCCACATCATCTCCAAGCAGAATGTATTAATCTTTCAAGAAAGCCTCCATAAATTTTAAAAATAGAAGAGTGATGTAACCTTCGTTAGGGGAGTTGCTTTCGTCAAACTGCTCCCTCTTCTGGTGGATGGGCTAATATTTTCAATCACAGCAAAGAACACTTGGACTATTTTTCTCTCAACCTCTGTTACTAAGGCATCTTATCCTCAGTTAAATCAGTGGGTGGTAGGCAGTTGAAAGTAGGTGACAGTGCAGTGACCCCAGCGGGCTGCCCTTCAGCTCAGCATGTCCTCTGTGGTGACGCTCTTCTCGCCGGCCTGGCGGGGCGCCAGATCCTTCGTCACCTCGGCGACCAGCTGTCAGCTCCAGGAACAGAATGGTGAGGAAAAGCCTTTAATGTGAAAGCCTCATAAAGGATTTCATTTAGCAGAAACCCGGAGGCTTCCTCCCATCCATAGGAAGC
Source organism: Albula goreensis (assembly GCA_022829145.1). Taxonomy (NCBI): domain Eukaryota; kingdom Metazoa; phylum Chordata; class Actinopteri; order Albuliformes; family Albulidae; genus Albula; species Albula goreensis. Next base: position 18,199,539 of record CM040759.1, read on the forward strand.
GCACACGGCTGGCGCAGATTCAAAGCGGACACCCCGGTCATGGCTCAGCCTTTCAGAGGAGGTCATCATCCCCCACTCCCCCCATCCCCTATACATGCTACTCTAGATGTACAACTGTGATATACAAGGCAGAATTCCTGCTCGGTCACAACATGGTGGTCAACAGACAATGGCAATGACCGAATGGAGCATCTACCAAGATTGACGGATAAAGAGGTCAGTGGTCACAGTTTTGCTCTTGATCTGCTATCATCCTTCTCTCTCGCGCTCTCTCTCTCTCTTTCGCTCGCTCTCTCCTCAGTGTATAATCATTTCCTGTTTCCAGAAAGTCAGTTCATTATGATGAAAAAGCAAATAATTTCTTTATGTCGGTCACCAATAAGAGCTTGACTGTCTTTCCTATACAATGGTATAAATACTTTTGATTCGGGATATCTGCTGATTGGGATGGCTTCTTGATTCTGGACTCATAGGAAATGTTTCATATTGGTATGTAACTACACACCACTTTAACCACATCCTAATCAATATATAACTTACCAAAAATTCACTGTATATGTTTGAATAAATATTCCAAATATGGATTTTCATCCTATGTTATTACATTAAATGCCAAGGCAGAGATGGTTCAGCGTAGCGCAGACCTCCCAGACCTATTGTTATTCTTGAAAAAAGTTGCTGTGTTTTAGTTTCTGCACAATGCAGGCATTGCACCCTGGGTCATGCTGGAAGACTTCTGTTCTCTCACTGCCAGACTTCTGAGATACCAGTCAGATTGAAAGAGATGATTGTCTGTCTGGAACAGTAAGTGCGTGCGGGGGTTAGACAGGCGAGCAGGAGGCTTCGCTGTGTGAGGTGGCAAGCCGGCTGCAAAGTAGGCCAGTCGCTCTGCTAGTTCCGCTACCCGGCAACACGACACTGAGGGAGACACCGGAGATGCCGAGTGACCTCTGACCTGAGGATACCGCCTCCGTGCCCTCAGGGGTCCCACAGGCTGCACGGTCTCCCTTATAAACACCAGAGAGGAAAACGTTATTCCCTCAATGTCTTTTCCAGAGCGAGACTCACATTGCCATTTAGCCTGCTGTCGATACATCTGCATTCCACAGACCCCTGAAGCACTTATCTCTTATATTTTCAGGAAACTGGGATGGAACCCTCCAACCCTGAAGGAAGGACACAAAGCAGACATCTCTATGTGCGTAGCTGCCCCTGGGACTGCCAGAGCAGAGGAGCTGGGCCATTTTATGGCTGGGCCAATAATTGGATGTAATCATTGGTACGCACTGTGGCCCCACATGGAATGAATTCAAAAGACTGAAGCTGCAGTTGGAATCGCAAGTAATTGCCTTCTATATTAGCACTGAAAAACAGATCCATACTTCCTAATGCAGGAAAAGTAAATGAGCACAAGTCAGCAGACGAACGGAAGCGGTGGTAAAAATAAAACATTAAAGTACAGGGTCCTTGCTGCTGGCTATCAGGCGGCAAGTTAAGATACCTGTTCATGGTGAAACTGAGGGAGTAAAGTGGAATAGGGGGTGAGCCAGTCAAAATCCTCATCGCTGTCTAGAGGCTTCTCCAGGTCAGGTGCCTGCAAGACTGGTGAATTGATCATATGTTGACTTTGGGCTCCTCTTTGGCATAGGCCATGTGTGCTTGGTGCTGCATCTGCAGCGTGGAAACGGGCAAGGGCAGGTCGTCACACTGACTGAATCAGTGGATTCACATATGCATGGCTTTCTCCTCTGAAGGATATTCTGTGGGAGACAATCATTAAGTGGAGCTGATAAGATAGTAGTTCAATAGGGGTGGGGAAAAGGGGGAGGAATGCAAGTGGATCTTGTTGTCACAGCTAAGGCCTAATTTATACTTCCTTGGTGAATCAGCATCAACAACTTAACAATACCTGTTGAGAATGGAGAGCCCCACTGACAGTACATGGCTTTGCTGGATTATATGTTTTGATGAAAAGGAGGGCATAGTCTGGACTCTGAGCCCTTTAGTGTACCGTTGTGGATTCAGAGAGAAGAGGGATGGGGCAAGCAAAAGATATAAAGAGGATACAATTAGCCTGATACTGTATATGCAGTCACCTACCATCTTTGGATCACACTGCAATGTCTTTGGCGTAACAAATCCTGTACCTTACTCAAAGGAACCCTCATGTAGAATCATTTACTTATAATTATTTGGATTTATAGCTAGCCTTCCAGCAGCCAGTAAATGTTAGGTCACAACTGGTCATAGTTCATATGATTAAGATGCACAGCTCCAAAGCACTTACAAATACAGATTGGATTTAATATAAACATAAGCATTAACAGTAGTGGGGCAAAAAGTGGTACTGTTCTACTGATTTTGTTTTGAAAGTATAAGCACAGAGGTACAATTTTTCCCAAACTTAGGTTTGATTTGTTCTTAAAATACTTTTCAGTGGTTTTAAATTAAATTCAATGAGCACAAATACAAATCAAACAACGGTTTACACAGCTTGAGGTATGTTTGGTGCTTACAGGCTCTTAAGAATACCCACAAATTGCAAGTTGATTTCCACTAAGGCTGAAGGTTTCAAGAATCACGTTTGGTAACGCACTTCATGCTCTGAGCTGAAGTATGTTTGAACAACAAGTCAATGACTAGTCAATAACATGTTTTTCTGCGCTAGGTTTTGAAGAGGCAACAAAAGATTGATGGGGGAATAAAGGTACAGCAACCAGAGACACAGTGGCAAAAACACACATAGGACACAATAGGACTACAAGGAGGAGATTGTAAACATGAGTGTTTGTTAGATACATGCAGAGCCCTAGGTGGCAACACACAAAAGAGGCAGAAGAAGTGGACAGAAATAGCTATGTGAGGCTCAGTAGAGGCAGTAAGTAGGTGCTGTTAAATGCCCCAGAGCTATGGGCTGTAGTTTAAGAGCATCTCCACACATGCCATCAGAACTCAAAGGTGCTTCTGTTCCCATGACTACAGAAACTGGAACTGTTGTCAAAGCCAGGGCAATCAGAGGAATTCAAATGGTATACCTCACCTGAAAAGAGTTGCAAATACATTCTAAATTCTTCTAAAAACTCTCTAAGAAGGGAGTTCTGTGCTCTCACACTTGTGTCATATACATGACGAGTTACATGTGGCATTTTTAATCTTTCTATGAATGTATTAGATAAAAAGGATTTAGGCCCTAATACCCATAGTTCAGCCTTCAGCAATATTAAGGTTTGTACTTATAAAAAATTGAGTTCTGCAAGTATTTTGAGTTTTTGAAGCATTTTGCAATCCCATTTTCAACAAAATTTTAACAGACTTGTCTTGGGAATACCATGGCTACAGTATGCTAGCATGTTTGGTACTGTTGTGCAAGAAATTTCCCCATATATCTACATGGCAGTACATTTATGCCATTTAGAACAGATTAACATGCAACTAAATAAACTGTAAATTATTGGACCTTGTTTTGTACAAAAATTAGACAATCAGTAGGCAAATGGCTAAAACTTGATGAAAAATGTCAAAGTGCTTTGACAAAGCCAGGAGGAAACAGGAACCTTGGTAAATGGTGCAGTTATAAGCCAACAGTACTCCTAAGGTGTGAGAATAATTACAACGATCCCATTTCCATTGGGAACAACTCTTGGAGAGTACTTACCTCAGGTAGACTAACGGTACGCTCCCTTGTGATACTTAACAATCATACCATGTGTTCACGGCACAATCAAAGATCCTTTTGTAAGACCTGCAGTGATGCAGTGCAGCTGCGATGCTAGAATATCTACAACTGTCTTCCATCACAGACGCAACCGCTACAAACCAAGAGATCTTCTCTCCGCATCACATCTTCACCCAAACATACTTTTTATTCTCCAAATTCAGAAGTCCCTCTTTTCCTGGCAAGGAAACTATATTTGGCAGATATTTCTGTCAGTAAATTGGATGTGAACTATCTCGTTCATGTGGTGAGGTAATTAAAAACTGATATGGACAGAGTGAAAAAATATAGATGTGGTATACCCCTAAAGAGGTGCCTCAGACAGTTTGTGTTCATACACACTCCATTCCACAATTTTGAAAAAAAAAAAGAGTGCATCCTGCGCACATCCTGAGTTAATACGTGAATAAAACATTGAATTCAAGAGGAAACATACACAGAGTAAATACAACTGATAAGGCAGGCCGACTTTGCAGTGTAGAAATGGGTCGAGAACCCTGTACATACATGATCAAATCATGATACAAGTAGATGGCTGGGCTATTTTTGCACATTTTGTTTTATATTAATGTTGTTTTATTGATTATATCATATTATAAATTATAGTATTTAATTTTTCCAAGAAATCTGATGTGTGCTAACCATATATTGCCTTCCGTATAACAGTCAATAGCCTTTGACCGTTGTTTGCAGAGTGTAACATATGGATGAAGTATGTTGCTTCTTCATTTATCCTGGATTGCAAAGGTTAAAGTAAGAAAGCTTCTTCACTGCCTCACAGAACAAATTATTTTGTCCTTCCAACACATTCTCCGGGTGAACTCAGCAAAGGGCTGTAACCCAATGTGAACTGGCAAACCATTCACTATAAAGGAATGTTAATTAGTAGCCCGATCTCCTGGTCTCACTAGTCTAGGGAGACTGGTTTTATGTGTTGAGGGCCTGCTGATCCTTTCTGATGCATCACAGTGGCTGGCTCTGGACCAAATTAAGGCTGCGTGTACGATCATAGAGAGCTCAAACTGAAAATTTTCACCTTTCCGCCAAACCACTGCCTTCAGAAACTGACGATGGCTGCAAATGCCATGAGTGAACACATCCTAGGGCTACTCCTGTGTCAAAAACACCCACCTCTTTTTTACAGTGGAGGTGATAATGGAGTGCTAGAGAAGAAAGAGAAATCACATTTGCTTTTGTGCAAGATCTTAGATTTCACCTCTTCCCGAGGGCATGTCAGTTTGGAGATTGTTACTGAAAACCAGTATAAAAAGAGTACATATATAGTTTATGGATGTTTGTTCAAAAATTGGTACAAGCCCTGGGTCTACTTCTCCATCGTGTTTGGCGTTTTCTGTATAGGTTAGAGAAGTGCAACGAATGAGTTAAAGACACGCACTCAACTGAAGCATGGCCCCATGTTGAGAGGGTGTGTTCTCACACCCCTGCAATCTCTCACTGTCATGTTAATTAGGGTAAAGGAGGGACCCAGATAAAAAGACTACTTCAATGTACCTTCAACCCCCCCCTCCCAAAATGACAGGCCAGCTGATTGATCACAGACAACCTTAAATGCCTCCCCCCACCCCACCAGCCCACTCCCATGTCCTGATCAAATGGAGGCCATCACAGACGCAGGAGGTGGTAGCTGTCTTGTCATAAACTCCCACATCCTTATTCTGGACTCTTCAATAAAAACCCTCCAATTCTGAATTCAGCAGCAGAGATGACAGGACCTCAAATCTTTCTTTTGGGAAGGGATATATTTTTCACCTTGGCGCTGACAGACTGACGCAGGCAGACTCTCCAGGTACAGGGCAGGGAGGGAGCACAGAGGCCCCTACAGCTGTTTTGTATCATAAATGATATGCCATGGGTGCAGAAGCGGCAGGGTTTCTGCTCATGACATCTCTCTGAGGCCTGTCAATGCGCAGATCTCCTAGCGCAGGCAACAGCTACACAGGACAGGGAAGACAAATAACAAAGAAATGGAAGGTGCACACAGGCACACTTTCACTAAGCAGTGGTGGGGATCACTTTTCCTATAGCTGAGTCACAGTGAGACAGCATGACTGCGTCCTTGAGACATTTTTCCAAACCCCCACAGAGTATATGTGTTATAGTGTATTGGGTGAAGCTCTGTAATGCCCCAGCTCTATTATACTGGAGCAAGAGTGCATTGGCATTGAATATCCAACAGCCAGAGATTTAGTTATTTGCATCAAACTAAATGCTAGTGTTTGCCTTGATGGACACTGCCATCTGTAACCAAAGACTGAGCTTAGATCCCATATTGCTCCAATTTGTGTACTTACCTCCTCTTATTTAATTTGATCAGCTTCAACAGTGACACCTTCTCTGAGACAGCACTGATGCTGGTTACATCTCAGTGTAGTTAGGTAGTTATGTTGTTTTCTGATGCCACCAGCCACTAGCTAAACTGGACACTACCATCAGTAATACTGGTAGAGGTTGGGTAAAATGAGCAAGTCTGGTTCCAGCTCCACTGTGGGAATGGGGCAGGCTAAAATAAGCTGAACTGTTATGCACTGGGAAAAGAATGGAACTAGTCAACCTGCTTACAGCCCTGCTGAGTTGATCTTGTCCCAGTTCTACTATGGGAAAAGGGTAAAATGAGGCACTCTGGTTCTAGTCCTACTGTTGAAAACAGACAACCTGCTCACAGTCCTTCAGTAGAAATACATTACAATGAGCTGGTCTGGTTCCACTTCCAGTGTAGGAGTGGGGTACAATGAGGCAGTCTGGTTCCAGTTATACTTTTAAAAAAGAGGATAAGAGGATTTATAAAGATAATAACAAAACGCTTGGTATTGGGGATCAGCTGTATTTGCATTCAGTGTGGGACTTTGCAACACATGTCTAATATAAATTAGTTGAACTGACGACTAATTTCAAACAAAACTGTGGCAGCCATTAACAGAAAAAGCGTTATAGAATAATTCATTCCCAAATGGATTTGATGACCACCGAGACTAATGACCGTGAACGTCTTAATGCACTGAAGCCTAAGGAAAAATTGTGTTGCCTGTAAATCTCAGGCAGTAAGACTGTAACAAATTCATGCAAGTAATAAAAAAAAAGAAAATAAAAAATAAGTCATGGCTAAGTTCAAAACTGTGTCTCACTGCAAAGGGAATTTTCCTACTTAAAATCATATTTTAAGCATTTATTTTAAACTGTTATTTTCCTCTTCTGTGGCTTAATGCAGAGTCTTTTTGATATTATAAACATAATGTGTTTCATTGAGACCTAAATCTGAGGACATAAAACGTTATCTTGTAATGGTCAACCTGGGTGGTTGTCAAAGCAAACCATAAACTTGATTTACTGGAGCAATTTTGTTTTCCACACTAAAGCTGAGACAGAAACCATGTGAAGTGATAGAACAATAAAATGAATGAGTGAGAACACAGTAAAGCATGTGCATTAATAAGCACCTTGCCAGGTGGATAATGATGACACGTTTTCAGGTGAAAATTGCACTGAAACACAGTTAATCTGACTAGTTTCATCATGGATACTTTTCATCATTGAGGGCTTTGTTACCGTTTTAATTGATGTGTAATCAGACACATTTTTTCATGGTTGGAAAAATCGTTTTGCTACTCATATAACTAATTTCCCTTATATCAGATCACAAATCAATGTTTGCAATTCAGCACATATACCAAAAGAAACCGTGACATTCACACTGTGCCCCTTGCACAGAATAACTAAAACAGTCCTTATGTTTCCAAAGGGCCACACATTGTAATGAATGCAAGTTCAGTTTCAGGTAGGACCTCTCAGCACACTGTAAACCTTGTCCCATGCCATTTTCACACACATAGCAGAGGAAACCGATGGGAGTTGGTATCTTTGTTCACTCTCTCTCTCTCTCTCTCTCTCACTCACACACCCAAACACACTTATCCTCTCACTTACCTCATCCTGCATACAGAATACAACCTAACCAAGTTCCAACAGATAGCAGTTCAATCAAATGCAATAATTTTAATTGCACTGAATATGGAGCATTCAACCTCACTAAACACTTGAACCTCACCATATAGCGTATTTTAAGAGATTAGTTTTATGAATGACCAGTCCTTGTGGTTACCAGTATTCCCCAATGTAAAACACACAGACAGCTGAATATTTTCAAGTAAATCGACGGCTCATAAATAAATGCGTGAATGAATGGATAAATAAATAAATCACAAGTCATGCCTCGATTCATTCTTAAACAACAGAGTTTAACAGTAATTCAGGGTTCTGTGGATTTTATAGATCAGTGTAGTCACTGCGTACTAACAAAGGTTTATTAAGAAGTACCCCGGGCATTGCGCGCAATCGGATAACCCAGAGTTGAGATTGCGCCAAATGCACCAATGTAACTTTGCCAGTTCGAATACTTTCAAATCAGCAAAACCGGGTTTTGCTCCAAAATAAAAACGCATGGGTTCCCAGCATCACTACAGGGCTGGACACTATGTCACCAAGTTGCTTTTGCAGGCGCACACTAAATACTGAGCCCGAAGCGTGGATCCAGTGGATGTCTGGAATAGGGGTTTTGTTTACATTCGTTCTTGCACTTCTGTGACCAAGATACCGCTCCACACACTCTAACGCTCTCTGTCATATTCTGCTACAGTATTACAGTGTCAATAATTTATTATCTTGATAATCGCTGATATTTTAGTTTTTAACAGGTATATACAGAAATAAACAGATGCCAAAATCTTACCTTCAAATGGGTTGGGTAGCACATTGTCACTGGAGCACTTCGACGTTAATAACAAAAGAAGTGCAGTGGAAAATGCTAAGTTTTCAGTCCAACGCCGGCTTGTCATGTTGCCCGGCTTGGGAGGAAAAGGCGATCAGATCGTATCACTGCAGCACGACCATAATATACAGTCAAACAGCTGATGTGGAGGAAGTGACTTCCTGCAATATGATCAAGTCCAGAAGAGACCGTTGGAAAAAAAATCTTGCCAGAATTACTAACAATGGTACTTGCTAAAGCTGTCAAACTTTTTAGCTAAGGATGGTCAACCTCCGGGTGTAAAAATCAGAAATTTGTGATTTTGGCACAGTATAGGTCTGTGTCAGACAGAAAACACAAAATAAAAAGAGGACAGACAATCAGGGAAGAAGAAGAAGTGTGAATCTGAAAAATGACAACGGTTTTCTTTTCTCTTTTTTTGCAATGAACAAAGTCTTGTCTCCCAATACGACCATGTGCTTCACCAAAAGGAATTCCGCAAGGTCCTAGAGCCGATTACGTGCCTAGCCGCAATAATGTGCAACTGTCGTCTCAGGGAGGCTTGCAGAATTTTGTTTGAAATCTTAAGTTTTTCTTTATACATTTATCTTTAGTGGTGGCCAACTAACTTGACGCCCGTATTATGGTCAGAGAGTACATTTCTGCTTCAGTGTTTCTGAGCTGCGCCTAGCACGATAGTATTTTTGCAAGAAACAAATTCAAGAAGCCAAAATGATAATTCTATTTACTGTTGAAACGTATTCAGCTTCAAACAAAACAATACAAGCAATTTCATCATAATAAAATGTGTACAGGTCGGGCTTTCTTGCGTCGATGAACATTCGACTGCGCAGCGCCGTTTGCACGAGAGTTGTTTTGAAGACCCTAGAATGGTCTGCTCACAGCACGTGTACATCCATGTCAGATGCCTTTTTTCCATCGTGCTTGACGCACGCTTGCACTGCACAATGTGCCACATGGCCAGCCATTCTGTGAGAGCTGCAGGGGAAACCCAGACGGATGTGTTAGGGGTTGTGACTGCTCTGAAGCTGTTTTTTAGTTTGGAAATATAGAAGCCACCACCTGGCATGGTATCCAAACAAATCAATAAAAAACTGCATTCAAACGCCATACAAGCACTGACCATACATAGGCCAACTTGCAAATGTGCGATGTGATTTATCAAGTGTGTGAATGTGTGTGAGAGTGAGCAAGTCTGCTGGCTGAACAATCCAACCCCTTGCAGTTCCAGTCCCAAGCCTTAGAGCTTGAAATCAGATCATGACACTGTTGAATAGTAATGGTTATTGCTGATCTGCACATCTTAGAAAAATCTAAGACTGGTAACCGATCTGACACGATGTTAATATAAACCTGTGTGTTTGCTAATATTAAAGTGCAAGGCACTTTACAGTTTGACTCAATTTGGGCTTTAGTTTAATAAAATGGTGCCAATAAATCATGAATGGTTTAGGAGTGTTTCAGAACATTATGGCAGAACTGGTTTTTTTTTTTTTTTTTAAGTGTGCGACTGGCAGCTTGTAGCCGTGAACAGAGTGAGGAGAACAGGAGTGGATAATGCAGCGAAAGCACTTACCAGGAACCTGTTCAGCCATTAGCAGAGACACTTGTCTTGACTGGAGTGGTCATTTAAAATGCTGGGGCTGGGAGGTGCGTAGGCAGGGGGGAAAAGCAACAGCTATAAATTAGGTAAGGAGTGAGCGCTGGGCAAATACAGTCCAGGTGGACGGTCACAGATGAAAGCTCCATTGGCCTGATCCATCAGAGAGCCTGCTGACCGGCCAAACATACGGCAGAAAACAGGCTAATAGAGACGACCAGAGGCAAAACCTCAACCTACCCTGACTGAACGGCTGCCATTTGATTTGGACCCACTTCTTAAATGAGGGTTGATAGTTTTGGACTCACACTTAAAACAGGGTCAGTGCTTCATACAGTTATCATTATCAGAAATACTGGCACATATTTGACGCTCATTAACCATAATTGCCTGTCTTTATATGCTCCATTTGCAAATTACTTCCCTGTAGTTATCAAGATGTTTGGGGCAAATTAATGACCAACATCAGACCTTTATTGGCAGACTAATCAAGTGATTTACAAAAAATATCAACATTTTTAGACATATTTAAAGACATTTCATTTTAGATACTTTTGCTTGTTCTTTGAAGACACCAGTGTTTGATATATTTTGCAACTTGCAAAGTTATAGGGGCAACACATGAGTTTTTCGAGAGAGACAGAAAAATAACAAGCTTGTTTTATTCAACTTAATGTAAACAATCCAAATAGGTACCTCATCATAGATATAATACTGTGCCATTGCATCTCATAGCTGTCTTAAGCAGGGCATTCCCAAAGCTCCACTAAACATTTGATATGTTTTGTTGTTGAATCTGCTTAAAACAGCAAGACTTCAATTTCTGTTTTCCTAGGTCAGAAAGCCATATTTACAGGTTATATTTACTTTTAAAGAGGCATAACTAAACTGCAATGTCACCTCATAGCTCTTTCTCAACAACGTGTCTGACAAAGGCTTCTTTCAATGTCAGTCTCCAGAGCTACATTAACTGGGAGTTTTAGCTCCCAAAAGACCCATACCCCAAACCCCAGGCTAAACTTTATCTGTGAGCGATAGGAGGTTCTTCATTTCTTGACAGCTTATTTGCTTATCAGCTTCTGTTTGATACAAATTCACTTCTTCCTTACTAAACTAAGAGTAGTTATCCTGAATTGACTGTAAAAGCTGTTTTGTGTACTGGATTACTAGGTACCACAAGAGGGCACAAGAGAGTAAAAAAAAAAAAAAAATCAAAACTGAAAACTTACCAGTGTATTTTAGAACATTGTACATTCATGAGCAGAGGCAGGTCAAAAGAATGAGAGGTTTGGGCTAGTAAAAGAATATTATACATCTATATTGGCAACGAAAATCTATGCGCTTTCATGGATGCAATCAGATTCATTGTTTAATGACCATCGCGTGTGAACAGCAGAAATGCCGAAAGGAGCACTAGTGCTGTCATTTTAGAGCAATTACCAACTAAACAACTATTTAAAATGAGTTCCTCACAGCATGTGCACATGCATGTCAGGTGATGCTGTTCCATTGTGTTTGCTGTTCTCTCATATTACACAATGCGCCTCCATCATCCTGCACTGTCACCACACAACATTTTCTGTCCCCAAAAGAGATTATCTGCTTCCACTAAACCTCTTTACTTTGGCGATGGTCTTACTTCAGAATGGTTATGTTTTATTTCTGCTATACTTGCATTGTCTTATCCTTCACACTAACAATTTTGGACAAGGAGCATAAAATTCTTTTCTGATGTAGTCATCGTTCGTGTGAAATGTGTTTATTTTTAAATAAATATTGTCTGTGGAGACACACATATAACTGACCCCCACCACACACACAGTCACACAGACACACATATTTATTTTCTAAAATGGCGTGGTTCATTTGATTAATTGCCCATTTCAGTCCATAACATTGCAGTGAGTACAGAGAAAGCATTCCCAAGATTATAGGTTAGTGATGCCGCCAGCTCTGTTGGAACATAATTGCATACACACTGATCTTCCATTCATTACACTGTTTCTTCCATGAACGTCACCATCCTGTACGTTTTCCAGAGCACAGGCATATTTATCATTTGCATTTAATTAAATGTTTAACTTTGGTCCATGAAAGCAATGCAGCGGAAGCACTGCATGCGTTACCACGCCATCAAACAGTGTTTATTTCAACGGCATCTGCCAAAGGAGCGACAAACGCTTTCCCACCATGGCACGGCTGAGCTGAGAGTGGGTCAGGTCCAGGGACAGGTGCTGTGCTGGACAGGTGCAGCTGAAAAACAGAGCAGGCATTGCGGCTGTCCCCTCTGTTCTGTTCGGCCTTCCCCTCAGTCCAAGTTCCTCTGGAGAATCTGATCCAGTAGCTTCTGCCAGGAAACACAATCAAAAATGCGGCTCATGAGCAGAGTTGAGGATTACATACAGAGGGCATAGTGACACGACAGACACATTCTGACCTCCCGGTTTCATATCTCAGGAGAGTTTATCTGTGGTCCTGTGTGTTCCCTATGCTCCATTTATTCTTTCTTCGTGAACATTTACATCTCATTTTCATTCTCTATATTGTATCAAATATTGCAAAACTATAAGGTGTTGTTCATCCACATTCCCTCCTCTCAGAATCCAACTGATTTGCATTTAACCGTTAATAGTTTAGCATAAGTATGATATGATGAATTGGGTTGCAGCCATCTATATTTCTCCAAGTAGGTGAGTTATCCTACTTTCAGTTATTCTCTACATTTATAATGTTTTGATTTTGGCTTGACAACTCAAGAATTGCAATGGATTGAGATCAGTTTCACTATCTGTGCATAGGTAGCTAAAGAGAGGGGCTAGGTTCCCTCTCTCCTGCTCCTCAGTCCATTTCTGCTCCCTGTGACATTCCTGTCTCTGCTGAGAAGCGTTAACCTCGTGTTCAGACATCCATCCCCACAGCGTGATGTCACTTCCTCTGCCAGCTCCACCTGTCCCCCTGTTAGTCCCCAGTGCCCATGCCAGGACGCTAGGCCCTCTCTCTCTCTCTCTCGTCAGATGTCTCAGACTCGGCTGTGACAGAATGGCTGAGGCTGTGGGCGGGGTTCTCAGCTCCGCCCCTTGCAGAACGGTGCCACCCCACCAGCAAAGGCCCTTCTGTTGCCATCGGAACGCTGGCCTCATGTGCGTTCGCCACAGAGGACAAAGAGGCTGTTCACAGCTTGGCTACGTTGCCAGGGGAGAGCTGGAAGCCGCAGTGAACACTAAGGGTCTGTTCTCATCTACAGCCGGATGGGTATAATATCAATGACTGTGTATCGGAAGTTGAAGTCTGGCTATAGCAGGGGTGAGTGGAAGAATCCAGGCAAATCCAGACAACCTTGAAGACCCAGGGGCCTGAAGAGTGTTAAATCACACAGCACCCTCTTCAATCTTCAGCCATTTTTTTTTCTTATAAAGACAGCAGATGAAATGTCCTTTCAACTTGCATGTACAATAACGAAAATGACTGATTGATCATTTTTTTAAAAAAATCTTAATATATGAATAAGTTTATAAACAACATGATGGCAGTAAAATAACATGTGAAGCACTGAACTAGAGAATAGGCACTTTTTATTGAGTGGTGTTTGCTATGCTGGATTTATTTTGCCTTACAGTGCCCTCTAGTGATTTTATCCAATTAATGCAACTACTCAGTGAATGAGTGAGTGATGAAGACAGAGACATAGCTGTTTCCTCCGTTCTTGGTTAAGAAATTGCTATGAAATTATTTGGAAAATGACATAGGACATACAATCAGTTGAATTTAAGGTCAAAACCAACCACATCTTCACAGTTATATATACCTGAGATTGTCCACCACGAACACTGTGAGCGGAGGGGCAGACAGATAGTGTGCAAACCTACACTTTCCTCCCACCTGCCTGTGGACAAACAGATAGAAAGGGCACTATGGCTGTAGATTACATACAGCCCTCTAAAACACAGTCAGTCCAGCAGAGAACATCCTGCAACCCTCCCAGTTCGGTTGTGAGCTTGTCACCAGTCTACAGCTTCAAGAAATAATGGAGGCAATTGATTCTGAGTAATATTGAGCAGATAATATATGACCTACCTAACTGCTGGAGGGTATGTAACCTCCATCAGCATTTTAAAATTTAGTGCTGTTATATGCTTAGAGGTAAAAAAAAAAAAATGCAATAGTTTGTATGACGAATATGATGCTGATCATTGAAATTCAGCCTCAATATGAAATGGAAGGCAATCCAAGCTTAACTTATTCAGAGTGTTGACTGATCCATAATACTGAACTACCCCCAAGGGATCCAAGACTACAAGCCCCTCGCCCCTAACTCTGAAATATGCACATTGACGAAGAAAGCATCACCATATTTGAGGGGTTTGCTGCACATGATCAAGGAGCAGTAATTACTTTTGCACTCAAGCTGAGTGTGTCCCAAGAGCCTTATTGACATGCCTGGTGCCTAGGCAATGGTCTTTCATTGGTCGTTCCTTTGACTCTGAGTTTTACGTGTCTTAGGTCTGGTTTTATAACCCCTAGTTGCTGATTGCTTCATTTGGAGTGGCCCTCAACTTCAAACCTCATATCGAGTGTCACTTCCTGTTGATTCAAGGGGAAGGGAACATGCTTAGGACTCCATCTGAATTAAGCCAGTGTTGTAAGAAATGTTTGTGAAGCATACTATTGATGTGTTCAAAAGAAAGAGCGTCTATGGTTGCTGAGTGGCTCATTCTGCCAAGGCACTGCACCGGTGTGAGGATAAGCCCCACAGCTGGGGATAAAATCTATAGGGATCCAATCATTTAGATGTATGTTTCTCCTCCTGCACCTGTGCCCCCTGCTGGTCAATGAGTCACCTGCAGTCTGCCAGCAAAAGCTGCCTATGAAAGTGCACTCAGCTGCCTGTGCTTTCAGACTGGACTCTCAACCACAGAACACTGTGACACAACGCTGCAGAGATACTAATATCACTATTGCGATCCCTGTGCTCCTACGTACAACAAGGTATCAGTCTAAGAAGACAATTGCTTTCACAAATTATTAGAAGAAATCCACTTATTGTTTTTGTTTTGTTAATTTGTTAAATTTAGTTTCAATAAATGTGACACCTTCAGTGATATTATGAGGCTAAACAGTGACCTCTGCCGGGTGAAACTGAACTTGACTCAAAAAACTGGATATTGTTGCTTTTACTTTGTAATTAATTCAACACATTCCCTTGTAACCAAATTTTAAATTGAAATATACCGGGGTTGCTAACTTAGCATAAATTTACATACTGCAATAAAAATTGTAATTCTGACACTTCCCCAGAATCCAAAATCCGGTCTGAATATCTGCAAAATGTGGCAGAGTTAAAGCACATCTAGTTTAAGACCAAATGTTGACGTCAGTAAAAACCTAAATTCAGGTTTGGTAGCCGTGCCCTTTAACACTAGATCAGCAGTTCACACACCAATGCTCAGATCTCTCAGATCTGACAGATTTGTGTCCAACCCATGGCCTCAGCTGGCCCTAACACTCTGAGAACGGGAAAATCCTCCACACCGTGCCTGTCAGGAGTGCTAAAAAACCCCCGCTAATCAATTTACACCTCCGAAATTGAAAATCCTCATCTAATTTGAGCGTTCCTCACACCTCCGATTAAGCTCCCTTTTTCTGATAAGATTTCAAATCACAGGGAATTTCACTAGCAAAGATTTCAATTAATCAGAGAATGCCTTCAGGCAGTATGTGGCTATTATTTCTAACATTTACTCTATTTCAGAACAAACTGATTTTATATATGACTTTTTCTCCACCACCATTTCTGTGGCCTTTTCCAAAGTTTAATGGAGCCTGTGGCATCAGGGTTTATATATCCCATACACTCTGCTCTCTGGTTACACATATGACAGAAACAGCTCAATCAAGTTTTTAATTATAATCTGTGAACCCTTAATTTTGCCACAGAGCCTTCGTGTATAGCAGCATAGGACTGACACTTCGGCATTTGCTGTTAGAATGACAAGGATATTTTACATGCCGGGTTCAGGAGAGAGTGGTTTTTTACTACTTTTTTTATGAACATTACATATAATGAAGTCTGCCTCTCCACTGTCAATTTCTTCAGAACCATGTCAGGCAAAGGGGTATTGTCTGCAGATCTTTACATAGTGTCACCTAAGGTAAGGGAATCAGAGGGGTGGGTATTAGCTACCAGGTGCACCTTCATTGTTACAGCCGGAGCACTTCACTTCAGACTGAGCACCACAGTAATCAAACATCCAGGTGTAGTGGAGCACAGTCAGGAGCATGTCATGCCTCCCAGGATGAGATGTTCTCAAAGCTGAATCAGTTACTAATGATTACAGTCATTTAAAATACAGTACCACTTCCAACTTGAATCTGCAGTTATATTCAAAGATACACTTACAAAAGAAGCCATTAAAAAATCCCACAGTCCCATTTCATAACCCAGTGCAACTGCACAAATAAAGTCCTGCTAATGAAATCTCACAGGAAACTATTGCTGGGGTCATTGAAAACCAATGCTCCACCTCGGTCCTGAGCTAAACCACTACTCCAGTCAACATCAGCTGGCTGTGGTGGGCTCTGAAGAGAGGTCTTACCTTCTTAAAGACCTCGGCCCGCAGTCTGTTTGTCTGCGACATCGCTCTCTTCTTCTCTTCCTCTCTTCTCTTTTGAACAGCAGGAAGATTGCAGTAATTCCTGATCAAATATGTGAATTCCAAAAAGAAAAGAGAGAGGGTAGGGAATACATTAAGCATCAAAGAATGTTTTATGGTAATGGAAATGTATTGCACAATTTGACAAATCAATAAGATTTCCAAGAAGCCCTTTCAATGTCTGAAATTGATACTGAATAATTCAAACAAATACACAAAATACATATACAGTCAGCAGGAAGAGCAGCAGTAAGTAGATGCAGTATTTCTCCCCTGCATGTGAGAATTACATGCTGATAGTTGATGGCAAGTATGTAAGATCAGAAAGAGATTGGATTGGCTAAAGATAATAATGTAATGCTGCATACCTCTTGGATCTGAGCAATGGCTCTTTTCCTGTCATGGCTGTCTCTGTGGGTTTATGGTGGTTATCTGTAAACACACACACGCACACACACACACACACACACACACACACACACACAGAATCATGATGGAGCAGAAGATCCACATTTGTAATGCTCAGATCATACCTGTCTCTGGGTTAAAAAGACTGATTGTTATCATTGCATCACATTATCAGGGACTGAACATCAAAGACTCACACAGCATGACTGAAACCTTGGCGAAAGGATACCTATGTTTAGACATAATTAGTCATTTTCACAAAACGCTAATTAACAGACTCTTGAAACATGCCCTCTGAATCTCAGCCTGGGGCCCACCTGTGTACACTGGCTTTCATTCCAACAAAACTCTCAATCAATTAAAGAAACCCAACGTATACCCTCCAGTGTTTCCATGGCTACTTTGATTCTTTTTATTAATATAATTATTTGGATAGTTAGGATGTGCTACATTTTTGTAGGAGTACATTTTCTGAAGGAAAATATTTATTCTCAGTGTCCGGGCGCACACATTTTTTGGGATGTAAGCCTCCAGCGTGAGACGGTTGATTGGAGGGACTCACATCAATAGCCAATTTCCTCATGTATTCAAATTTCACTGAGGAATCAGAAACAGGAAACAGAAAGCGCACAGTTATCAGTGTACACACAAGCTGTTTCAGCAATGATCCAAATGAAACACCTGTTTCAGATGCAATGTGGCTATTTGAATCATCAATTTATGCCTAGTATTTGATGAACAGATCATTTCTTCTTGGTGTTACCTAAGGCATTTTCATCAGTCCATATGGTCATTCCAGTCAGTACTAATGTAATGGAAAGGTGTTGAAACTGCAGATAATTCCGATATCTAAAACAAAATGGACGTTTTAAGAAGTGAATGCTCTCATTGTAGGTGGTGCAGTTCCTAACAAAAAATGGTTCAAAAATAAATTAGCATGTTGTGGTAAATGCAAAATGTGTCGATACACACTGTGTTGATACAATTGCAGCTGCATCTTTGCATCCATTATGAAGTATTCTGCTATATTGTTCAGCTAATGGAAAGTAATGGGCGTTTTTGGTCTGATTAAAATTGCAAGAATGCACTTCCATAAATGAAAAGGTACACATGCTATTAACCACAAAGAAGGAAACTGTAGCCAAATCCCCTTTGAAGGATTTAATGCAGGGGAGTTGAGGAGGCATTTCTGAGAGACAATAGCGCAGGGATTCACAGAAGTGCCCTTTTGAATTCCGTTCTTTGACGTGTGCCATTCACTCCTTTGTTCCCTCAGCTTCTCATCCAGATTACTGTTGACCTTCAGATGGGTTTCAAAAATGTAGAAGAAAATCTCCTGCAATACTTAAAATATTGTATACCATCTGTTCATTCAGAAAAAATATATGGATGTTTTGCAAATCTGTTTTAATTCATTTTAATTGTGAACAGCTAGGGACTCACGCCCTTAAGTCACACAGTTTTAATAGTTTTAGTGACTAACACTAAACCCAATGACTTGAAAGTTTTAAAGGCTTACAAATGCTCATTGTGTCTTTTTTAAGATTCAATTTTCCTTGTTAATGACCCATTTTTGTCCCTTGATCTCCATTGATTTTGCCCTCATAATTAATTTTCAAGAACTGCATTTATAGGCGGTCAAACTAAATTGTATTTTTTTTAATCAAATGTCTGCCAATACAATACTACGAAATACAAATTGAAATTTCATTTGGTCACAGTCTGAGGCCAGGAAAAAAATGACTTTCAAAGGTGTCACTTAAATGAATGTGGTTCTGCAAAATGACCAGAAGAGGGCAGAACACCCAATGAAATCAGAGAACTTTTCAAGCTCAATCTGATCAATGGGCTCAGCAGCTTTTATTTAACAAAGTTCTTTTATATGTCAAAATTGATAGCTGTGTGAACAAATTAATAACACAGGAAGATTATGGTGATATCATGACTGATAATATCCCGTAGGCAAAACTGTGATTGGCAATATTTTTGCCTGATACAATTGATTCCACAAGCAGGGGCGTGGAAGGCTGCCAGTGGCAGTGAAAGAGAATTTTTTCCATTGTGCTGTCCATTGAGCCGTACAGCCTATGCTTTGTGCCAAACTGCACAGAACGATCTTGTATGTGGCATCTGGCCACCGCAGCTGCAGTGGGACAATGGAGGGCCGCAGAGAGAAAGGCGCAGAGCAGTGTGGGAGTGTGCAACATGGACACGGTACCACTGAGGGGATTAGGGCCGGCGCTGCGCCTCCTCCTGGCCCCCTGAGTGGAGCCTGGCTCCAGGGCGGAGCGCTGCAGAGCCTCCCTTTTCCGCGCCCGTTGCTCCACCTCCTTGACCCGCCGCTGGGAACGGCTGATGAAGTCAGGCCGCAGAAGCTCCAGGGCCTCCTAAAAGACAGTGCCTCTATTGTTAATGTCGCCGCTACTGCTAATACAACAGCCATTACTGTCAATGGTTATTGTTGCTGCTACTGCTACAATTACTGTTACTGTTATCTGCTAATAGCCACCGATACTACTGTTGATGCTGCTACTGACACTGATAGTGATGCTGCTATTACTATTGATATTGATATAGCCACTAATTCTGCTACAGATACTTTTTACAATTACTACTAATTCTCTGCTACTAAATCACTGCTACTGTCACAGTTAAAGCTCTGGCTATAGCTCCTGCTGTTGCAGCTGGTACGGGTACTGCTGCCGCTATTTTCTACTGTTCCTGCAGTTACTACTGCTACTTCTACTGCTAATGATTGAGCTACTGTTAATGATATAAGTACTGCCACTGCTAATTATATAGCTACTGCTATTGCTATCACTAATTTTATAGCTACTGCTGCAGTTACTCCTACTGCCACTGATTTTGCTATTGCTACTTGTGCTTTTGTAATTTCTTTGAGCAGTTACTGTTTTGGCTACTGCACTGTCTCCACAGCTTCTGAAGAGTTACTTCTCAGCTTGGAAGAAAATATCCCCTCTTGAGGTTCCTGTGACTGGCCAGCTTATACAGAGGACCACATGCTGAACTGGAACAGGCATGCATTCTGATTATGTTAGAGAATCAGTCAAATACATTCAGCTAAGGGTTCCTAAAACAGCCGTCTCCAGTTCTCTTCAGTATGTGATTGGAATCAAATGTAGAAGAGCCAGAAATTAGGCAGCTTGCTGGATATCTACTGCTATTGATTTGCCTTCTGCATTCATGTGTTGCATGTAGTATGCAAAGCTTCGTCTCCCTTGCTTGTTTTGATATGTATGCGTTTCTATTTTCTTTATAAAGAATGAACTGCTGTTTTTTTAAAGCTTCCTGGCCAGAAAATATTTTCAAATAGAGGTCATTGTAAATGTACCTTCCAACAGCAGATGAATTATGAAGTAAAGAAATAATTGTGTCATTACGTTATGATAAGAAGTTCAATCAAAGTAAAAACTGTTAAGACATTTAAAAAAGTAATTGAAAAAAGCATTAAGGGCAGTTATTTTTCACAGCATAGCATTTTTTGTGATATTCAAAGCTGAAATTAAGCAAAAATGCTGAGTAGAAAAACAAAGAAAAAATCTTCTTCAGTTTCTTCAGAATTTCCCTTTTTGTTCTTTCAGTATATCTGATTTCATGCACACAGTGTTTTAGCAGAAATAAAGTTTCTTTGTGAACCTAGGGTAGTCAAAGGTGAGCCCAAACTTACTCTAAGAGTGAGGGGGGGTGCAATATCTTCTTGCCGGTCAGAGAGAGGATCTGGCCAAATGGAACCCCCATGAATGGGGCGTGGACGTGCCTTTCTCCCGGTATTACCTTGGCCTCGTCTGATCACCCCCCCATCAGGGGGACCCCTCTCCGCTTTCCCAGAAACCTTTACTGAGAGAGACAGAAAAGAACTGAGCATCCCCTAAAGTCCTATTGAAATTATGCAGTGTAAAAGTTACTGGGGTACAGTCAATAACACAGAGCAGAACAGAGAAAGCAGTGTGGCACATTAAAAGCAGCATCTCCTCATGGTGGCACACAAGAAGATCAAACAAATGTTTCATCAGAATTGGTCTCATTACGACTTTAACACAGGCCTACCTCAAGTACCCATATTTCACTGAATCCTTTCTCCTCCCATTACCATGGTAGGCAGACACTTTATGATTTCAATGAAAACGGATGGATGGGTTCTGTCCTTACAGTATATCTGCTGTCTTTATCTTCTGTACTAAACACCATGGGAGCCTCCTTAAGGAGTGGCCATATGCTCCTAACACATGTCTCACTTTCTTATCATAACTTTTTTCCCTATTTGATTTGAACATTTTTATTTTTTTTCTGATAGCAACATCTGGGTGGATCAGAATTGACACCAGTGATGCTGACACAAAGCAGCTCAGTACCTGAAGCATTTTCTGAGTCCTGGGGTGTCGCTGACTCCTGCGCCATCTTTGACTCCTGTGCTGAGATGAGGTTGGTCATCTTGTTGAGCCGGGCTTGGAGTTTTATGTTGGCGATAATGGAGGCAGCATTTAGAGCCAAGATGGCTTCAGCACTTTGATGGGCTCCTGTTTCTGGAATAGAGGACAAGGCATCAGATCTGTACCAGTCTAAGGGCCTAATATTTCATCACAGGGGAAACAGCTACAAATAAATATCTGTACAGGTTTAGAATAAATGCATCTTTGATAATTAGTAGTATTCTAATTGTGTTTTGGTATGGCGTAGTCACACACTGACCACACAAAATAAAGACCTGGTTTTTGTCATTCATATGGAGATATTTCCTCTTGCTCTAGCATAACAGATGAATCACATTATTTTAGTGTCACCGGGACATCCATTTTTGAGTACAGGCTCCGAGCAAGTCCCATATGTTGGGCCGGTAATGTGAAGAGAAGATAAATTACGCTGATCTGTGAGACCTATCATTTGTAATGAATGTGGGCCTCCTCTCCCCCTCCCATCCACATGGCCTAAGAGCCCTCTGCAATGCTGCTGCTGGTGACACTCAGACATGAGTGGAATGCATCAGTATCAGCCCATTTGGGCAGACGCAAGCACAACAAGCACAATGACAATGTGCTGTAGTGTAGGTGTTCAGTCAGTCAGACTCACTATGATCACAGACGCACTGTGTTTGTGTATAGACTCTGTGTCAGTCTGTTGGTACATGTGTATGGGTATGCGCTTGGTTGTGAGTGTATGTTTGTGCATATCTGTGTGTGTGTGTGTGCTTATGTATGTGTTTGTCTGTGATTGTGTGTGTGTTGTGTGTGTGTGTGTGTGTGTGCATAAATTTTACATTGCATTTATGCATTCAGTGGATGCTTTTATTCATTGCATTAGTACATATAAAAAAGGTTAGGTGAAGAGCATAGATGATACTAAGTTATCAGTGTCACTACTGACAGCAACTGTTATTAAATAAACCATCAATATCAAGTGAAGTGCCCTAGTAGAAGCAAGAGGGAGATTGAGCATACAGTGTTTTAAGAAGTGAGGGGATTTGAGGCTATAGTGTTATATGTGGCAGAAGTTGAATTTTCAGAGCAATATAAAATGCTCAGAGTTAAGGGTTTGTAGAACAAAAATGTAGCTCAAGCAGGTAATTGTTTGGTTTGCAGCTGGAGATACACAAAGCTATCTTGACTATTTTAGGGAGCTCATCCCACCACTGGGTGAGAGTTGGGTGTGTGTGTGTATGTATGCCTGCATGTGTGTGCCTGCGTGTGTGTATGCATGTATGTGTGTGCATGTGTGTGTGTCCACACGTGTGTGTGTGTGTGTGTGCATGTGTGTGTGTGTGTGTGTGTGTGTGTGCATGCAGTGCTCGAAAGAGAAAGTCAGGGATCCTTTACACAGGAAGCTTCCACCCTCCTGTCACAATAGTGTAATGCTTTACTGTGGCCACTCTCACTAAATATTTTAAAATGTTGTCATTTTCTGTCAGGAGCTGTACAAAGGTTTGCTTTTAGCAAAAAAGCTCAAGCGAAAAGAGCAAATAAACAAAACAAAAGTAGCGCACACCGAAAGAGAAAACAAACTAATATTGCTGCAGGGGTCAAAGGTCAAAAATGGTTTGCACATTGATTTAGTTACCTCTACAAGTCACTGGATTTTTTTTGGCATGCTTTGCAGATTGTAATTTTCCTGGAGCCATAGCATTACCTCTGAGAATAGATTATACATGCACACCAAGTGTGGGAAAATAAACGGAGGTGAAAATGAGAGAGAACCTGGAGGCGGAGAGGAGCTCCTCATTCACTGCAGTGGTATTTGACAGTGAGACACTGCAGAGCTTTTATGCGCTTATGTATCATTTAAAGAGATATGACGAGATGAGAGGAGGCATCACATCCATTATGCATACCAAAAATATATCAATAGTGAATAACCAAAATAAAGGCTTGAACTCTCAAGCCTGGGGGTTACGAGTCATCCCCCAACACAGGACACCAGTCTGTCTTAGGGCCATTATACCCACAATCCATCTCTATCAGCAATTGGGATGGAGACTACAGGGTCAGTCGAACTCTGACCTAAAAGCCTTCGGAAATCAAAGCATGTTTGACTGCTTAAAGCGGTTGCTGTTGCTGTTGCATGGAAGACTATGAGACCACCAAAAACAATTAGGTATGCATTTTCAACTTGTATAGTGCAGTACCTGCTTTAATAACTGATGAATTCTGGCTCCTGCTATGTTCTGTGTGAGGTCCAAGTCCCTCCATGGCGCCCACATTTTGTTTGGATGACTCCATGTTTGGCTGACTCGTCTGTGCACCAGGCAGGCCAGCAGAGGAGGGCTGCATATTTGGATTGCAAGCAGTGTTGCTCATGCAGCCAATATTTGCTTTCTCAGGAGACCCGTGGCTCTGTTGCTTTGTGGCTGCATCTGGCAGACCGTGCAAGCCAGGGTTGGTGTGTCCTACCACACCGGCAAAACTCAATGGCCGCCTGGGTCTTCCCGAGTGTCCCCCTGCTGGTGCTCCAGAGGAGGGTCTGCCGAGGTGAAGGGATAGAGTGGACCTGTATATCTTCTGGCCAACAGCTGGTTCCACCAACGAGACAGAGCACGACTTGTCCAGGTGCTGGGCAACGTTTTGAGAGCCCACTGATGCCTCTGTGTGGGCAGAAGGCTGTGTGGAGCCAGACAGTGAGCAGCCCGCAGGGTCTTTTCTGTCCTGCAACCAGGCCCGGGAGAGGGCATTCTCCTTGTCTTCCCCCTCAGTGTAGCTGTACCTGAACTGACGTGGTTTCACCCCAGAGCTGGTCTCCTCTATACAGCTGCCCATTTTAGCCACCTTTATTGCCGAAGCACGTCTTCTCAACACCACTGGCTGGCTGGCGTGGTTCGCAGGCTGGTTTTCGAGGCTGGGAGATGTGGAGGAGGATGTGATGGAGCACCTGTCGTCATCATCTTGAGACCTGGTGTTGGGGACCAAAGGAGCGGTTTGGCGCTGTGGCATCCTTTGGGCTGTCACAGTAATGGAGTTAACCCCAGGTCTCTTCTTGGGTGGCATCTCTGCACCAGCTGGGGGTGCCATGGGGCGTGAGGGGACTGGAGCACTCACCGTCCTGTGTAGAGGGGTTTTCCTGTGGGATACTGCACCCTCCACACCATTGTAGTAGTCCCCAGAGTGAATCCCTTGGGAGAAGAATGCTGATCTCCTCTCCTCCCGTCCCTTTCTCCACCACTCCCGACCAAGCTGCAAATCACTTTCCAAAGAGGCAAAGTCTCCCCTGCCTGATGTCTGAGGACAGAGAACAGAGATGAAACGGCTTATCATCATTACAACTTAAGAGGATTGTCATTCTCCACTTCAACAAGCCTGTCTCTGTGAGTGGGATTGGAAAAATGAGGGCTAGGATGGTCTTTGCTGTCACCACTGTGAGACTGCAGCGGTTTGAACTTAAAATGTTCTTGTTTCCATGGTGGCAGCTAATCTGTTGAGGAGTACACCTCTTCTGTGTTTATTAACAGGGAAGAGTGAGATTTCATGACCCAGTAATGGGTTGAGCTAAGTAGAGCAGTCGATCACTGATTTCTCTGAACTAATCAAGAGATTTTCCAATAAAACACAATTACTGGTAACCTGATATCACATGGGTACCATGCTTCTTTGTGAAGCCTCATTTTCCCCACCGATCCATTGTTTTTTCCTCTATATTTTCCCATTCCTTATACACTGCAGATTCACCAGCAATGAAATACTGCCTATTTTGTAAGAGGATGACAAAGACAGTATATATTCAGTTCATACTTGTACATGTGCCCTGTCAACTAAAGAGTGATGACACTTAAAACCTTAACTGGCTTAACCCTTGTCTTTCCTCAGTGAGGCGGAACCAGTTGTTGCTTCACCATTGTAACAACTGACGTCTAGTCGAAGGTGATAATGGCATAGTGCCACCGATGTCTATACCAATGTAGCTCTAGTTAAAAAGATGCAGAGCATGTTTCCATGCACAATATTTGTAAAACAAAGACGAATATATTTAATTTCTGTGCTCTATCACATCAGCCTTCACCACTTAGAGGTCATACAGGGCTGTGCAGAAACAGATCCAAAAAGAAACTGATGCAGCTGTACATATTTCATGACCAAAGATTCACAGCTGTACGACAGTAATTGGACAGCTCCCAGCAGCTGCATTCAAAAGACTGTGAATGACATTGTAGACAACTTCAGATCTGATTTATTGCAGTCATCTGAGCAAGTGCTGTCTAAACAGAATCAAACATAAAGTAGCATGTTGGGTGTGATAAAAGCAATCTTGCTGATGTTGAACTCAGATTGCTTTGTTGAGGCTTTTGTTTGTTCTTTTTGTCACATCTTTGTCACCGTCTCCAGCATAGAATCAACAGGTGCAGGGAGGAAGCTCACTGCAGGGCATTATCTTCTTCAAGAGCTGCACTAAAACAACCAACAGCAGAGTGCCATTCACACCTTTTTGAGAAGTTTTATCAGCAAAATTAATTACGTCTTAGTATTGTTTGTTGCTAGCAATAATATCTGGCTAGTGCTAATTATGTTTTACAAAATAACCCGAACAAATGATTTTCATGATTATATCTTAAGCCATTAAATTAAGCTGTTATCTTGTTATTGAGATAAAAACGCTGAAAAATAGCAAGAAATAGGTTTAGCCTAAAGCATTTCATATTCAGTCATTCAATGTTTTGTTCTTTCACCTATTATACTGTTAGGCGTTTCATTTTAAGCACTAGCCACTCTGGCCTTTTCATTGAGAAAGGAAATTAAAACAAAGCAAGGCTAATTTGACAGTTATTAAAATAAACACTTCACTTAAATTTGCTTCTTAACATTAAGAATGAACGGCCAGTTTGTCAGATTAAAGAGAGGCCTAGATATTAATGTAATTCAGCCTTATAATAAAGTTGCTTACATTATATACAGTATAATTGTATCAGCTGTAGGACTCTGTAAGTATATTAACTTTGATGAATAAATTGGATGGTGAATGAGGAGATATTTTAATGGCCCCATTTACCTGCACGGTGCTGGCTGTGGTTTGGCCCACTGACCTCCTGGTGATGGGTTCGATGCAATCTGCTTGTGCACGGCTCCTGTCAGTTTCCTTCCGTTCTGTGTGTATAAAGCAGAAACAATTGTTCAGTGACATGCATTGGGTTCTCCACCCTTGCATTATAGATGTAAACATACAGTACACGGAGATGTAATGTTTCCATCTTTGGATCTAACACAAAGTGACTGTGTTTTCCTTTTGAGAACCTTTGCATTTTTTCTCCTCCTGATTTTCAAATGTCTAATATAAACAAAGGCTATTTCTGAAAACAGTGGGTTAGGAATAAGCAGCTTTGGTGCCACTATTGTGAGATTCCAGCAGTTTGATCTCAACCTGCTCCTGTTGCCATGGTGATGCATAATCTGTTGGGCAACACTTGGGCACTGTGCATATTAACCCTAACACTGGTATCTTACAGCTGAAAGAAAACAGACACTGAGAGGGAATTACATTAATCAAAGCAAATGCATCTTAATGCAGATAATGAAATTTACTACAAAAATGTATGTATTTTATCATGTATATTTTTTTCAATTCTCATCATTACATGTTAGAAATGCATATGAATATGTAATATTGCCCTCAGTCTACAATATCTCAGTCTGCAATATCGCAGGTCTCCAAGCATATACTCACATTATATTGTATTGACATTGTGGGACATGTTCCTATTTTTCCCTTTTTACTGAGATGTCCTTTCCTTAGGGCCATGTAATAACTATGTATAGCATTGTTCTATATAGAAATACATTTTCAGACGTACAAGTATTTGTAGTTGATATGCATTTCCTTCCTGATCAGCATGGTGCTATAAATGGTTATGAATGCACAAATCCCTTTCAAACAGACTATACACATTTCATATCTGTTAGTTTTGTGTGATACCATAAACAAAAATGTTCACATAAATAACGCTGGCGAAGCGAAGACAAAGACAAGGACAAATGCAGTAAGGCAGATATGCAAACAAAGATAGAGGTAGATGGGTCAAATAAAGCATACGTTTGATATACATTCAAAAGGCTTCTTATCACAGAGAGTGCGTTCCGACCTTATCGAATACAAGAGCTCCACTACAAGACACTGCTTTGTAGTTATCAGCCTAATGTGAATGGTGTCTAGAAACATGGCCCCAGTGGTGTCCGAGGAAGACTGTAACCTCTGGGCACCACCTGCAGTGTACCAATTCACCTGACAGATGTCTCAGGGCCGGCTCCACCATCCCACTTACAGCTCAAGGTAACCCTACCTGCCACTGTACCCTCCCATCTGTTCAGCATCATTAATTATGTATTGCGGTCAAACCTGGGTCAAATCCTTTTTTTGACATACTTTATCCCTGCAGTCAACAATAAAATCCCTGCAGATTACTGGAGATTTCAATATTTCAGATCTGTGCTTGATGAAAGTCTGATGGGCATGTCTTTGTCCTAACATTCCCTTTCAAGACACGTATATTTACTCACTCAATTTTTATGTGTTAATACACCACACCCTGTTAAAAAAATGTGTGCACTCACACTACTTCATTCACTCATCGATTTCTTCATTCATAACAGTGAACTTCAGTGGAAAAAATACATTTCTATAGCAAAGAACAGCAAAATAAAACACATTACCACTTGCAAATTTGTCTGCTCTGCTCAGGGTTTGTGCTATTGCTGGGTTTACACTGCAAATGCATCCATCAGTAAATCCAAATTTCCTGGTTAGAAGTGCTATCCAAGTTCTGGTTCAATAGAATTCAACACTTCTCAGCTTGGATGGGTAAGAGAGAATAGTGAAATAACTGATGTCAGTTTTCTCATCCAAAAAGCTTCCACAGGTAAGATCAGAGCTGACTGCTGACAGTTATTTTATTTTCCAAGCAGTTTCCTTTCTCAGAACATACCTTTAATGTGTGCCTGGAATATCAGCTTGTTGTCACACTGTACTTGAGGAATGTGGTCAGTGTAGAATGGGCCTTTGCAAATTGATGTACTCTGTGAAACTTCTCCAGTGCCAATGTTTCTGCGTTATAATTATTTCCTCATTAACTGCATCCCACTTATTGTTTGTCAATTATGTTTTTACGTCTGGAGAGGTTGAAAAAGAGTCCGCCGTTGTAGAGAGCAGTGAAATAAATGACATTCTGGCTGCCAGTGTCAGCTGCCATCTGGCACGGGGGCAGAGAAAGATGGCGAAACTCAGGCATTAACAGCCTGTATTCCTCAGAAAACATTCCATACTCATAAATACCAATGCCCACCGCTTTCTAATCACCCAAAGTTGATTTAAGTGCGTAGCATGGTATCTGCAATGTGGCATTTTACAGCATACAGTAACTCTAAGCTGTAGTCCACTGGTAAGCTCTTACGCACTGCACAGTGATCAGTACTACATTACCCTTGGAGCTGAAAATCTGTGAGTGGCTGGCATCCTTCTGCATGTTTGTTGCTGCTTCTAATTGGGAAGAGATAATGATAATAATGACTTTACTATTTAGGCCTGTGCCAGATGTCAAAATATATTCAGTTTCTCTTTATTTTCAATATGTCTTATCTATATACCTTCTCTGACTGACTGAACTGAAACTACAACATGCAGCCTACATCAGCACATACAGGTCATTTGTGAGATTCCTGAGAAATGGCACCATTGCCTACCATTAACCTGAAAGAAAAACACATATCACTGATAGAAGTACAAATTCTCACATTTTTTAAGACTAGATATTTCTCATCAGTTGAAGGAAACCTCACTCAGTTCACATGTCTGAAGCAGCTGATTCTTCCCACTAACATTTGTTGCATATTTATAGCAATTTTCTGTTTATATAACAAATAATGGATTTATTATTAACATTATGACATTTGGATCCCATTTATTGAAGTCTTTAACATATTTGATTTTTGCACATGCAGTTTTGAGATACATGACTTGTGACTGGAGCAAAATAAACTGCAGCCAACGAACCACATGCTCTCTCAGTCTTGTTGTAGCAGCAAAAATTTTTTGCAAGTATTAGATGCTTTAGTCAATCTGGCCCTTAGCTGTAACATTGTACAATGTGTAACCTCATTAAAGTAAGCCAACCACAGCCTAGGGATCCTTTGCACATTGCTAGAGCTGTCTACATGATGTCATTCCTCAGCTGAATTCAAAATGCAACCATTGCTTTCCAAAAAAGCATTATAATAAAATCACTCTCACTGCCTTTTGACAGCGTAACCTTTCAGACAAAATTTGCTTGGAATGTCAAGGTTGTTTTTACATAAAAGAGCAATCTCTGTTTTAGGTTCCTGCCATTACCCACAAAACAAAATGTAAAACATTGTTTCAATTTACACTCTTTCAATTTCCTTCACTCCTGCATCCAACAATGCCAGCACGTCTATTGTTATGACAGCCAAAGCATCGACTTAAGCCACTACTGCAATAAATACTTTTTTCTTCCCCCTGAATTTCCCGGCCACTGCAGAAAATTGTTTTAAATAGATCCTCTTTCTGTGCTGCCGGCCGTTTCAAAGCCACGGACCACCTAAAATCTTCAATCTGCGGCCAGCCAGGAAGAGAAATGCTACATCATGAGCCACACCGCTGAACTGTGTCTACTCCTCTTTTACTCAAAGAGGGATAATCCTCCTTTCCTCTCAGATCTCTCCATCGTTCCCTCTGCCCCATTACATTTATTTGCTGTGATCTGCAGAAGAGTCATTTTTAATTGTGTTCTCTCTGGCCTCTGAGGTGTTCGTGTTCCCTGTTGCACCCTTGTTGTTGTTCTGCCTCTGTACTTTATTTTGCATAGGACTCACACAGTACCCAGCTGCAGCATGCCCTGCTTCCAGCTCTGTGGCAGAATTCTCTGTGTGCATTCCCAACTTGACACATGATTGACTGATGGATGTAATTATGGTTTTCAACCCCAAAATGAACTCAGTGAAAATTATGTAAATCATTAAACAAACCTGAGCCTTTTTATTAGTGGGGGACTTTTGAAATATACACAGTTTAAGTAACTGAAATCGAACAAAATAAAAACAATATTGACTGAACCAAGAATTGGAAGGTCTTTTGAGGATAACATTTATACATATGTATTTGTGTGTGTGTGAGTGAGTGTGTGTCTGTGTGGGTGCATTTTGCGCTGTGTTTTTCTCATTTACTATGAACATTGCTCTAACTTTTCTACATTTATTTCCTGCATAAGTTGCTCGCATAATTTTGATTTTGTTTGATAAGCAGTTCAAGTCAAACTCCTCATGGAAAAAAGGATAGGCATCTAGAAACAATTTCACCAGAATAGAAAATGATAACACTCTATTCTTTGATTTTTTGTCTCCCCTAAAGAAGCTCTGGGAATTGGACAAACAGCTGCTGCAACTGGTGAAAACAGCATTGAATTTGTTTAACAATCCCTTGTTACTGCAGATCTCCAGATTGCCATCGTTTGTGTGCGCAGTCAAAGACTCAACCTGATAATTAATATGTAAACAAGTGAAGAGCCAGGAGAGCTCAAAGCAGGAATCTGTTGGAGGGCCAAGAGAGGCATTACTTTCAGAGCTGAAACCTATGGGGTTTATATGTACATCACACTGGTCTTTTTATATCTGGCTGTTTATCTCTCTCTCTCTCTCTCTCTCTCTCGCTCCTTCTCTCTCTCTCTTGCTCTCTCTCTCACTCTCCCTTTCTCCCTCTCCCTACTTCACTCCTGTCTAAGTCTCTTACAGCCTTTGAATCATTCTGTCTCTAACTTGTTCTCTCCTTCATTTTTTCTCTCTGTCTCTCTCTCACCCTGTATCTCTCATTTTTCTGCATCTGGCGGCCTTCCATCCATACTCTGTTATAAAACAGACAAAACAGGGTCTATGCGGGATTCACTTTGTATTGGGGGCTCATTGTAATCTGTCAATAGGGCCATTCAGTTAGACAGTGCCTGACGGGCGATAGGAACATTGTGACATGGGGGTACTGTCTGCCGGAAGGAACCAAAGCCCGAATAAGAAAACCCTTCAAATAATAAATTTTCCTTAAATTGCAACTCAGCTGAGCACCAGTGGGATAGTGATAACTGTAATAACAATACAACAAAGTGAAGGCAAGGAAGCACAGAGGTCAAAATACCTTTGAATGTATCATTACATATTTCAATTTAAACTTGATGCACTGTTTGGAGAGTACAATTATGTAATTAACACCTGATGGACTTTAATTAACTGTTTCAACAGTATATGTATGATGGATACATATTTGTGGATGAAATAAAATTATTAATAGTATTGGTTACAGAAACCGAGACTTGTCTACAAGTATGATATTTTCACATTGCATGGCAATATGGCAGAGCACTTACCTGAATGGTCTAACCCGTCCTTCTTTACATATTTCTTAGGGATAATAGTGGTGATGAAAGGGTTAAACTGGTCCTGAAAGAGAGAAAAATTTACACATCAGTTTTACAAACAATAAGAAGAAAAGTTACAACTGCGTAGTAACACCACTCCTGACAAATAGTAAATGGTAGACAGCATAGACATAATAATAATAATAATTCCTAATAAGTAAGGAAGAAAAAGGATCATTCTCTTTTATACCGGGTCATTTGCTGTTGGATAGGGATTCATTTAAGTATGATGAATAAGTAAAATAAATGTATTGTAAATTGTTAGACTAACTGGCTCTAAAAATAATTTAAAAAAATATCTCTGGGAAATATCTCCCTTTCTATACAGGGAGTTTATGCATAACAAATCTTATGGATCTATTCAAGGACACTTCTGAATGTTTCAATAAGTAACATATTTAATATATATATATATATTTTATTAAGAAATATAGCATAGGAATGACTGCCAAATCAAAATCAGCTGGAATTAAACAAGTTTACTCAAAATGGACACTGCATTGGCTTCAGGTTAGAATATCTGTCGGTGACGCAAAACTCAGTGTTGTACTGTATGCAGTTTATAAGTTCCTAAAATATTTTTAAAACATTTCAATTTAACCAGGAATTGGGCAGACAACTGACAAATTCAATCTGACATTGGTGAATGTGACGTTCTACATGTGGGCAATAACAGTTTCAGGCAGGAATGTTCTGTGAGAGGAAGTAAATTTGAAGAATACTTCAGTGCAACTGCCATCCCAAGTAAATTTAGTCAAGTGAATCTAGAAATTGTGCTGAAACAGTGAAAAAGGCAAATAGGATGCTAGACCAATGTAATACTTCTTTTAAAAAAACTAGCTGCTGCTCATCGTCTGCTCCAACAGTCCCTCCATCAACTACAAGCCTGACAGAAGCAAATGATCAGATCTGAGCAGAATAGGTTGTGTTTTGACTGCACAGCCAAACTGCCAACCGTTCCAAAGGGTTGTATTCAAGCATAAGATTAAAAGAACTGAAAGTACATTCTGTGGTGTCCTATCTGCAGGTGCGTATTGCATCTTTGTCCCATCGAGCTAAAGAACACATTTTGGCCCAGCTTCAGTGGAGCCCACAAGATGGTTATGTTTTTGTCTGGCACCCCAGAGTTGTCTTTGACGTCCATAGCAAAATCTTATTGGCTGGGTGGTTTTTCAAAGAATAACACCTCATATAAGACTTGGAAGTCTCAAAAAAGCATTCTGCACTGCTGAAGGCTTCAGTATGTAGGACTACAAGATACATCCACTGAATAAAGCATGGATTGTCCATGTAATGCAATTTGAAGTCTGGTTTCTATTTGGGATACAGTTGGTTTGGAAGCACATCATGGGATACAAACTTTTCACATAATCTTCAGGTCTCTCATTTCACCCTAAACATTTTGGTTTTCTGTTTTTTATTTTTGTTTCATCACATCATTCATTATTCATT
The DNA here is from genome assembly GCA_022829145.1 of Albula goreensis. Taxonomy (NCBI): domain Eukaryota; kingdom Metazoa; phylum Chordata; class Actinopteri; order Albuliformes; family Albulidae; genus Albula; species Albula goreensis. Next base: position 18,233,052 of record CM040759.1, read on the forward strand.
TTAACCAATCTCTTTCAATTTTGGAACGCCACACTCATGCTCATATGCCTGTCCCATCACTGCAACATTAACTCTGGGAGGCAAAGACAAACATGTATCCATTTGGGAATGCAGGTTGCCAGTCTCTGCTTAGCCTAGTTTCTGCTCCACTCCCAAAATATTGTGTTGGAGGAGTGTACTTTATGAACAGCTGAAGTGGCGCAATTGGCCATGGGAGTCTTACACACTGAGATTGGGCAACAGATGCCAATGGAAGGCCTCCTTCCCTGGATATTACTCCGGCACTAGCAAATTTTGGTGCTCATCTTGCAATGCTTTTCTCTGTAAGTTCCTCTGGATCAGATCTGATAAATTAATAAATACAATAATAATAGTGAATATAAAAATATATACATATATTACATTTGAAATAATTACCCCACATTGTGCATATTGAGATAACCCTGATTTGATGTGGGGGTGATGTATTTGACTCTACACATGTCTTCTGTCATAGCTCTGTTGGTGCTACTCAAAAGAATAGCAAATATCTGGATAACAGGTGGCTAAAAGTTTTGTTTGTGTTTTTCTTCTCTGCTTAGTGTGTCACTGTTTACCTAAAGCTGCAATAACCCATACCCAGAACACTGTGGGCTATAATTTAGCAAATAAAAATGCAGAAAAATAAATATCTCAGCCAATTTCTTTGATAAATAATGAAGGGAACACCAGGGAAACTTGGAAAAAAAATACTTGCAACAAAAACAAAAATATTGTGCGAATGACTCATAATTCTATCATAGCTCATTTTTTATCCATCAAATTCATATTAACACTCCAGAGCAGCTGAAATTGTTTCATTATAAAAGTATGCTCAAGCATGGAATAGTGAAATCGTGTTGACTGAGACGACAAACGTCTGGTGAAATTACTGGTGAGTGTGTTGTGGGATGGACTGCTGTGGATTACAACCTCCCCTTCCCAAAAACGCTTTAAAAACACAGCTTCTGAGTTCCCCAGGGCTGAAGATGCCTTACCTGAGAGGTGGAGTGCTCCAGGCTTGGGCTGTGGTAGGTGATGCCACACACCACGGCCCTCCTCTGGATCGGTAGCCAGCTGTTCTTCACCGAGGCCAGGGCTGAGACCCTCACTGGCTCAGCCTGGGGAGTGCACCGGAAGCGTGCTGTTTCCCATTGGCCAGGAGGTGCGAAAAGGTCCTCCTCACTGCCCTGCGGAGTCTCATAGCAGCTGCTGGGCCTATGGTGGCCGTGGTCCTGTCTGTGGGGCAGGGCATAGCCTGGGTAACGCCGGTGAGGGCCTCTGCTGGTGGTCCCACCGTGCAGGGTTGGCATGGAAACTGTCCTGTCCGAGAGAGGTGGTATTGTGGTGTGGGTGGAGATGGCCCCACCTGGAGGGTGCGCCTGTGCTCTCTCCAGCTGCTGTAGCCAGCCCTCCACCCCAATGCCACCGATGCAGCTTTGGGGTCTCTGGGCATGAGGTAGGACCTCCACCTCTGACATTAGGCTTTCCCAGTAGCCCTCGTCCCCAGACCGCCTCCAGGCTGGCCCTCTGCCACGGGGCCTGGTGGACTCCATGCCTACACGCCTGTGTGGCTCAGATAATCGTCCCCGGTGCTCTGATTTCACCTCCATAACAGCCTCTCACTGAAGGTATTCCCCACGGAGCAGTTCTCGTAAGTACTTGACCGCAAAAAGGAATGACTTTTCAAAATGACCTGTTTCTGGAAAACACTAGCAATCAGCAAGTCTCTTGAGCTCATGGTCAAACTTGTTTTCATAACAGACCCATGTAGAAAAACTTTTTCACACATACATCTATACATGCCTTACTAATGCAGGATTGTGGTTTAAATAACAAATTGTTTAAATTCTCTCATTATTTATGCAAAAGTACTGATGCACCAGGTAATAGCCTATCTAATATTTTATAGTACTATTCCAACTTTTTCCCACTTTGTACACACCATCCAAACACACAAAAAAAAGCAGCAGACAGTGACAACAGGAAGCAGCAGATATTTACCCAAAGTTCCAGCTGAGTATTTACCCAAATATCCAGTTGTTTATTTTTCCAGCATTCCAGTCATCCAAAGTAATTGTCTGAGTCACTGTTCAAGGACAGCAAACTGGAAAACAACAAAAATTTAATATGAAGACCAAGCTAAGATCAAATGAAAGCAAACTCTATTATTGTTGGCTTTTTTCTTGAAATCACATCATTTTTTGGCTGGAGTTTGAGAGGGAGAAGGTACTACTGGTGCCACTTTTGCCAGCAGAGAATGAATACAGCAGAGGGATCTTCAGTGAATGAACAAAAGAGTCATAGAGAAAGAGAGTTTTAACAAGAGGAGGAGGGGTGGGGGAGGAAGGGGGGTGGCTATTTAAGGCCGAAGGATCATTTTCAGACTAGATAAAACATATGAGACTTATACATGCCATCATACACGAGTGATACAAATATTGAGCCTTTTTTGTTAAATCTTAATTGGCTTTTAGCACTATAAAATAAATTCAAAAGGCCATGTAGGCCATTTGTATAGTAATCATCCTCATGGGAGTTTGTAAGAAACAGAATGTGTGAAAAATACTCATAACTTTGAATTACTTGCTTTCTTACCTAGTAGGAAGGTCAGAGGTCAGATTGCATGACAGGTCTCCTGGAAGAATGTAATAACCCGCACAAAGAAGATTAGAGTTTGAATTGTGAAAGACTAATCGAATCTTATTAACAACGGGGATAATGACTTTTTCAGTTCTGCTTTCTACAGGTCGGAAGGAAAAATCATTCCTGGCATATCTTAACATGATTGTCACATGTATTATGAAATTCAAATTCTTGAATAAAGGATTTCAAAATTAATTTAATGTTTCTATTATTATTCTGTCAGTAATATTTTACATTTTTATTCATATGGACATTGCAAGGAGGCTTGCATTCAAAAGTAACCTGATAGGAATATTTCATATGCAAAGTGAACAGAATCCAGGTGATTTGGTGTTATCAGGCTTATGAGGGTATGGGAGCCAAAATGTTTTCATTCTGTCCACAGAGCATATTTAATATTTCATTACCTAGAGTCCTTTTTGCAGTGTTTTTTTTTTGTGCACCAGCCGTTATTTACCTTGCTCTTGAGTATGACCATTGTGCTATTTGCTTTACTGTTATTTGTCATGAAAACCCAAGCCAGTACTTAGTTTAACAGATGTAGCGTTGTGAGGCAAAACAGAGCACTGCACTGCACTGCACTGCACTGCATGTGTCCTGGTTCTCATAGAGGGAATTTGTTTTCTTCAGATCTTGTGATTCAGCGTTAGATCAGCCACCACTACCCTAAAGCATAAAACTTAGGCATGTGATTGCAGGGAGAACGGGCAATGAATCGCTTTGCAAGCTCGCAGATAACAAATAACTCCTCTTGTTTTCCATCGGTTTCAGGGTGACCCGCATGACAGTCTGGGGACAAATTTGTGTTTGGTTGGAATAAAACAAAAACACCTCAGACCTGAAGCAGTAGCCAATGTTTCTGCAACACTATTCCGCACAACCTCTCAGTCTACCGGTTGTCACACAATCTTTTTTTTAAAATAATTCACTCATGACAGGAAAGCAAAATCCAGCAATTCCCTGGTATTTGAATGGGCTAATAGTCAGCTTATATTTCAAGCTGGATAAAGCTTTAAAAATCCCCTTTTCCCAAATCAAAATGTCAGCCCTTTTCATTGCAATAAGCCAAATCCATTCATGCATTAATAATGATTTATGGGTCAGTTAATTATCAGCCACCCCTGTTTAAAGAAGCACATTCTGTCTATCTCACAACCCTTTTTATCCCTTTTCTTTTTTTAAATAAGATGATTTTATGAAATATATGTCTAAGAATCTTTCAAACCTCTCTGGATTATACAAAAAAGAATAAGTGAAATCTTTGTGAAGGAATACAGAATCAGGTTTTCTCTCTGAGAAGGATTAAGGTAAATCTGTGTAATGTAAGGTAATCTTCTTCTGAATCCATGTGTGCTGAATGTTTGCTTAAATGTTTGTCCATGGAAAGAGAATTTGTTAGAAAAAGAGAATACCATGATTAAAATAATGAAAGTAGAATTGAGGTGTAGCTTGGTTCCAAGACTTTTGAGTATTTATAGGCGAAAAAACATGACAGGAACAAGAATGATTCTGAACAGTAATGTGTTTTTTTGTTTGTTTGAACTAATGTCCATTTGATGGCAGCAAGAAAAAGAGCAGTAAAAGAGAAATTAAAGAGGAAGGAAGTTAAGGGAAACAGATGAAGATGGGGCAGAATGGCATGATGCAGGAGACATGTGACAGGAGAGAAGATGGAAACAGATAGGGGGCAGGTGAGGGTAGCATTGGCATGGGTTTGATCAGGCAGTGGGTGAACACCTGGATGAGCGGCAGAAAAGACCATCAGGACTGGATAACAGTGTTGAGGGGTGTGGCTGGGGATGTAGCAGGTTTAACAAGAAGATGGAGTCAATCAGTGAAAAGGGAGGAGGAAGACATATTCAATAGATCAGAAATTGAGCAAAGACACAAGATGGATGGGGGTCAAATGGAGAAAAATGAAGACAAAATTGTTGTCCGAGGATTGAAACAGAGTGCCTGAGAGGATATAAGTTGCCAGCTACCACTGTGTTTTGGAGAAGACAAGGGATGATTCAAACAGTGGAAAAAGTTGAGAGGACTGAGAATAGCACAACTTTGGCCCCTTTTGCCCGTTTCCACAGTCTAACTTTATCAGAACTCAGAATCAAAGGAACTCTGAGCTTTGGTATTGCCTTCATTCTTTTTCTACTGTGACATGCCTCTAGGCCAAGAGAGCACAGACAGGCTAAGAGTTGACTTCCTGGACTGTAATGCTAAATTGTTTGTAACAGAATAGTCAAGTGATGTTACCTGGTTTTTCAGCTAATAGCAGGTTTATTGAAAGTGCAGTGTTAATATACTTGTTAATCAGTCTTACTCCTTTGTGAATAAAAGTGTGTGTGATGACATGATATTAAAAAAAGGAAAAGACAAGGGGGAGGACAAATCACAGAATAAAATGAGTCAGGCAACGCCCTCTGGTGGTCACATTCTTAAACATTTACCATTGCAATGACACAGTGTATCCTGTGCTCTTAGTGTTAATTTAGCAAGATTTTACACTGAGTTTATTACGTTCAGTGAAGGATACATAATCACACCATGCTGCCTTGAACAAAATTATGCTCAGCACAATTTAATTCCATGAAGAATGTTTATTTGAGCTGAAAGGAAATTTAAGAGCACTAAAATTCGTTCTTTATGGCTGCAATGGGGAATGCGATGGCCCACACGCAGACTACAGTAGCGACAAAGCTGTTGCACAGGGGAAGGCTGGTTTTCCTCTGTAAATATGTTAGGGGAGGCATCGTGAAAGGAATAGCTGACAGATTGTGTTGTTGTGGGTTGGATGTATCACTCTGATGTTGTTCAGGGTTTACGTGCACCACATGAGACAGCTTTGACACATAAACACCATGAACAATACACATAATAAAGATGCTTCAATTGATTATAAAAGAGAGGGGTAATGAAGGGGGGGAGAGCAAGTGAGAGAGAGAGAGAGAGAGAGAGAGAGAGAGAGAGAGAGAGAGAGAGAGAGAGAGAGAGAGAGAGAGAGAGAGAGAGAGAGAGAGAGAGAGAAAAAGGGAAGAGGGAACTCCTGCTTACTTGCATAGGTTTTTTCTCTGCTCCCAGTTTTCAACATGCTGATCTTACACCACCCAACACTCTGGACAGCATGGACCTTGCAGTGCGGCACAGCTTAAATCATGAAAGCACAAATTACCTTCCACTGCCTGATATGTCTGTCATGTATTAATCGATTTATTTGTGTGCATACATATATATTGTTGAAATCAGGAGGAAAAGTCAACACGGAGTGGTTAAGAGGTAAAACAATGAGATCAGCTTGAAAGAGAAGATAAGAGAAAAGAGACTGAATTGTGAAACAGATGCTGAAAGATTTCAGTGAGGGGAGAGGTGGTGAATGGGATGGTGGTGGTGGGGGGGTGACAGGGCTGGTGTCAGAACAGCTGGTAAGCTCTGCAGCTGTGCACTTAAAGGAGGCTCAGTTATATCAGCCTCTCAGCACAAAGTACAATAGTACAGTTATTAACTAAAGCAATGGTTTTTAAACATTCATACATGAAAGTTAGGAAAACATGCTGTTGGATTTAGTGTAAAATGTGCTGAAAACCTGTGTGGTAAAACATCAATAGCCTCAATTGGCCTCCACCCCCCACCCCACAAAACAACCACACCACTGCACCCTCATTCCCCTTTGGTGTTTTTCTTAATTTGATATTTTATGGTGTAATGATTATTAATTGCTATAAAAAAAAGCTCTGAAGGGGAATGCATATGTGTACAGCGATGCATACTAATGTCCATTGAAAGGAAACAAGCGTAAAGCCTGCAGCCCTAAGGGTGTATCCTTATAAAAGATTTGTGACTGAGCAATACATATCACATTCCAACAGCTAATGGAAAATGCAAAGTGATAACAGACTGGTACCCTGACATAGATTTGAGTTTAAATTATATATTTTATAAAGATATGAAGTTAAGGAATCACCAGGAAAAAAATCAAGCACAGTGATTATGGGACAGAGACTGGATTACATCCAGTATTTTGCAGCCCCAAAAATGAAGCAAAAGCATTAACATCTGCTGTTTATCTAATTTCACCTCCTGTGGAATCAGCTTTGCATACCCATAATGTCCTTGGAAATCTGACATGCAAATACAATAATGTTGTGAAAATTGTGTACACATGCCTGTTGCTGGTGGCAAAATTGAAGTTACCATTCAAAAGCAGTAAATTGTGATTTGTGGAAGGAAGTCCGTGATATTTTTCAGTTTCTGTGTGTGTGTGTGTGTGTGTGTGTGTGTGTGTGTGTGTGTGTGTGTGTGTGTATGTTTAGCTTGGATAGCCTAAATAAACATGTTTGGGGATGTCCGTCAAACCACAAAACAAAAAAAAAAAAAGTGTGGAGTGATGATGATGATATAAACAATGGCTCATCTACATCTTCACAGATAGGACTGATTCTTCTCCCGCAGAGTCAGTTAGACTCGCTGAGCTTTAGTTCAGTAAGATTCTCAGACAGATCCTTAGAACGTCACATTAATATTTGTTGTCTTATCTTGTATGCTGTCCAAATAAATAGATACAATTTGTACAGAGAACAAACATCACAAACAGTAGGCCTACATAAGTACATTAGGAAATATAAGTATATAAGTATTTCTCATGAATTGTTCACACAGTGGCTTAAATTTACCTAACAGTAAATAACTTTTAGTTAATATGTGCAATATATTCTGTAAACAAAAAAAAAATGTATGAAAATACCAACAAAAAAAAAGAATTGACACAAAGTCTCCAAGTTGGAGCAATACATTTGGCCAAACCAACCCTGGAAAAATTAAAACACCAGCCTAAAACGCCTCAAAATCATCTCGCTTCCACATTGCCATAGTTTTCACAGTGACGCGTTGTACCACATGACAAAAAAGTTTTCTTCTGTTCTCATTGTACCCCCTTGTGGTTCTCCCAGTTACTGGTGGAAAATGGCGGCTCGGTGTGGCTCTCGGCACAAATAGTAAAAACAAAAAGGCAGGAAAAAACTGGAGAGTCATACAAGGAACTACAAAAACGTACCAGATACATAAAGGAAAAAAGTTGTGTTTAACTTGTGATAATGTCTCGCTGGGTCCCCACGAAAAAGGAAAAGTACGGTGTCGGTGAGTAAGATTGAGACTTCAACAAGCGCTTTCCACAAGCGGGTAGCATCCGATTGCACAAGTTTTGGGAAGAATGGTGATTATGATTATATTCTCGCACTTTCCCATCCAGAACTTCCCATAGTATCCGGAAAGGCCTGACGTGTGGTTTTGAAACATTTTGAGAGAATTCCTGGATAACAAATAATGCAAATATCTGTTCGGTTGCTTAATTTGAACAACAGCGAGTTCTGCCTCTTAGTTTGAATGTATGCAAAGCGGGGAAAATCTGGCTTTGTAAGTTAATAACACTAGACGTGGATTGGGAATTGACAGAGGCGCGCCTATCTACACCGCTGTATCCTGCGCGGCTGGGCCTCCGCAGGATTAGTTACTAGTGAGAACATTCAGAACTTCAGCGAAAAAGTACCATAGCCCAGTTGAAGACTTTCAAATCCTGAACTCTGCTTTTTGTAACCATTGAGGCACCGCCTATGGGAGTTCATGTGTAACGTTATATATGAACTTAAAAAGCGATTCAGTTTCTCTCTGTTTTTGTTGACGAAAGACATGTTATAATTTCTCCTAAACGTTATTTAGACACGCACGTTTATACAATTTTAGATTTAGATAACTGTTCAGGGAGTTTAGAGTGACATTGAATTTGAATATGGGATTGACGCTGAAGTGCTACAGTATTGTTCTGCACTGACGCGAATGGCCGACTAAACCAGTACTTTCTGATGCGCTGAAATATGCATTTGTGCCTTTTCTGTGGTTTAAAGGGGACAAGGGAATTCTTTCAGAATCAGAATTCACTGCAGCCACCCTCTGAATACTGACTTTACACCACACCTACGTTACTTTGAGATATTTTTTCATCTTGTGTCTTGTATTGTGCTTTTGTAGTAGGAGCAGTACCACCAAAGTAATCTTCGGTCATCGTCGCCAGAATGTTAAGAGAATGTCAAAACAGACTTTAAAAAAGCCTTCTCATCGCACTGCCTCCGCAGCGTGGTACTGCATGTGATTGTAATGCACTTCCCCATGAAGTTCTCTCAGATCAACCCACAGTATGAAGCACTTTCAGAGGGTCAAGACTTATGTGAATTGTTATGTTTATGAATAAAGTATGGTAATAATGTACAAGCTAAACCATATGACTCATAGGTAAAAGGAAATTGTGGTGAGGCTGCATAGCGCTGTTCTGATATAGAATATATTCCCCAGTCTCTTAAAATATCATTGTGGTCACTCTTGATGTATGTTCCATTGTAAGAGCGCTGAGCTGGAGATAGCATGCATATCTACATGCATAGTTTGTATATGTATTCTGTGTTCTGTGGTGCTGTCATGAAAACATTACCGGTAATGCTTTTACTTTCACCATCTGGAAATAAGCTCATTTACTCATTTGCTCATTTTAAAAATAGGGCACACAGTTATTAATATATGATCTTATTCATTTAATTCTGTGAGGCTGAAACTCAAGTGCATTCTGGACACTGCACAGTTAGTCAGCACAATCATTGGGTTTTTGAGGATGCACATTTACTCAGTGCTGTGTGTTTAGAAGTCAGTGTCTTGGATGAACACAGAAGTATAAAGAGATTAATTTTTTTCCCCTCATGCTGTACAGCGTCTGTCCACTCTCCTGTTTCAGCTGCACCTCTGGGAGAAGCCACCTCTGTAGGCTGATCTACTGCCATTCAGATTCCAGCATGTGAAGCAAGACTGGGTGTGGTCACAACTGTAATAGTAGACACCATCAAAGGTTACCGCTGGGTCAGTTTGTGGGAAGTAAACCAGAAGACACACCCAAAAGTGCCATATCTGATAGGAATTTTTTGCTTCTTTTTCTTTTTTTGGCAGTTCAAACGAGACTACTGTATACTGCCATGATAAACATAATGATCAGTTAAGGGGGTGGTGTTATAATTGAAATGAGTTATTTTAGGTTAGCGTGGCAGTAGCAATTAGAACTCATGGGCATGGGTACCATGCTGTCAGTGATAGCAGGATACCTTGTAGAGTTTTCATTGCTTTCCTCTGTGGTTGATGTGAGGAAAGCCCGCAACATCATAAATGATAAATGATAGCGAGAACCCTCCTCTAACCTTTGTGTGATTATTTTGCACTGGAGATGAGAAAGGTGTCCTTTGGCAGAGCCAAGGCATTACTTTCTTCCCCACACAGTTTCTTTGTTGTATGTTCAAATCTCACTTCTTCTAACGTGACAGTGGTGGGGTTTCAGGATCAAGATCTGAGCAGGTTTGAGGAACCTGGGAGATAGTGAAACAGCAGCCTGTATGATTGCGAGTCCTTCCTTACAGCCGTAGATGTTCATGGAGAATTTAAAGAACAAGGTTGCACATACCCTCACATGCCAATCCAGCATCATGTCCATACTCATGGGCTCACTGTAAACTTTCTGTGCTCTTCATTTATAGTAAGCCATATGCATTTGGACTTTAATCCTTTGGTGTATTTCAGTGCACAGATACAGTGTGTTGATTGTTGAATTTCACCAACAGCTTATTTCCTCAAAATTGAGACAGCCTTATTTCAGCAGACATCAAAATATTACAGCGCCACATCCAGACAAGTCATAGAGATCTTTAAAAGGGCACTATTAGCCTAGAATATGATTTTAAACATTTGCCTCAATGTATTATCTTGGTTGCTTTTTAACTGTAGAAGTGATATCGTAACGCTTTGTAGTCCATCATGATTGGGAAGTAGCTAGCATGGTAACTTAGATAATAAGAGTGATAACATAACATGTTGTTCGCACATTTAAATGTACCAAAATAACATGTATTTTTACAGTCGTCCACTAAAACATGATTAGTGGACAATTGAATGACAATGGCTTATTTTTATTTCACAATACCTGGGTATGGAATACCTAAGTATGCTTTGAGTGTTCATCTACCAGTTCAGTTTTGACTGAAACAGGAACACCCTTTGCTCACAGTGTCACTCACACTAGCCCAGCGTATTTGCCTGGTTTTCATTTGAATAGTCTCTTTTTACATCAACAGTCAATCATTTTCTAAATTAAAAAAATAATCATGTCTAGAAGTTGTATGTGTAGCAAACTCTAAGTGGGTACACTTTGGGTGCTGTGGCTAAAAAGTGTACCCAGAACTTGGGCGCAAAGTCAAAAACAAGATCCTTGTCTTTTTAAGACACAGTTGATATAGCCCAGATATCACAGAAAGTTGTAATGACTTTCAGCCCAGACGGTTGTCATTTTTTCAGCTACAGGTAACCTCATGGACCTAGTAGGGTATCTAAAAAAGGCCATTTAATCTGCCGCAGTAGCAAGCTGCATTATGTCTGCCAAGTTAATTTCTTTACAATCCAATTTAAAATTATTAAACTACTGTTTAATAAAGCAAACAATATTTATTTTTCCAATTTTACCTTCTGAGGGAAATTTTCAACATTTAAGATAGCATTTTAGCAATTGATTTTTGAGTCATTTCCCTGGCATCTTTGGAAATGAGTGACATTGTAGCTCAAGCTGAAAACTCAAAAGGCCAAAGGTTTTTGCTGTTATGACCTTTTAGATTCTTCACCTCATGGTTTACAATTTCAGCATTTGTTTGTTTGAAATGTCCATCCTTACATAAGATGTAGAAATCATACTCTTTTTTAATGTCATCTCTGGAGACTTATGTTTTACCTCAAGGCCAAAAAAATAAAAAATGAACTTTCTGTGACTCCAAATGTCCCAAATTCCACAGAAATGTTTAGAATTCTGCTTTGTATTTTCTTGCTCTTCTAGACCTCCCCTGGGGTGTCTACATGGGCTGTCTAAGTTAAGTATAGATCAGAAGGAAACTGGCTTAATCTTGGGCCCTTTATGAGAGTTTCTGTAACCTGCAGTAGTGCGAGATGTCAGTGGTAAATCACAGCCACGGTTTTTATTTATTAGACCTAAAGGACTCCTTGCTTGTTTTTGTCTGTTAAAATCAGTGAAGATTAAAAGAACCTCTCTATAAATTTCACTTTTACTGTCTTCTGTACTGTTACTTCAACAATGCAAAATTTAATATAAGAAGAAAAAACTTGGTGGCATCAGTACCAATATATTTTTACTACACGGTACACTTATTTTAAATATTTTCTCTATTACTATTTTAGATGTATTCCTTGCTCAGTAGGGCATACACCATGTGGTTCTTGTAAAGGTATTGTCTGAGACAACAGAGCAGCAATACCCTGAAGAATTTATATTTCCTTGCTTGGGGTTGAACAATACAAATGTATAATAGTCTGTGTAGTGGTTCATCGGTGCCAGTCATCGGGAACACATTTTTGACTTGCATGGTTAAAATCTAGTTCCCAGTCTTTGAGCAATCCTAATCTAGGTTTGCACTAAGGAGCATGTATTTTTGGATTGTGAAGCCCAGCCTAGGCTATTTAAGCCTGAGGTTTGTGTGATAAGGAAATGCCTCTTCCTGTGGTTCAGTTCCTGCCATGCAGCTGTGGCTCTGGCCAGGACAAAGGCTGTGTTTCCCCTCAGAAAGGGTACCGTCACCACTGTGGATACTGGGAGCCCATCCGCATTTACACAACAACAATTTTTTCCATTTTTGTTTTTTCATCTGATTTGAAATTGACGGCGGTAATTGTAGGCCTGTGTAGTTATCCTCAGACTCCTCTGAGGGATGTGGAATAGCATAGTGTCCTTCATGCAGTCAGTCCTTGCTGAGTCTGAACTCTGCCATCAACTCACATTTCTGCTTTGGTAACCGTGAATCCTGATGGTCAGTATCTAGTGCAGCTTCTGGAAAGCTTATTTAACTTTGTTTAATAACTTGGTTTTAGTCAGGCTCATATTTACGAGAGTCTGAAGCACTGGTCTTATGAGAGCACTGAGTGGTCATTTCTTGAAACTGACATTTAACTGCCTGTGACACACATGACACCGTATTCGATATGATACTGAATTTACCCCAGTTTGTAGCCATATGTGTCCTGGTATGCATCACAGTTAGGTGCCCTGCAGTGAACTACAGTTGTGATGACCTCTTTGCCACTAGCTTGTCAGCGGTGATCCGCCCTTGTGTCCAGCTAATCAGAATGCTTCTCCTCCCATTCAGCCAGTCTAAGGCTTATCGTATTTACTGTATATCCTTGTAATAACTTTCACAACTGCTGCCTGTATACCTTTTTTTTGTCTTCTGCCTGTTTTGAATTCTCTAACCAGTCTTAAAAGTTTCATGAAAGTAAAGCTCTTTAATGTGGAAAAATATCAAATGAATGCCATAAAAGGAATGAAGACCTCAGCAAAAAAAAAGGTCATTTGGTTTTAATGGGCATTGCTTGTTTACATCGCTCCTGCAGTTGTGTACTTGAGGTGATAAATAGGTTGTTCTGCTATGTCTTTTTAGTACTGTAAAAACAAGCAATTTTTGGGAATACAAAATACATCACCTACTATGACAAATTATACCAACTGTTTTTAATTTTCATTGCCCAAAATTCCTACCCTAAAATGACAAGTTGGTATTGAGGTGTGTAATTTTTTCTATCTATATGCAAGTGTGAGTAGGTCCTGATGTTTTGTAATGAGAGATTTAGCCAGACACCTGCTACTGCTGGCATGCTAGGGAAGAAGGGAAAGAAAATTGCTGAATTGACAGGAGGCAATGAAACACTTTTCCCTAAGTGCAGTAATGCAGCTGAGAAAGAGGTGGAGAGCAGGAGAGGTGGAAAGGGGAGGGCGAATAACAAAGGAATATCATTTTCTGTCATGAGACTAAAAAAGGATTTTTAATCAGACCGAGCTCTCCATTAAAGCTGGGAGCCGTTTATGAGCTGCTGTTTGGGTGCGTGATGGGAAAACAGAGCACTACTGCAGATTGCTTGCAGCCAACGCAGAGGGAGAGAGAGAGCGGAGAGAGCGAGAGAGAGGACAGAACAGGTTACGGGGGAAGCCGAGTGCTGCATTTATTTTAAAGACCTGCATAGGCTTCCACGGCATGTGTGTTAACAATGCGTGAGAACCGATGTCACACCAGGTTCTACATCTCAGCTGCATACCTCTCTTTTTCACCATTTCTTTGAATAAACTGGACCACTAAACTTGCAGACTTTACAGTGTTTTTGGCTACATGTTCTTATTAACAGACCAAGTGCAGTGCTGACAGCAAAAAAAAATGTTCCCCTTTCCCCCCTTGACTAAAAAGTCTGGAAGTTTCTGTACAGACATGATTTGCTTTTCTGTGTGTCTGTTGTTTTTAGTTCTGATATATAAATGCATAGCTTATCTTGCCTTGTAATCTCATAATTAGTTGAAACCTTTTCCAGGAGAACTAAGGATGAAATTGTGGTGTGTAAGTAGTGTGCATTTCATGACACTGTGGCCATGAATGCAGATCCTGAGCCACCTCAGAGCAATGGCCGATTTCTGTTTGAGTACCTTCTCACATTGTGGCTCACAGCCGAGGGACAGTTTCACAATTCGCATCATATTAGAGATCATATGATAAACTTGTTTCCTCTTTCCCCATCCCTTATCACATTTGGTGGTGGTGGTTAGAAATACTAATGTTAAATGAGATGATGAATTATTCATAGGGCTGCGGCTAGTGGACAGAGTGTTGTTACATAGTAAATTTGAGCAGTGCATTGCTTTTTACACAAGCAGAGGGAGCACAGTTGAGGGTGTTTCCTGAACTTGTGATGCACAGGTGCACTGAGTTTTCTGTTCTGTCAGGCTGCAGTGCAGTTTTATTTAACTTCTAGCAATAAATTGTGGCATGTTTTGCCTTTTATTTTTTTTTACATTATATAACATTTTACAAAGGTTGTTGGAAAATGTGTAAATAAATAAGAGTGTGTAAGTTGTTCAGTCTATGTTGAAGGCAGATGTCTAAGTGGGAGGATTGAAAGTCACCTCTCAGTGACCCACTGAGTCAGGAAGCATGTCTCTCACTCTCGCAGCTCTAGTGCAGCAGCATGTTTAATCTGGTTATGTCTTTACCAGACACATTTAATTCATGTGCCAGACAAAGAGTAACACAAACCCTTGTTATAGTTTGAAGCGTTTATGTGGCACCATCAGTTACTGTATATTGATTGTCAAATTGCGGGTGAATATCATGCATACAAAGTAGTCTTCAGAATGATAAGGAATTTTGAGTGCTAGGCTGTGGGCCATATTGGTCAACGATACACACAGCACATGCAAACTAGCCATGATTAGATTATGCTGACCTGTGCTCAAGACAGGGCCTGCTCTGGTTTAGCCCACCTGTGTTCAGGAGCTATATGAATTGTTGCTCATGTGGGGGGTTTTCTCAGAATCCATATGATAAATATCAGTATAAATTTTCACTTGAAATAAACGAAACATGGTTTCATATGCATTTGTTATATACTGATTTTGTTGTACCGTTTTCTCAGTAAACTCCTCATATTGTTCTCAGCTCTTCTCTCAAGAATTCATCCGGCAGCTTCATCATTGTCTGTGTGAGACAGTTTCATTGCATGCGTCGTGTCTCGCATTGTAATGTCTCATGACTGCTGCATAAGGCCTGCCGAGTGAACCCCCGTATGACAAATGGCAGATGCTTTATGCGATCATTGTGAAAATGATCCCATGCTGCTGCCTTTGAGGCTTCCTGCGAGGTGACTGCCTTAGCATTTACAACCCCGCATCCTGCAAGCAGAACGAAGGAACCACGTCAGGTGGCCAGGCAAATTAGGCCCAGGCTTTGTATTACATTTTGTCTGAAATAATACACTGGCGGCCTTTTGAACATGGAATTCATGAACCCAGGATTAGCCTGAGGCACATATTCTAAATGGCAGGTGATGAACATAAGGGCTGGTGTTTTACTCAGAGGTGGGCAATGATGTGACTGTAATATGTTTCTCACAATACTACTCTCTATTTGATCAGCTCTCTGAAATGTATTTTATCACTATTTTATTGAATTTCAGTTTTTCTGTATAAAAATATTACATAAGATCATGTCATTCATGTCACAAAATGTAATATCACAGAAAGGTGCATTTGTGCATGTGTGTGTAAGAGAGAGAGAGATCAGCTAATTGGCGTGTCCCTGTGTTGAAGGCAATCACATCTGTTATACAACAAGTTATACAACAGCATCTGTTGGACACACCTGCCTAGTGTGTGAGATTTCTAGTGGTCCAGCCCCTGTCCATCGACCCATCATGCTCTGCAGGTCCTCTATTGTCTGAGATCTGGCTGCTAATGTGCTCCTACTGCTGGACAGATGGCTAATGTAGTGCTCTATGGCCATGTGAAACAAAGGATGGGCTAATTTCACCATGTAGCAAAAGAAGTTGTTAGACTTCACAAAATAATTTGCTTTTATATGGTATGCCTCCCTTGTGTTCATGCAGAAATTTGGCCTGATTAGAATTTCCTAAAGCAACCACCAACAGCAACAAAAATCGTTTTTCATTTTACTTTCGCTTTCAAGTGGACCTTTTATTTGTCTTTTAAAAGTCTGGTAGGAGCCAGATTTAATTTCCTTTTTCGTCATGATAAATTTCCCTCCTGTAATGAAGAATGTTCTTCTTAGTTGTTGTTGTAGGCACTCAGGTGCTCTCAGCATTCCCCGTGTTCAAAGTATATTGTATCCTCATTGTTAATGAAGACTAGTCCAGAAACTAGCTGAGGTAACAGTTACAGCAAAAATGCTGTTAATGCATCACAGGTTTATATGAATGAACAGGTCCTGCAAAGCACTGAGATCAGGCTCATGTGCTTGTATTTCAAGTAGTTGTTTTTTGTACAGTATCTTAAAATGTACATGGCACATTTCGAGGCCATTATTTGTGTATTTGTTACAGTGAAAAGAAGCAATTTCATATATTAGCATAAATATCATCTGAACAAAATACACACTCTTTATTCCTGAAATTGTGCTGGTATGTTTTTGTAAGGCCAGACAGGGTTTCAAAGTAATTTGAAAGGAACAGAAAGGAAAAGGACTGTAGTGCGCTGTGAGTCTGGAGAAAATAAAATAAATAGGGGAGAGCTGTTTTTCCCTAGTTGCTAATTTACCATTTGAATGTAAACAGAACAGTGTGTCATGTTCTTGGCATTATCAACCTGCCTTTGATTTGTGACACTTGAGGGCCGTAATATGGTGCTGAATAGGGGTGTCAGTGTAATTTGGATGTTCGGGAGGAATGGGAGGAAAAAAATTTGAGCTGGTAAAAGTGTTAATGCTCCTTGGAGGGAAAGCTGATTACACTGCACAGAAAAAAACAAAACAAAGTCCAAACTGAAATGGCTCAACCAGATGCATAAAACATTATCCTGTTTCAGTTGTCCTCAAAATGCTAAACTTACTGAGGTCGTTGCTTGACCATGTGTTATCTTTTGTCTGCTGTGGTGCACATTATAGACCTTTGGGCAGGTTGGTTATTTTCAGGTATTTTTAATTTTAACATAATTCTTGTCCTGCGATTAAGTGTCAGATGCACTTGAGAATCTCAATGTCACTTTGGTTACATGCATCTTGGATTGATGTCTCAACTTGTGAATATGGGAGCAGGTGTGATCTCAAAGCTTGAAACAGTCATTCAGAGAAAACAAGAAAAACGAAATTGCCCAAAAATGAGGCAGAGATGCATTACAGGAACAACATGGAGACAGATTGGAGCCCTCAGGAATTTTCCTTTTTTTTGATCCACCTGGCACTCACAAAATAATTTAGATGTGTATCAGTCACCTTAAAAGCCACCGAAATGTGTTTTGAAGCCCGACGGGTGGGGTGGCTGTCATTGCAGGACGTGAAATGCTGTGGTGAGTGTCTGCACGGGGAGATGCGCTTTCAGTTCTCTTGGCATTTGATGAAGAAGCCTTTTGTTCACGTGTGCATTGCTAACCACTTTGATGAAGTCTGAGCACAGACAGCTCTATGCATGAGGGTGTGTTTGAATTCTGATAGCTGATGATGCTGAGTCCTGCTCAGAATGGTAAATGATACAGGACGTCAAACTGGCAATTGGAAGTCCACACGAACTGACAGATGGATGTCGGAAGTTTAATTTTGTCTGAGGATGTCGATTTGTTCTTTGTTAGGCAAAATCTATTTCATGTATTGGCTTTGACCACTGTCTTTCTCCCTGTAAAACCTCTGTAAGGAATTGGCAAAACCAGACCTTGTATAAACATAAATTACATTTTTGTTCCCAGAATTCTGCCCACATCTTACATTTTGCAAGGGGGCAGGTTTTGAATTCTCTGTCCCCTGATCCATTGAGACTTTGTTTCAAACACAGATCCTGGGTCTCTTTCCCAGTGCCATCTGTTTTGGGCAATGAAGCAGTGGTACTGATATATTATAGCGGCTGGAGCACCGGGCACATCTTAAATAGAATTCTCTGGGTCAGAGAGTGTCTTTGTGAATTATTTTATCTCTTCGACATTACAAGATGGATGTTTTCTCTGCTCAGATTATCCCTTAGCAGCGAGGGAACAGAAGTCAGGGAAGTAGGAGGTATTTGAAATCCTCCACAACAGAGATGTAAGTTAGTGTGACTTGGAACCAGTTAATGCATCCAAAGGAAACAAGTGGCAGGTGATTGGTACCACTAGATAGCATAGGTAAATATGAAATTTAAATTCCTTGTGTTATTTTTAACACTGACACTGTATTACAAGGTCTGCACCGATAAAAGTAAAAAAAAATCTATTGTCTGTAGCCCCATGAGGAAGTCATTACTTCAGCATCTGTTACCATTGATTTACCAGCGGCTCTAGTGTGCCGATCAAGCTGAACCAATGAAACCCAAGGTTGGTGCTGCAAGCAGGGTCATAAATAAATATCTGTCAACCTTTAATCCCATTTTGTCTGCCCATCATGGGAAACTGTGCTAAACTCAATGATGACTCACAATTGATGATCATCTATGACAAACCTACTTCCTTGTTCTTGTTGCTTTATACCGGAAAGGAATTCAATAATATTTTCTAAGTTCCTCAAACCACTGTTGTTTTCACTAGCCAGAAGTGCACAACTCCTGTCTTGGGATAGGCTGGTGTGTAGACTGGTTTTTCTGTCACCAATTGGCTTAAGTCCATACACTAAACTGGCCACTGATGTAAAGGATACCGCAAAGTCCCATGGACCCTGTGGCAGTCCAGGGTTTCAGTGATGCACCCTTGGCCTAAAAATACAGCACGCATAGTTCTTCTGTCTGTCGTCCTGAATTTGTTTCTGTATTAATAGGGTGCAAGATTATGCCATCAAGTAATGAGGACGACTAATGCCTGATACACTTCTGCCTGATTTCACTGGTTAAAAATAAATGAACCTGATGCTCTCGGGCTCATTCCAGGTCTGAATGCTCATTTCAGAGCGCGCGTTCATAGTAGATCACTTTTGTCATCATCCCAGCTTGGAACAAACGACGACAGTTTGCACAAGTGGGCTTAATTTCTGGCACACTGTGCTTCATGAGAAATAGTTAAAACGTGATCAGTTGCATTAATTGACTCACAGTAATGTAGTCAGCTGTCCATCTGCATTAACCGTGCCAGCAAATGCGTCTTTCAGCAGGTGTGTGGGAGCACACCCCATGGGTGTTGTTTCCCAGAGGTGTTTATCAATACAGGTACAACTCGTTTTTGTGCTGATTTGTCATGAATATGTTTCACGTATGTAGAAAAATCATTGCTAATTCTGTTTTTAAGAAAATGCATTGTATTTGCATTGAATCACAGTATATAATTATAAGTCCTTAGAAGTTACTGGCTGTCACTAGCTCAGTGGACGGTATAAAATGAAAGAAAGGTTTTCTTTTATGTTTTTCTGCTTTTCTTTGGTCAGGTGCTTATTCCTGGCAACAGCATTTAAATTTAAAAATTGCTAATTTTTAGAACATCTCATAGACAAGTCCTTTGTCCTGATATATGAGATTTCCAACATTTGTACACATTTTTGTTATATGGCAGGCATTATCATGGACAAAAGAACATGGTGCCATGAAATTTAATTTTTTTAGTAGGATTATGGATGCCTCAGCAGTGGGTTTGACTATTTAAAAAACAAGGCAGACACCTTTAATAAAATGTGTAGTGAAAACAAATTAAACTTGGGAATCAGGCACAAGACATCATTAGTTATCTGACTCACTCTACTTCCTAGCTAACCTCTGCCTTAGAGGGAATTTATCTGAACCACATTTTACACATCCAGTGTTTATCCACTTAACTAAACTTAGCATTTTATCACAACCTATGCCCTTGAAATGCTCAACACGGAGAGATCATGTCTTAGCCATAGCAGAGGAAAAACAGGCAAGGGATTATATACTTATATAACTACCAGGTAGTGCCTGGTCTGGAGTAGCCAGATTGTCTGCCGTGTTCAGTGCTGCACATTAGCAAGGAAGCTATTCGGTCAGCCTTCCTGGGGAAAAACAGAGGGAGAGGTGCATAAACTCAGAATTTTCATTGCTCTCATGCAACCTGATCTGGCCAGCTGGATACTGGCAGGTTCCTGAACTCAAAATATGTTCACTCCACCTTCCTCTAATGGCACAGGAGGTAGCCTATGTGATAGGTGTTCTGGTTTACTCATACACGACTGTGTATAAAATATGCTATATACTGTGGGGACGGATAGTTTTCTGTACTTTTTCCTGTTATAGACGTGTTTATATTTTATTGGTTGAAAAAGTTTATTACCAGGTTTGTTACTTCAGTGGTAAAGTAATTTGAGTTTTTTCATGTAATAATTTTATTCCGCTTGCACAGGCACAGAAATACAGGGTATACCTGTATTTCCTCTATGTGCTCCCTAATAATTTTTTTAATTTTAAACTAACTGAACATGTTGGTTTACTTTTGCAACTGAGCTAAAATGAAGTTTTCATTGCGGCATCTTTACCAAAAATAAACAGATTTACACGTGACAGTTTCAATTTGGGCCATCTGATTGCATGTATAAAATATTTTTACATGCAAATTAGCCATGTGGATTCATGGTAGCTGTTGCTGAGTAGTCAAGTGTAAGGCTCAAAGGCTGGTTAAAAAAAAGAGAGAATACCTGTAGGTGTGATGTTGTCATCATGGAGTCTAATTATACCTTGGCACGAGTCCTGGGGTTGTGTGATATATGTGCATACGTAGGATTCTAGAAACATACATGCTGGTGACTGTAAACCTGCTCCTCCTGTCTTTCGTTTCTCATTCTTCCTCACTCAGTGTGGGCGTGTTGAGCAGAAAGCTCCACAGAACAGCCTCACTTCACTACATGGACCTGTGACCTTCTCCCTGGCTGCGGAATGTTCCGCCAAACCTCCAGACGCCGCTCCTCTTTCATCTCATTATCTTACTTTTTCTCTTATTTTCTTTTCTGGAACTCCTGCTTCAGCTGAAGGTTACACGCCTCGAGTTCTTCTGTCTGGCGGTTGCCAAAATCCATAGTCTGAAGTGTGCTGCCCTTTTGTTTCATAATTCCTGCAATAGAGTTGCCTTACATGCTGTCATGTTTTAGACACGGAGGATCTTTCACAAAGGCTGCAAAATATTCTTTTGATAAACACATTGAAAAACTGCAAACAAAAAAAAAAAATTGAATCAATCATTCCAATCCATCTGCTTGGTAAAATCTTCTCATTATGATTCTCCACCGCAGGAACGTTTGTTTAGTGCTTTGGATCAATAGGATTCTGAACAGAAAGATGTTGTTTGTGGTGTGGGGGTGATTTTACATCAGTGTACTTTTATACCAGTGGCTTTGTGGATATTGGAGGTAATGAACTCCTCAACCCCTCTAATGTTCAGACTGTGAGGTGTATCAGTAATAGTGGGCCTAATAAACGGCGATGTGTATGCACCTTTAAGAGCACTGAAGATATGTCCAGAGGACATTCGGCAGATATTACGTTTTAACCCTTTGATCATTTTCTCACCATTTATTCCTGGGCCATGAATAAAACAGAGGTGCTGTTTTTTGCTGAAGGCAAAAAAATGAAAAATTACATATGTGTATGGGATAAAGAAGGGACGTTTATAAAAGTTGGTGCTGTGGTGAAGTAAAGGAGTTGAACAGATTTATTGGACACTAAAAAGGGTTGAACTCACTTCTGGCAGTCCGTATGACCGCCATGCCAAGTGCTGTTAAGGCAGGTGGTACGCAGTGTTCCAACATGGAGAGCTCTGCACCTGCTCTGCTTTTCTCCCAAACACTTCTGTAGTACCCCCCCTCCCCTCTCCAAGCCCTATTGCCCTGGCTGAGTTGTGTCTCAGTACACTTTTGTAGCCAAACAACAAGACCCCTTCCCACAATGCAACCTGATGCCACCCTCCCGCCATGTACAAAGCACGTCTGCGTGCCAGACTCTTACAGAGTTGGATCATGCAGATGTTTCCTTGATTGCTACAAAATGTCCCGCTCATTATAAACCAGTGAGTTGGCTAGTAGGGGCCTTGCAGACTCTCTCTCTCTGCCTTGCTTTAAGACTGTTGGCCACTAGTTATTATTTCTGCTCTCGAGCATCACATCCGGTTTAATTTCAGGTTAATTGGTGGAGCACTATCTCGCCTTTTTTGGCACAGATAAATTCATTGAATTGCTGTACCTAATTGGTACAAGAGGAGCTGGTGGGGGGGATCCATTAGTCTTTTAGGATGTGGGCTTCTTTGTTTCAGCTCCGTTCCAGATTAAAGCTATCAAACCTCCATCTGAACTCAAGAGCATCT
This sequence comes from Albula goreensis, assembly GCA_022829145.1. NCBI lineage: Eukaryota > Metazoa > Chordata > Actinopteri > Albuliformes > Albulidae > Albula > Albula goreensis. The sequence goes on from CM040759.1 coordinate 18,255,535, forward strand.
GATTAAACCCATTAGGGAGAGACTTGAAATTAATTATGACATCCCTCTTCCTGGGGTCCCCCAGCCAGGGTCCCTCTTCAGTCCCACTGTGCTTGTCTTGTGCACTGTGGTGTGCTCAGTCAAAAGGCCCAGCTGTTCCCTATGCTGACACCTTAATGCACGTTGTTTCCTTGTTTTACACTTTCCCTTCCTTTCCTCCTACGCACTACCCCTGATGTAATTCAGGAATTCATCATTTACATTCAGGGAAAGAAAATAGTTGGCTGTGATTGTGGGCTGTGGTTGGAGTCATGTTATTATGAAGTGTGCTTTTGTGGAATCCCGGTTTTAGAGGTAGGATTAAGGGTGGAGATTTGAATTTCTGTCCAGACCTGACAAATGTTAACTTGCATATGGGAAACCCTGATAGAAAAGCTTTGAGCTCTGTACAGAAGATATGCTCGTATACCTTTTCATGTGAACATAACAATCATGTTGCAGTCAAAATCCTAATTTAGTATTGTCTGCTTTTGGTTATGTAATAGCACTGCAAGGGTGTGTTTCTTGCTTTGTTTTTCAGTGTTGGTGTATGTTTTGTTTCCTACTGAAGTGATTGAAGAGTTGTACATTTTGCACCAACCAAATTAAATAGCTGTACATAGTGTATAAGAAGAATCATTACAAGTTTTGTGGGTTTGGTACAGTCATGATGTTAAGATGTTTGAGTAAAATATTGTATCGGGTGCTTTCTTTCCTGTTCCATGAGTAATTCATTTAGAGCTCTGTCAATCCATTGTGAAAGTGTGTTCTTTCTTTTTATCTGTGAAAGTATACTCTTTATATCTGTGTGCTTTACACTCAATACAAGGGCAGGTCTAGCCCCAAAGAGAACTGTTACAATGTTAACACTTAAGGCACTGGATGCATGCTTGGAATAGATCTGTCAGCACAACTCTCTGCTATCAATGCGTATAGCCTTGCCCTTTCACGATAAACTCTTAACTCAGCTCCCGGTTTTGCACTCTGTAGTTGTGCCAAGTGGTTTTTGTATGTCTCTCTGAGCCCTTATAGAAGTCCAACCTGTGCTGCCATCCTTAGATTGAGAGGATTTAGCTGACATCCACTGATGCTCCTGATTAGCTTGTGCTGAATGCTAGCTTTACTGCCTGCTGGGAAAACTGCCAAAAATTTCTGTCTAGACCCAGTAATTCACTCATTACTTAAAGAGTATAAAAGATTACTGTATAATATTTTTGGTGCATATGTCTGACCAACAGAGGCAGTGCGGAAGCCTTGCTTATGTATTTCTAAATGAGAATGGACTCGAAGAGCAGGGCATCAAAGTGTAGTAAAATGTGTTAAGGCTAATTTAAGTGCAAGACTGTGGTTGTAAACAGTGGAGTGAACAGTGTCTCTGGTATGGCGCACCACACATTAAGAAACTGACAAACTCGACCCTCCCTTGTCTGTCAACTACTCAGTTTGCCAGAAACATGATTTATTAGTTTGTTATAACCCCTTGTCTATGTGTGAGAAATAACATTTTCCTGAAATACCTTTTGATACATGTGGATTACAAGTGACCAGTAGATCAGAGGAGACTGTAATGATGTGGGGATTATCGTTTTCATCCCAGTTTATCCCCTCTCCCCTTTTCCTTCCTCTGAGGATATCACCAATTCTGCCAACTGAGAGAAGGCAAACAGTGACAGAGATGTGAGCAGAAGATTCAGAATGTTGCTTTTGGACTTAATTGTTCGCTCAGTCTGTCTAGTTTGACTGTGTTATCTCTCTGTTACCTTCAGGTACCACTAAAAGGTGACTTAATTAGTTGGCATACAGGCCCGATACATTTTAGCACACTTTAGCTATCTTTCCATCAGTAAAAGTAGATATTGTAGTTAGATAGCAGTGTACATTGTAATTGAAACTAGCCATAAAGCTGAAAACAAGGAAGCTAGACAGTTCAGTCAAGCTTACTGGGTAGTGGGCCAGTCTTAGCATGGCAACTAGTGCGCTTATCAGGAAGGGTAGCTGGTAGAGGAAGATTGGGATGCAGCTTTCCTGTAGATCTACACTGGTACTCCTTGGTGAAGCTGCAGCTGATTTCGCATTACCCGGTGCGCTTCAAGGATATAGGAGGATGCATCACTGCATGGGCACCATTAGCTGGATGTGCCTCTTGGGAGTTCTTAAATCATATTTCAGGAAAAATGTATTAATTTAAAAAGCTGAGAAGGGGCTCCAGCTTGATCAGTCAAGATGAATGGATATCACTCGCTACAGTTTGACACCATTTAGAATGATTGATTTCAGAGCAAGACTGAGGTTCACATTATAATGACAGTCTTTTCCCTCATAGTCCATCTGTCAGGGGAAGCCAGTTGTGACTGTTTGCATGGCTTATTGGAAATGTAGTTGTGCAGCCAGTGACTTTTATAACTTTGTAGTTTTTTTTCTTTTTCTTTTTACTTCTTGGCACTTCCTGATTGAGGCCTAGGTCCACTAACAGAAGATCAGCCTATCAAAACAACGGCATCTCTGTTTGAGCGAGCGAGGGAATTTGGCTCTTATGGAACGATGCAGTGGAGTCTGAGCTGTTGAAAGGCCTGCTTTGACAGAGAAATGGCTCTGTGCTCTGCTGAGCTGTGAGAACACTGGTCACAGCCTCACAGTGACGGCCCCCGGGAGACAGCGGAGAGCTGGGCGCTGCGCTACACGCACCGAGCTCTCAGCCCCCTGGGGAGGGAGAGGGAGAAAGATGGAAAGAGAGAGCGAGACCAAGAGAGCAGAATCACTGCAATTAGCACAATTTTCACAATTACTGGTTAGCTTCCCCTCTTAGAGAGAGAGAATAGAGGAAATGGAAGAGAGAGGGGAGCTTAGAAGGAAAGAGGTAAAGGGAAAGGAACAGCTGAATGAGTGGGATGAATGACTGGAAAGGGACTATTAAGAGGAGAAATGGAAGGAGAGAGGAGAGTGAGGAGATGCAGGAGAGAGAAAGAGGCAGAGAGCAAGTGTAGAGGAGGAGTGCTGGCTCACTTGTACAAGGAGTACTCCCCACACGCGCCTGTCATTGCCTATTTCTTTGCCTAATGAAGTTCCAATTAGGCATTGTATCCAGTGTGGATTAGCAAAGCTTATTAGTGAAGCACAGTGTGGGACTGGAGCCGTGACACTGCTGAGGGGGAGCAGGTGCACTGGGCTGCAGGGGTCACAGACCATACATTCTGCACTAACAGTAAATATAGCAGGGAATGCTGTTAATGAAGATGACAGTGGCATTTTAAGACATTGCTGTGTTAGTCTGAGTGCTGTGCAGAGCTGTACAGCTAAATTATAGTCTGTTGGTAAGTAGGTGGGAATGATAAACTATAAGAGACATTCTCTTGAATACTGTTGTGTTCCATTGAAAAGAGTCCCATGTGCATGCATTCCAACCATTCTTTGAACAGAAAGTACAAAGTGGAAAGTGTGCAAATATAACAGACTTTTTGTTACTTTGGTGGTAAAATGAGCTGTAAATTACAAAGAAGAGGAATGAGCTTTCAGTGGACAATGTAATGATTGTATGATGTAACTTCTTATTTTTTAAAAGGGAAAAAGGTGGCGTTCTGTACTACCCTTGAATTAACAAATGCCCATTTGGCTGTGGATTACTTTCCTCTTGATGTGGATTAATCTCTGAAGGTCCAAAGTTTGATGTCCTTTCATATTTTACATTTTTATGGGTTTCCCTACAGCCTTTTTCACCAGATTTGTTCACATTCTGGTCTGTTATAGAGTATGTGCCTGTTAACATGGTGCTTGCGATTACTACAGTATTGTGGAACTCAATTGTTCCCTTCCATACAGCATGTTCATTTTTATTGGAAAGTTTCTATTTAGTGTTCACCTATGTCATTGGTGGTGAGATAGGAAGAGGATATATATTTGTGGTTTATTTGTATAGCTAGCTAGCTGCATTTCCTTTTCTTTCTGGTTGTATCAAACTATTCTGCACCCAAGCTGGCTAGTCTTGGTTTGCCATTAAAAGCTAATTTGTACAACAAATGTTTAGGGTTATGATTAGCATTTCCCATTTGGTTTATTTTTCCTAATACCATTCTGTTTTTTTACCCATTCAACTTACAATTTGCACAGATCATGTGGACCACTCTTCTAAATACTTCCTTTTCTGCAGAATTCCAAGAAATTAATAAATTAATACATTTGAACAGATTAACATGATTCTGGGCAGATCTACTAGCAGAAGTATACAGTTTTGTGGACCTGCTCCCTCCATGATTTTTGGTATTTGGCTTGTTTTATTTATGTAGCCTACTGGAACATACTCAATGTAGCAAAAGCACAGCATCCATATTCAAAAGGGATTCCCCCATGTGGAGGCTGTGAGCAGCAGTGTGGGAGTGTTTTTTAGTGGATGGAATTGCAGAGCTGGGCTGCATTCCAGACAACGTCCTTGCATGCAGCCGAGAAAGCACAGAAGCACGGAAGTTTGTGGCTGACATTTTAAGTACTGTTTCAGCACTCAAGTTCATAAATCCAAAAATGCATCAAAATTCACTGTTTGTGTTCTTGAGTACTTGGGAGGTCCACAGCATTGATTGTCACATACTTCATCCATAATTGCCATTTCCAGAAAAGCCTGCTGTTTGAGGCTACTTAGAGAAATTCAGCCCAAGAATGCAGTAAGGGAGAGTTTCTATTAATGGTCTTTCTCTGTAATTGAATTGGATGGAACTGGAAAATGTATGGCCTGTTATGAGGTGCATTGACACATTTACTAAATGTATCCACTATACATATAGCATACTGAAAAAGGAATACTTGCATGCTGTGTACCCATGCTTTGTAGTATGCCATGACAAAAATACTGCTTGTACATTTCAACAAGTATGTGAATCATATGTGTGCTAATCTAAATAAAAATCATTTAGATTAAAAATGTACTTTTATTATATTCCTCATCTTATTCTGTTTCCTTTTGGCTGAGCTCAGTTAATTTGGTCTGTTTGTTTCAGTTATAGATCTGCTTCTGGCAGCTTCTGCATTTTGTTGGTCTGCTGTCAGATCTTAAAGTTTAAACTGGGATGGCAGAATCATGTAGTAGAGAAGGAACTGGCCTTGTAGTTCAGATGTTGCAGGTTCAAAGCCTCATGGGGTGTCATTGTATGCTTGACCAAGATGCTTAACCTGAGTTTCTTTGAAAATGTGTAAGTGCATAAATAGTGTTTTCCCTTCAGAAACCTTAATGAGGCGCTGTGAAACATGCTTACTGATTTACTGAGTGCCTGGCAGTCTCTGAAGTTGCCTGAGTGCGTTCAAACTATGCGTGTGGGATCAGCCGCCTGTCTCATTTCTGAGTCTGTCTCAGGCTAGAGTCTTATCCCCCACTCCTGCTTGGTATTTTGATTTATTTAATAGGTAATTTTTATTCCAATTTGCAAGGACTACTGCCATTCCTCACCTGCAACTAAACTTTTTGTACACCAGGGCAGTCAATAAATTTGCGGTTGAGCTTAACCATTTCGAACAAGTTTGGACATTGACTAGATTACTATAAATATTTAGGATTATTCATATTGTCTGCAACAGTTGCAGGCCAGATTCAATGAATGGAGTCAGTCACATTCTTATGTTTTCTGATTACAATAAAGTCTTCAGGAGAAGTTGATTTCATGCTGTCAGCCACGTTGACAGTTTGCTCTTTGGCTCTGAGCTTCTGATTTTAGCTGAGAGGATGTTAGCTATGTATAAATATGAGTTATATTAATCTAATAAACATGCATTAGCACTTTTATTGTGATGATCAGACACTTGGATGCTCACATCAGATGCAATCAAATGCTTATCCTTTATTGGTGCTTTGAAACAATTCTCATAGTTTCAGAAAAGATCCAAGTCAATGGCAAAACTCTGTGTGGAAAAACAGCGTTGAATGGCCAGTTGATTTCTGAAATGATTCCTTTTGGGAGAGCTTTCTGTCACAAAAAGAGAATAGCATAATAATCGTATTCGACTTTGATGCATGTTATTGTGGTGATGATAAAATTGTTATACTTTGAATTTGTTGAGCTTTCTACTGTCAGGATTTCTCTAGCCCCAGGCTCCTCTGCCTCATCAAAAAATACCATTGATACACGTATAGAAATAAGTAAATGCTATCAGAAAGTTTCTTAAACTTTCTTGTTGCACTCAATCTGTTACATATTTTATTTTTAAAACCAGCAATTGTCAAGAGGTGTCAGATCCATATTTGGCAAGACTCAATTGAAAGCTCAGTCAGACCTAATTCATTTGGCTCAATCAGACTGAAAACATATGCCCCCGTTATGTGCGTTATGGCAATATTTGGCATGACCTTCAGCATAATGGACATAATGACAACGGCTGTCAAATATATGGTGCAGCTCAGCCAAGACTGAGCTCCCGGGGGCCCCAATTCTGAAGCAGTCTGTGAATGTAATGATGAGATTACGCTGGGCTGTCAGTCTGGCTGAGAACCTCACATTTCAATAAACATGTTGAAAAAGCTCCTCACATTCTCTTCAGTGTGTGTGTGTGTGTGTGTGTGTGTGTGTATTTTTTTGACTAAGCGGCCATGTCTAAGTAGCATACTTGAGGAAATGTTTCTTTCAACAAGGAGACTGTAGCTCTTAATCCTGGGAATCGTGCAAGGTGCTTAACCTGTTGTAAAAACCTAGTTGTAAAATGGATAATGTAATGCAGGCCTTAATGGAAGAAATAATACTGATGGATGTTTTCTCTGGTCACATAGCTACAACGTAATGTGTAGTGTTCAGACTTTTATCTTGCTTTATTTATCCTAATTAATAGCATTAATTGAGTGAAAAGAGCGATTTTGTTTACAATGTGGCTTTTACTGTTAACAAGTAAATAAATAAATAAAGGTATCACCCAGGCCTAGTGGCAGGTTGCCATCTCCATTGTGCTGGCTGCTGTCTGACTGGTGGTGAAAGATTAACCCAGCCTCTCATGTGTTTATTTTTTCCTCTGAGCTCCTTTGTGTCTCAACATGTTGCCGCAGCGCTCATTTCCCCTGCCCCATTGTTCTAAAGTTCCCTCTCGCAGCTCAGCCATTGTGGCGCACCAGGCATTTGCCAGTACGTTCTGGGTGAAATCGAAAAACGAACACAAGCAAGAAGGGCCGTCCATGACTTTTTCCCAAATAGCCTAAGCCCTTTTGGAATTGGTAGGTAAGAGTTCAGGGCAGGGTTCCACAGGGCAATTAAGAGCTCCTCCCCCCTCCCACTTCTCCCTTTCCGACAAACGGTGTTTCCCTGGTGATGAGACATGAAGAGGGGGCGGCTCGAAATTTTTTTTTTCGCCTCTGAAAGAGCAGTTGTCAGTATCTAGGCGAATCACCTGCTCTGTGTGCAGCAGCCTGTCAAGGAACTATAAACGTACCCTCATCACAGGGAATATCAATGTCGCCCGGCGGAGAGGGAGTACACACACACACACACACACACACACACACACACACACACACACACACACACACTCACACAAACCGTGGACAGTGGGCTTAATGAGATTGTCCCAGGTTTGTTTTAACAGTACGGCCATTATCACTGCTGATACAGGCCAGATTGGTATTTAAATGTGATGTCAATCAAGGCCGCTCCCCCCGGGGCCCTGCCGGGAGCCTCGTCTGCCTGCTCTCCCCCGCCCAACCTCCAGCTAGGCTCACCGGGAGCCGTCTTTTCACAGGGAACATGTTAATGAACACCGTTCGCGGACACTAATTGCCCAATCAGGGTCACACGCTGTGTGACACGTGCTCTCAGGTCTGGGGAGGTGACGGAGATGTGACAGAACCCAGCCATGCCTGTTTACAGTGTACACAATCGGAGACAGGCAATGGAGAATGGAGGCTTTTGCACCCAGCCCCTCTGTACAGAGACCCCAGAGTGGGTTCGTTTCTTATTTTAAGTGGAGTGGCCTTAGTTTGGTGAAATGGATCAGTGTGCTTAAAATAAGAAGAGGATAAAGAGCCATCTGCCTTTCAGTGTGTTGTAAAAGCAGGCATGGGCAGGGGACCTGTTAATTAGCTTGTCGCAGTTGTGTTTCTGTCCCACTGTGCCTTTTCTCAGCAGGACAGTGTGACAGTCTGCACACTGGTGTGTGTGTATGATCAGCCGTTGCAGGTGCTGTCTGCCTCACCTTTGTCTTCAGCGCCCCCTGCTGCCCTGCGCCAAGCTCCACTCCCAGGTCATGCGGAGGAGATTACCATGCATTTTTTTTTGCAGACTGCAACACTCAAGGTTTGTGGGTTCAAATACAGCAAGAGGGTTGAGCCTGGCTCTTCACCTGATATCGCCCCACCGCAAATCCGGCCGCTGCCAGTCCACGCTCTCCGGATTTAAAATAATAATGCATTGAAAATCACTTCGGGTGATTCAAGGGCGCAGGCTAAGCAAACGAGTAATGTGATGTAATGCTCCGTCCAAAGTAACTCCTTTTAGCGGCAAGCTTCCTAATCTGAGCTGTGAAGAGAATGAGTGAAAGAGGGGCCCGGCCCCAGCCCTTCCCCAAGCTAATCCCCCCCGCCCCACCATCCTCGCCGACCGCTGTCCTGCGGGGATTATCCTCAGCGGCGGTGCACCGCCGTGAATGGGAGGGAGTCTGTATTTTAATGCAGGGCGGTGGTAATTGTGCAGTAATTAGCGACGGTGCAGAGGCCAAAAGGTTTAGCGCCCTGAGCGGCGTGTGTGTACGGGGCCCTGTGGAGAGGGTGTTGTGATGGAGCGACGCTCGCCACGTGTGACTTTATGGCGCATCCTCAGATTCCTGATGGCTGATGACTGTCTTGTGTCTCTCTCCCCCCCCAGCAATCTATAACTATGATGCCAGAGGAGACGAGGAGCTGTCCTTACAAATTGGAGACACAGTTCACATATTGGAGACTTATGAAGGTGAGCTCTATGACTTTCACCAGACCAATGCTCTCAGTCCATTCCAGCATGAAAATGACATGTTGTGGTTGTATGATACAATTATACAATACACTTTAATCATATGGGCCCCTAAAATACCAGTCTCGTGATTTAAGACCCCACCTCAAAAATAGTTAAAGCTTACCTGACACCCACTGAAATGTAGGGCCACTTTAGCATGTATACAATTAAATACCATATTTTATGGAACTGTAAATGAGTATAATATGTCATTCATGAAATTCATATTTCAAAAATGTTTTTCCCTATTTCATTTCTGTTTAAACGGTCTGGGAGTATATTTGGTGCTTAGTACCCTTGAGCTGAGTGCTTCAGAAACAATTGCCTCAGTAAAATACTCAGCTGTAAAATGTGTATGTTAAATAGGAAATATGCATTGCCCATCACCATGGAGATGGCTGTCTACCAAACAAATAATTTAGAAATAATGAAGATGGAATACTAAAGCCTCTCTTTTGTGACTCATGGTAATTCATATCAACACAGTGTCATTCTGTTTTTATCATGCCACATTGGGCTGTTTAGACTGGTACAAGATGTCTACATTACATTTCGTTCAGGGATCTATCCTTTCTCATGGCATGTTATTTATTAAACACTTTATTAAACATTGACATGACCTCCATATTTTATGATGTCATCCATATGCATAATATCCCATGATACACTGTGCAAAGGAACTGAACAAAGAAACTCATATTAAATGAATATATTTCTTATAATACTGTATCATTTATAGTATGGGGAATTGTGGAAACAAAATTTCACTAATGTGTGCATTTGGCAAGAAATATGAAAATTTAGTTCAACAAATTGGAAAATTAATTTGAGAATATATTTTTTGTAACCTCTAAAAATGTAATAGTTATTGTCTGTAGTTATTATATTCCATGCATTAATGTCTTCCAGTGGAACAGGGGCAGTCTTCTACATCCTAATTCTGGGTACCCTTAGGAATTGCATTGCAATTTTTAGTCCACTTGGAATGGAGTAATTAACAGACATGTGCATAATGAATATGGCTTCCTCCTTTCTTCCTGGAGTAATGGCGGAAGTGTTTTAAAGCTTTCAGCCTTATTTTAGAGGGTGCAGGTATTGATGGCTCAGCTTTTCTGTAAAGTTTAAATCCCATTTCCCACTTAAAAGCCATCCCCTCTTCTTTTACAGGCTGGTACAGAGGACACATATTGAGAAGAAAGTCAAAAAAGGTGGGTAAATAGAGACATCGTCTGAAAATGAAGCAAGCTTTTCATAAAGCTGATCTAATTAACAAAACAATGGAAGGCCTATTGATGCATCCATTTTTCAGTGTTTTGATCTTGTGCAGTTTCTTGTTTATGAAATAATATATAGTGAAGTGCCTTTTGTGTTGTGAATAGGGAATTTCTGATATCTTTTACTGTTCTTCTTTTTCCCGCATTGTAGGGTATTTTTCCTGCATGTTACATTCATCTGAAGGAGGCAACAGTAGAGGGCAATGGGTTTGTACATATTTTACATTCTTTTAAAGAGAGGTTAAAGTTGATATAAATACAGTCTCTGTTACTTTCAGGATGTGCACATTTGCCTTCAGGTTCATGTTACTTGGCTGTGAAACCCTCAGACTCTAGTACAGGTAGCAAATTTACAGGTGTATAATTTTCAGCTTGTTAATCTCATATCTAGGCCATAATCTTTCCAGTGTGTCATTAATACACACCTAGCCTTGAACAACTCGCTGTCACGACTCATCACGTAAGTCACAACGCTGCGGCCTTGAGTTCTGAAAGCTTTTGGCCGTAGCTCCAGCCACTGCTGTCTCCATTGGATGGGCGATGTCAATATTTATTATGCATTTCAATGAGCGAGAGTACTTCCTTGTAAAGTGATTATCCTTGGAGGAAGACAGAAAGTAAGTGCAATGTACCAATCTTTATTCAGGCCCAGCACGGTGCATAACGATTTAGTGGGAAGCGTAGGCACCATGGCATATTTAAAGGGACATACAGCTGAGAAAAGGCTCAGAATGACGCAAACTAGTATTAAAAGGCAAAGTAGTAAGTATCATGCCCCAAAACCAGCAATTACAGGGCCAGTAATAATGCAGCCAGTCTATTCATTATTGTAAAATTTAGATGGAAGTGATTCAGTCAATGGGGGGCACCATCTGTGGGAGGGAGGAATGTTTTTTTTCTGGAGGCAGAGGTTTGTGATTGTGTGTGTGTATGTGTATGTGATTGTGTGTGTGTGGTTTTTTGTGTGTGTTTGTGATTGTGTATGATTGTGTTTGTGATTTTGTATGTGTGTGTGTGAGTGCATGTATATGTGTGTGCCTCTCTGTGTCTGTATGCTGTTGCACTCATGGCAGACGTAAGCACTGTCCTCAGTGTTTGGGCTGTCATGCTGTCCTGGTGCCCTGGGGCTAGGTCACATACCTCAGGAATGTGGTGAAGGTGAGCAGGTGTCAGGTGGTGGTGTGGGAAGGCAGAGCAAATGCACATGACATTTGTCATGGTCAGTGTCCCTGTCACCTCCCCATCCCCCTCCAGGCAAAAGGAGACTGTCATCCCGAATGAGCTGCCGCTGGTCCAAGAGGTCACCACTACCCTGCGCGAGTGGGCCTCCATCTGGAGGGACCTGTATGTGGTGAGTCACTGCCGCCCTCTCACACTCTCACAGCCTCACAGTTTACCCAGTGTGCCTTGAGCTATTTTCAAAGTCACTGCAATGCAAAGCTCCTGCATAGTTGCGACAGGTCATAGATTAAGTGCATTCTATACTCAAGTTCTCAGGCGGTTCTAAACTGGGATGACCTAATGGTGCTTTGTGGAGATTTTTTTTTTTGGGCAATTAGCTCTTAGCATTTTTGTGATGCATTTCCTCAGGGGGACAAACGGGAGATGTTCAACTCTGTCCGCGACATGATATACGACCTCATCGAGTGGCGGTCTCAGATCCTGTCTGGCACCCTCCCACAGGACGAGCTCACGGAGCTCAAGCAGAAAGTCACCTCCAAAATAGATTATGGTAACAAGTAAGTCCCGTTTTGTTCCATTTCTTCATTCATCTGTTCTGTAGTCCCAGGAAGACTCAGTTTGAGATCTGTGGTGCATTGATCTTGAATGAATTAGTGTTGCTTTTAGCTGTTAGGACCATTGAATACATGTACTCAAATAATGATGGTAGGATGTATTGTGACCTCATGCCCACATACCCACAGCCATCACAGAAGATAGATCTGTGGGCTCCAAAGTAGTATAGCTAAGTGGTGTAGCTCAAATGCTAACCCTGCATACATCACTATAATGAACCCTGTAGTATACAATTAAACCTTGATGGTACCAGCTGGGTGCTCCATGCAGCACACACCCAGCCATAGTGCAGCCCTGTGAAGGAAGTTTTCATTTGTGGGGCTCCCCCTGCTTTTCATACCATAGTGATTTCTCAGTTGCCCTGATCATTCAGCCCTTATTTTCTGCAGTATTATCGGTTTGTTTTTTCTGCCATAATGACAGTGCAGATCCAAATGCATTGACATCATGTCAGTAGTCAGTGGTACAGGCAAGGAGAAATACAGCTTTTATGATACTCTAATGTGTTTGCTGCTCGACTCGGCCCCTTAAATCCAAATTCAGTTCTTGCTTTTCTCATTACTGGGAGTTAATTGAACTATTAGTACAGGTAAATGGCCGTTGTAATCACACCTGATGCCAAGTTAGAAGGAGGGAGGAAAATCTGCTGTACATGACCCTCACAGATTGCAAGTTATGCATCCCTGCTCTACTGTGAAACAAAAATGTAATAAAATATACTGGAAACATGTCAAGGAAGAAAACAACTTAACATCTTCCTTTAGATCTCCAACTTACTCATCAAATATCTCATCATATGGCCTGCACCGACAACTGATAAACAGTGACGTAGCTAGCTATTTTTTAATGAACCCACTAGTTAACATGAAAAGCTCTTTACCCAGACAAAAAAGGGCCAGAATCTCTCTCTCTTGTTCCTCTAAAGCCGGTGATGAAGCAGACAGCCACATTCTGCCTCGTTCCTATTCCACTGTCCATGTGTACCCTGCACACCTCTTCCCTGTTAAGCCACCACTCATTAAGACCCTCTGTAAAGAAAAGAACTCTTGCAGACTGTAACTTGTAGGAGGAGACAGCAGCTCAGCCGAACTTGTTAATTGCATGACACGCATCAAAATTGTTTAGTTACTGTGGTAGCTTATTAGCGCATTCTGCTGGTGTGAAGGTGTCATTATGTAAGAGGCACACACCTTAATTGCTGTAGTCCTATGTGGAAATGACAAGAATTACCTAAATTATATTGCCAAATAGTAAATGAGTGATGTAACTGAGGAAGCTGCGCTCCTGTTGACATGACTAGCTGACATTAAATCACATGCAGTTGTTTTAATTTTAAAAGAAAATCAGTTGATTGAGCTGAGATTAATTACAGCAGATGACCATTAAACCTATCATGTGGTAGGTGTTTTGGTGTTATATCTGCAGGCTAGCTTATAATGCATTGATGAGGTTAACAAGCTGGCATGAGTTGACAAGAAAACTACTTTGTGGTTTATTAGCTAGATTTATATCTGTAAATTTGAATACAGTTACCTACCCCAAATGTAATTTTACATTCACTGTAGATTTAAGATTAGCAGTAGACTGATAGAATCAATAGTTCACCAGCAGGCTCTTGTTCACCTAAGTACTCCTAGTGGGCACTTTTGTCAGTGGCAGATAAATGAACAAGAATTAATGGTGAAGAGCAATTATTTTTCCTTGAAGTAAGTCTTACATTCATGCCTTTGCTTGTTTCATAGCCATTTTCATTGAATTATCTTTTCATTCTAAAGCAGCATTTTATGTGGTCCTAAAAAGAAATATTTTCTAGAAAGAGCTTAATAGGAGAAATTTGGCATAGAGGGGGAGGGGGGGCTTAAGTTGGGGGGCCATTGGCACGGTGATCCCCTTTTGTTCCTGCTGTTGCTGCGTAGCTCAGCCGGCAAATTGCAGAGTAATGTGAAACAGTGGCTTGTTCTGGATGCGTGCACCGGTGTGGCTTTCAGAATCAGTGTAATACGTTTCAGCAGCTGGACAGGCCTACAATTAAGGCTGGCCATTCTAGATTGGGAGAATTGGGCGAAAAAAGATGGGCTTGTAACAGCGGGGAGGCAGTGCTGCCAAATCAGAGCGCAAAGCTTAATTGTATGTGCCTGACCCTGCAGCACTGAGACTGTAACAAAGGCTGTTTGGCGTGTGGGGAAGGTCCCCTGCGCATAGCTGGGCAGAGATGAAGGGCAGAGTGTTTGCACTGATCCCTGCGTGCTCTCACCCCGCCGTGATTCCCTCATACTCACAAACCCTCAGCACAGCATCCCGCCATCACCCCTGGAGCCGTGAAGGGGGCGGGGGCCCCGCGCCCTCTCTGCCTGTGAAGTAGCTTCTCATTCCGCCCACGTCTCCAGGCCTCCCACACTCCTGGCATCCACCACTCCCACGCTCTGCTGGCTCAGTGCTCTCAGCTTCCTCTCAGCCCCTCCCTCCCAGGTTCCCCAGCACAAGGCATTTAGTTTAGCAGAATCCTGTGTATAGTTTAACTGTTTGCATAGAGGAATCAGTCAATGTATTATCTGGCAACCCTTCATTTGAGGTACCTGCATCATGGCCTGGTGCTACAGAACCAGTCAGTGCTCAATGTGATTTAAGTGTGTGTGACCCAACAGAGCCATTCTCACTCTCACTTATATGCCCTGACTCAAAAGGTACCTGGATCTGGACCTGGTGGTGAGAGATGAGGATGGAAATATACTTGACCCAGACCAGACTAGCACCATCAGTTTATTCCGAGCCCACGAAGCTGCATCCAAACAGATCGAGGACAGAATCCAGGAAGAAAAGGTGAATCCCTCTATACCTCTTTGTATAGTGGTAGGAAACAAAAGTAACAAAAATCTCTCAGCCAGAAAGGGAGAGCGTATTGTGTATTGTTTGAAATGGGAGGCACTGAGATATGACCAGTATGGTGAGAAAGGGACCCTCCTGTTGCAAAGCTGAAATAATTCTGTGAATAATTCAGGAGGTGTTACAAACGGGACAACACCTGAAGGCCCCTAGGCGTGCCATCCCTCTCAAATCCTGCATGCTGGGCTTCCTGGAACATAAGGAGCTCCCTTGGCTCTCCTCCTCCTGGTGCTTGAGCTCGAGGAGACGAGTACATAACGGCAGACAAAGCCCAGAGGGGCTCGGGCACCGATGGGCAACGCCAGAGTCCCGAGCTCTCAGAAAGAACTCGGCTCAATCACTCTAAAACCCAACACACTAGAAATGACAGAGATCAGGATCCTGCCAAAACATTAATGTGAAAGCTCTACTTTATGTATCGACTACTAATATGATATGTTTTTTTTTTTTTTTTTTTAAGAGGTCAGCATTTCCCAGTATTTCTAGCTGCACTGCATTAGCTACAGCACAGAGGTGTAGCACCCATTTTTCATGATATTATATAAGAAGAGAAGGTAGCCTATTTGTCATAAACTCAGCCATAACAATATTTGTAAAAATGGATTTGCAGGCCAGTGGTTCCACCTGCAGTCAGTGGTATTGAGGACCTTCAGCCCCATCATTCTCATTTGTTTTGTGGTTATTTGACATGCAGGCTGTTATGGGGCCTTAGCAGTAACTACGTTTTCTTAGGAGTTGACGTCTCTGGGCCCTGCATGGCTTTCCAGCTGTACAGCTCAATGGACAAGCTGTGTACTGCTGTGGGTGGTGGTTTAGACTGGGGTCTTGCTGAACACCTCGTTTCTTTTTTGTTTTTTTTGTTCCCTTGACAGTCCCAGAAGCAAAATATCGATCTGACCAGGCAAGCCAAGTTTGCTTCCACTCCCTCCTTCGCCCTGTTCGTCACCCTCAAGAATGTGGTTTGTAAAATCGGGGAGGACGCAGAGGTCCTCATGTCCCTCTATGACCCGGTGGAGTCCAAGTTCATCAGGTACATGTGGGACATGACCCCGCTAAGTAGCCGTAATTGCTGCTGGGGTGGGGGAAGCGGATTTTCGGCTGTTTCAGGATTACCCTCATGGAATCGGGAATTTGTTCAGCTCCAGTTGATGTGTGCATTATTAGTCAGTGGATTGTTTATAAAGACATGTTTGGTGTAGAGTGGATTTCAGCTGCCTGCTGGTCCAGGGATATTAATGCCTGTAATTCGCACAGCTTATCATCTGCTCTTATCTGCCGATAACAACTGGGATGTTGTGCATTGTTGCAAGTCTGCTCTGATAAAGCATTTGTCAGTCTGATGTGTTTCTTTGTGGTATTAACAGTTATCATTTTATTTATTTATTTATTTTTTACCAGTGAAAATTATCTGGTGCGGTGGTCCAGTTCAGGCTTGGCGAAAGATATAGATCAACTCCATAACCTGCGATCAGTTTTCACCGTGAGTGTGTTTTTCAATTTTCTGTTGTTCTAGCATGAATAGAAATGATAAAATCTCTGATACAGCAGGTTCTTTACCCATACTTAACCCTACCCCATCATATGCAGAGGACATTACCTTTTGTGAATTTTATTTCTACTCCACATCTTCTTCCTTCTCATAGTAGGGCATCTGAATGACATCGTTAACTTCACTGGCATAGGCTTCCTGCAATCTAATTGGCCAAAGCTGAGTTTTGATTTTGGATTTGGTTGGTTCAGGCTAATATTATTTCACACACCTAGACTGTTTTAAGTGACCCATCTTTTATAAGCAAAGCAGTTCAGCAGAATTTTGGCACAGTCATACCACATCAAATTGAGAAATTAGTCAGGGTCACCCGAGGATGTTGATTTCATTGTTCCTATACCTATGGAAGATACTGTATGATGATGCAGCATTTTATGAAAGCAGAGTTCATCCACCCAAACATGTCGATGGGCTTTATTCTTCCCCAGGGAACGACTTTAAATGCCCTTTCAAATCTTGGCTTTTCCAAAAGCGGGGGCGAGGGGATGGTGCTGCGACACGCGCTGACAAAGTTCCAGTGTTGTTCCTCAAAGGTCAGGCCTCGGTAAGGGCCACCAAAGAGGCCTGAGACAGACAAGTTACGCAACCCTTACCCAGCTCCTCTGCCTGGGCTTCTTAAAAGGAAATGAGCCAGTACTCAGACTCAGAGCAAGAACTTAAGCAGCTTGCCATGAAAGTGGTGCTTTAACCAAAGTTTATTCTCCCCTGAAAAAGATTCAATCAGGTTGTGAGGCAGCCCACCTGCAGTGGCTCAGTAGCTGCAAAACCTAATAAGCAACTCAAGCCTGACAGGACACCCAGTCCAGACACATTTGTTTCCAGGTTAATGTCTGTTTTAGCCTGTTGAAAAGGAAATCGAGCAGTCCTGCATCCATCCTTGAACCCCCTGCCACCTCCCAGCATTTCTTCTGTCTTAGAAACAGGGTGTAATTGACAGCAGTGGGTGAAATGACATTCAATGACAGCTGTGTGTGTGTGTGTGTGTGTGTGTGTGTGTGTGTGTGTGTGTGTGTGTGTGTGTGTGTGTGTGTGTGTGTGTGTGTGTGTGTGTTGCAGGATCTGGGAAGTGAAGATCTGAAGAGGGAGAAAATCAGCTTTGTTTGTCAGATTGTGAGGGTGGGGCGCATGGAACTGCGAGACAACAACACCAAAAAGCTCACTTCAGGGCTCCGGCGGCCATTTGGAGTAGCGGGTAATTTCCATGTGTGGCTCATTTCCACACCTCCATCTGGGGTTTAGCTGCTCCACCTGCATGGGGGTGAATTCTCACCGGACAAACATCTGCTGAGATTCTCAGGGTAGTTTGGTATACCACCCAGTGTCCCAATTCACGTATTCCTTTGCATTTTCTGTGTATGAATGGACAGGGCAATGTAATATAGTCACCGATTGCTCAATGTGTCCATTTACAGCATATTTTAACTGCAATTCTGAATCTCACATATTTGATAAGAATTTCATTTTGCCAACACACACCGGTATTTGTTGCTTTTTATTATTATCTATCCTCTTAACTGACTCTGTTTATTCAGAGCAATTCACACAGTTAACATTTTAAAATCCTATCCATTTATATTGCTAGGTATTTTCTGCAATTCAGATAAAGCCAGTTTTTTTACCATTGCACATCATTGAACAAATGATGCAAAAGCCTGCTTTTAAACAGTGGATGAAATAAGCCAGAAAAGCAGCTGAGGGGAGGGAAATTTGACTCTCTCAAAGTCCGAACACATTGGTCCACACTCACAGTGTGGTCTGTTTACATTCATATCAGTGAAACTGAAGATTATTCATTGTCATGCATTTGGGTGATGCTCAATGCAAAGACGTATGTATGAAGTGCTGCTGTGTCCCCCATGTTTGAGCCCTCCAGCCATAGCCAGTAATGGATGGAGACCCAAAAGGGCCAGGAAACAGCTTTGTTAGGAAAAAGATAGGGATCCCTTAGACACCATATGTGATTGGCGTCACATCTGCAGTGTGAAAAATAATAAGTGCTGTTCATAATCCCAGGGGTCGTATGTGCAGGTGCTTCCACCTGTGGGGACATTCATTGTGGGTGGGGCTGATCATATGTGTCAGTTTAGATGGGAAAAGGGTAAATAGTGTATGGAATAAAATCAAAAATACCATGACGTTATTTTGAGGAATGTGCTAGCAGGGGTGTAAATAGCTTGCTTTATTTTGTGTTGCTCAGGACAACTGGTGTATATTGCTGTATTGATCCGTCCGTGTTCCCTCTCGCTGCGACTCCCCGGTGAACAGGATGTTTGTCTCAAGGCTTCCTGCCTGGTTGAATACATAAATCTGGATGGAAATCAAGGGATTTCAGTTCAAGTTGAAAGAAGAATTAGTGGCTGATTCGTCCCCATGGAGAGGACTGCCTGCTTCATAGTAAACTAATTAGATTGGCCCCTTGCCCAGTTTGCCAACAGGGAAAATATTGTCCAATTCCTCCCTCACCCTTCTTGAGGAAATGGTTGCCAAATTCACAGTTTATAATTCTTGGTTATAAAAAAAAAATTTGATGCCGTTAGTGTGCCATTGTGTGGCAGAGTGGGGGATGGGGCACTGCATTGACAGTCTGTTACTGTCATTGACCCATTCAATTGAAGGCAGAATTGTGATGGCTCACCTTTTAGTCGTGAGAAAAGTGCTGATGGGGGGAGGTGTGGGGTATGTGGTGGGGGGGTGGTGGTGGTGGTGTACAGCCATCAGATTCCACATCAAACGCATTTTGAAGTTGACGTTTCTTTTGCTTTTCATCCACTACAAAGCGGCGTATGTGGGTCAGGCAGCCGAAATCAAAGCCAGTGGCGTGTCACCTTTAATGTATGCCACTCCGTAGGGCTCCCTCACTTTCTCCACTGTGTCCACAGAATTACTGCCCTTCAGCATCTTCATTGCTGTTGATGGGGAGGTTTTCTTTTACACCGGCTGTCAGGTCTCTTGGTTCTTTTATGTGTGGGGCACCCAGAAAGCGGGCTAGTCTGATACAGTAATGGGTAGCTGAGGGTTATGGGGTTTAGTCCTTTCAGTAAGTATAACAGCTGTGAGAAGTGTAGTCAACTTTTCTTACTTTTTTTTTTCTTTCCCCCTATGTAGTAATGGATGTCACTGACATCATCACTGGCAAGATGGACGATGAGGACAAGCAGCATTTCATCCCTTTCCAGCCGTAAGTACAAAAGCATATGAATGGCAAAACACTGGGACTGCAATGATAAGGAAATCTGACCATGGCTCTCAAATTTGAAAGGCCATTACAGACCTGCTGGTGTCGCAGTGTCTGTCTTAATGGCTTTCTCTGCACTTTTGATCGGTTCTAAAGTCTGTACGCAGTACAGCTCTCAAAGAGGTTTGAAACCCTGACTTAAACCTGATTAGCCACTGTTTTAGACAGTTATGCCTCAAAATTCCCTGCTGACTTAATTAAAATGGTTGGAGTTAATTGCTTTTGTACTCAGAAAATTCAAAGGAAAGTATGATGAGTATGTGACCTTTTCTTATAATACATGCTCGTAAAATTATCTGTATAATTATACTTGTATATTTGAAAATAATTTATGACACCTTAACTTTCATGGGCAAGCCAGTGTGTAATTTAAACAGTGTGCCTTAATGGTGAGTGTGTCAGAACCCTCTCTGATTATAGGTGGTTGAGTAAGACTGTGTAAAACAGTGCTTTTACAAGGCCGGCAACAGTGTATTTATTTTGGGAGAATTTGACAAACGGTCGCTTTCCATTGGTCATTTGCCATTGACAGAACAAGTGGCAGGAAGTTGCCATTTCGTCGAAGGAAGTGAGCTGTAATTACATAATTGATTAAATTGACGGAGCTCCAGGCATGCTAACGATTTGTTTTTAGATGGAAATGCCTCTCAGATATGAAATGCGGAGCTCTGATATGCGCAGTGATTCGGTTTCTCTGTCATTGTGCCATTGGCTCGCTGGTTCCCAAAGGGCCTCTTTTAAGATGGGTATCATAGCAGCCTCTCATCCAGCCTGCTTGTCATGCAGAACGTACGCCACAAACTGTAATCGCAATTTAGTCAGCCCACATTATTATTGTCTAATGATTCAGTCCAACGGTTATTTCTGTTCCGCACTGCACCAAAAAATCCCAAAAGATTATGAACAGCTCAATAAATGTAATGCATTCTTTGTGGCTTTGTATAGAAAAAAAAATTAGATTAAAATCCTCTTTGAAATTATTATTAGGAAGCCCATTTCCCCCCCCATCTCCCCATCCCTCCAGGTTCGGTTTTCTGCAAGTTAAGTATTAACTAAACAAGACATGTCTCTTGTTACATAAGCTTGTTTTTGGAGTACAGTACCTTTGTTGTTTGTTTGGAAACATTCATTTTTAATGCTTTTGATTGAAGAAGGAAGCTCCTCCAGGGCCACGCAGTGTGAGCTTCAGCACTGTGTGCATCCTGACGATTTCCTCTGCGTTCTCACCGACACGGGTCTCTCCTCACATGTGTCAGATCCCACACACTCCCCACCTCCTCGCAGTCACCACTGATGCCATGTTTCCAAGCTGCATCTGCTGCTTTACTTCTGCTCTGTCTTGCTTCAGATGGTAAATCTGGCAGACTGGCAGGGTTGATTTTTAATTCCTATTCTTATTTATTTTTATGTCACCGCAGTGCTGATCTTTGTGGGAACATACTGTATCTGTGTGGCCTCGCGCCTCTGTTTATTAGGTAGTGCATCTATTAGACCTCCCGACAGGGCTTTGCCCAAAGGCAAACACAGGCGAGTGGGAACTCCAAGCAGGTCTCACAGTTTAATGAAGGCTAAATTAAACCGAGGGGAAGCTTCCTGCTTTGCTTTTGGTAGTGCAAAGGGCAGTGTGGCATCATTTCCTAAACAACGATCTCTTCTGTGTGTCTCTCTCGTTACCCATCCTGCCTCACTGTTGGCTAACAATGGCTTTTGTCTGCTGCGTCACGGTATTTGCATCACTGTTTGGTGTGTTTCCCCTCTGCCCTTGTCGCCCACTCCTCACGGCCATGACCCTCTGGTTTTCTGTGCCCCCCTCTTCCTCCTCTTTCTCCTCCTCCTCCTCCTCCTCGTCCTTCTCTCCTTCCTCTTCTTCCCCCCCTCCCCTTGTGGTGTCGCCTCTCACGTGCGTACTCCAGGCTAGCGCTGGATGAAGCCATCCACCACAAGCAGCTGAACATCTCCCGTTTTTCACCCAGGGTGGCAGGGGAGAACGACTTCCTACAGACAGTCATCAACAAAGTCATCGCCGCAAAAGAAGTCAATCACAAAGGCCAAGGTACTGGAATATAAAAAAGGCGTCTCAGGCTGTTAGCTACTTTATCAACAAGTCCCTTTCACATACAGCATCTTCAAATGATTGACCATATGTGTTTATCTCCATAATTTTCTTCTCTGCTGAAAACTGTTGTTGCTGTTCTCTTTCTGTTTCCAGTGCATCCGTCATAGTGGAGATAACTTGCCAGTTGCTTACTTTTCAGGCCTTGGATTTGTACTTTACATTTTCATTGTTGAATATGAAAAACCCATTTCTAAATTGCAGAAATGGAAGTTTGATTGAAATTAATGAGTAGTAATTTGACTTTGATCATTAGTTTGGCTGACTTGAACTTTGTATGAGTGATCAGTTAAAGTGGTAAACTCAGCATAATTAATCTGCATAAAAGTACCCTGTTCGTTTTAGTCAACATTAATTACATAAAAATAGAATTTTCTATTTTTTTATTTTTGTCTGTTTTAGTTCATTTGATAAATGATTGATCAATTTTGTAGATCCCTCTTTCATTTATGTTAAAAAAGGAACGAGAAAAATAATTTTCCAGTTCAATTTTATTCAGATAGCTCATGGTTTCTTACCCCTTTTTTCCAAGTGTGTAAAGGGGGTCATGAATGGCAGGATATTGAGGGGTAAAAAACTGGCTTTACAACAATATAAATAAATACCTAAATGGAAACTCTATCCACATATTTAATTGGATGACCGGTTTCATGCAAAGCCAGTGTTAAAAAAAATACTGATATCTGTAGTTACATGTAGAATTGAGATCAGTTGATCTGATTCACTGCCAGTACCAGCACTAGTTTGTGCTAGCTGAATATTTGATAGAGAGCCAAGCTTCGATATTCTCAGCCCTCGACTGTGTGTTTGGTTTCAGTAGCATCAGCCCCATGGTGTTGCTGTTTGTGCAGATGATCATTGACAGATTTGCTGGTGGTTGTGCGTCGAGACGGGGAGGCGTGTCACCCTGCACCCTTGGGCAGTGGTCCATATGGTGGGGCGCTCAGACATGCCGTCCTATTGAAAGCACTTGTTTAGCTGTGACCAAATGCTCCGTGCAGGGGAAACTTTGCTGATAATTATGGCTGTGCGAGATGGAGGACCTCAATTTTAGTTTGGCAGTAGATTTCGTTGATGTGAAGCAGAAAGTGCACGCGTACATGTGTGTGCTCACACCCTGCGGGGAGTGCATGCTATAGTTCTGTGAAAAAAGAAAACACACAGTTTTTGTATTTGCCTTTGGAATGTCTGCTTGATATGTAGAGGAAAAAGAACTGTTACTTTAGTTTTGCAACACACTAAATTTCACAAAATACATGATTGGCATTCCACATGTTTGGCATTTGCGATATTTGATTTGATGTATGTTTTATTGAGTTAGTGTGTGGTAAATTGTCTCATAAATTCTGTCCACATCTAGAAGTGGAAACAAACAGACAATGGTAGACAATATTCATTGTACATGTGTGGTAACACTTTGTAGTCTGTCCTGATTGTCACAAAACCTGTTCCCAACTCAGACCCAAGCAGGCTTTGAATGTATAATGATGACAGTTGTCTGCCTCTCTGATTGAAAAGCATGACACTGAAGCAAAAATCGTGTTTGACAGGAAGGAGCGAATTTCCGGTTCATAGAGATTAAGTGAAACTCATAGGTTGTGATTGACTGTCAGAAATGGCAGGTGTAGTCCCCTTGGTGATATTTTTTCTCTTCCCAAATGGCTTCTGCCCAAAAGGCTTCAGATTTTATATTTTATATGAATAGTTGTGCAGAGAGAAAATGAAATCTGAGGGTAATTTTTCCAGCCATAGTGTTGATGGATGTTGACATGATCAGGTGAGACTGTGCAGACTTCTCAGGCACTTGCCCACAATTCCTGTTACCGTGTGGAGATAAATAAAGGTGAAATTCTAGCTGATGATAGATTGACCTTGACAAAAATGCATTTGAAAATCCACTAGTCTACATTGCAGAGACAGAAAAAATGTCCTGGAATTCCAGTAGGGGTGTGCGGTATTTTCAAACTACAGGTTATCGCAAAAAAATCCATTGTCTTAAAAACATAGCCTTTCAAAGGTAGTTAATTGCGCTGCCCCAAATCTATGCATGAACTTGACCATAGGTGAACCTACCTCTGACCGTCTCCACGTGACTTGGAACACTGTTTGGCTGGCCATTTGCTGCCTCTCAACCTCATCATCAGTATGCCTAGCCTCCACACGCCCTATGATCTGATTTCTAAATTAAAACCACGCACACAGTTCAGTAGGTAGCTGATTATCAATAATATTGACGCACTACATAGCACTAGTTCTGCAGTTGAAGCTCTTAAGTTCCTCTTAACAGGATTTTGCCTTCTGGAAATCAGCTATCTTTGCAAGGCATCAGGGGTAAGTGCCATAGAAAACCGCCATACTCTTTCCCTGATGTTGTCTTCTTCCTAACCCCCAGGCTTGTGGGTTACACTAAAACTCCTCCCAGGGGACATCCATCATATCAGGAAAGACTTCCCTCACCTGGTGGACCGGTCCACAGCTGTGGCCCGAAAAATGGGCTTCCCTGAGATCATCATGCCAGGTGAGCTTTTCATGATGAATTACTGGAGTGTCCTCAACTCAAGATGTAGATACAAAGAGCATTTCTCAACCATTTAAAGGAATAATTTCCTCAAAAGTACAAGTATGAAACCAGGTATTCAATAATTTAAATATTTTACCACATGATCACAAGTCTATTACTTGGACCAGCACTGAAGTGCTTGATGATTAACAAAAAAAATGAAGGAAATCCCAGAGTGTTCTACTCTTTCAATATTTACTAAGGGGGGCTAAGAACTAAGCCCAAATGCGTAAATCAGTCCAAGTTTTCTGCAGTAAAACACCATTAACAAGGAGGGAACTGGAGTATTTTGCAGTGCTCAGGGAGCTACATTTGATTTTAAAACTATATTTTGTGATTTTGGAACATAGACAAGATTTATGTTTTGGGATTTTGGAACGTAGACAGGATTTCATTATCAAGTAAATTGAAAAAACATTTAGCCATTAAGAAGTTAAATTTCCCTACTTTGCGTGATAGTTTACTTGACCTAGTTTGGACATTTTAAAATGAGGATTTAAATTGCTGCTTATACTTCTGTTTATTTTGAATATGAATGTATCCCAGATGACTAACCTGATATGGAATGAGAACCTGTGTTATGCCACACACATCAGCATGGCAAAGGGATGTGATTAGGCATGGAGTGAAGTAGGCCAAGCTAATATTCATGATATAACATCTAAACTTACTTGGTCATTATGCAACAGGAGTTCCTTTTCTGAATTGAGTGAAAAATTAATCTAGAGTCTTTCTCATTTCACCCTTGATTGTTGTTTTTAAGTGAATAAGTGAAACACTGGACAGCCCGTGTTTGCATTGGCATGGCATGGGGAGGTTGAGCTAGATGTTAATCCATTTTTATTAGAAACTATTTTTATGATTTGATGCTAACATTAACATTTCTGAGATGTTTTTTTACCATATAAAATAGTCTTAAAATGTATGAACATTCTGTTTCTGGAACACAGGCACCATTAAGATATGTTATTGATCAGTCTTCACAAGCACTGGAGCTTTTGTTTTCATAATTCCTCTTATAAAATGTCCAGTATGCCGTGCCGTAACTCTGGCTGTCTCTGTATTCCTCCCAGGGGATGTCCGCAATGACATCTATGTGACACTGATTCAGGGGGAGTTTGACAAAGGAAGTAAGACCACCCCGAAAAATGTGGAAGTCACTATGTCTGTCTATGATGAGGATGGAAAGAAGCTTGAGGTAATTTTTTGACACTTTCCTCTTTATTTTTGCATCTTTATGCAAATTGTTTGTGCATTATCGCCTGTCTCCATGATTTTTCAATGCTGAAGACAGTCATAAATTGCCAATTGATTGTCAGAATAACCCTATCCCCTCTGATAGGGACACATTTCACACCATGAACACGTATGCATAATGCACACCACAGATTTTGAACACTGAAAGTGGCTCGTATTGGATCTAAATTGTGATTAAACACCAATGGAAGGAAGTGCTATATCACAGCCTGATTGTGATCGATTTGCTCTCTGATGATCGGGCCCAAAGTCAACAATTCCAGCTGATTTAGTGGAGTGGGGTGAAACTGCCAACAACGTAGTCTTGATTGGAGTTGATTTCTTGCCTGTTTTTTTTCCCAACCAGTCAGTTTCTTGACAGAAACATCACCATACACTGAGCGGTTATTTTCACAATTTCTTTACATTTGAGAACTGGGCCATTGTCTGGCTTTGTATTCAGGTGGTCACATTCACTGCTGCCATGAGGAAGGTGCCGCATCTGAATTTTGTCAGCATGTATCTAGCTGTAACGGATAGTAAATATGCAAAAATTAAATTACAATGAATATGTAAAATATGAGTTGTGTGACACCCTGCCAGGTCTGCAGACCATATTTCTGTCAGTGGGCTTGGATTTTGAGCTTATTCTGCTTGGATGGTGGTACAAACCTGTGAGCTGAATGCCTCTGCCTGGGCCATCAGACTCAGCTGCTTCAATTACACATTTAGTCACAGGCCGGGCAGAAGAGAAAGTCATTTGCTGCAGGAAGTTTTCGCTTTGTGAATGCTGACACGTATGCAGAAGTGAAGATGCAATGAAGTCGAAGGTGGTCAGTCTCTGCTAAGGCTACATTCCACTTAAGCGATAACTTTATCTTAAGGAGAGAGTCTTATCAAAAAGATGGCTTATTTTAGATAATAGTGTCCAGATGAGTCTCTAATTCTTGATGCGCCTGACCACCCTGGAGACGATCCTAACCGAACCAGAGCCAGAGTTTGTCAGTTGGTTGCAATTGATTAAAATTATTCAGTGAGAATAAGGGGCTGTACTGCGTTATTCCTAGTAAAGGACTTGTCTGCCCATGAGTGCCTGCCTAGAGGTTATGAATGTTGTATGCTTTTTGCATTGCGGAATAGACTGAAGGGCATTCTCTAAATGTTTTTTGTATGTTGTTTTTAAAAGTAGTAGGAAAAATGAAGTAGGTGTGGATTACAGGTAATACATTCTGTAGCCCTTAGCCCGCAGAAGCCCAATGGGGACACCTTTGCACTATGGCTAAAGAACAAGATGTGCAGGCCTGGAGACTGAGCAGGAGTCTCACAAAAGTGGATACAATTCTGCATTTTTATGCTAATTTGTCTATGTGGAAGTAGATATTTTTATGAACAAATTTTATTTCCAGCCAGCACAAGGATGTCTGAGGTTTTTTTTTTTTTTTTTTGTGTGGTTTGTCTATGAGCAGGTCTTACACTGATGTTTATCACTCGTAGCTCTTCTCACCCGACACACAAACAAACACACACACACACACTCTGGTTCACTTATGGCTTCCCACCGGTGGAGAAATGAAGAGAGGAGGAGGAGAGTCCACTCTCAGCGTGGAACATCCCCACTCTTTCACACATGCTGCCCTCTCCCCTGGAGCCGCAGTCTGGCCAAGGAGGGACGCAGCACCTCCTCCCTCTGCCACTCCACCCTCTCCCTGTCGCATCCGTGACTGCCCGGTCCCGGCCCATTGAGGCTGTGGGACAGCCAGCCTGTTATTTTTCATAATTCTGGCATGTCAGAAGCTGTTAGTGCGTAAGCGCATCAGCGTCATTTAAGCGTTCTGTTGGGGGGAAGGGGGTGGGAGTGGGCAAGGAGAAGCCTGATTGATTGAGGGGAGCCCATGCGTGTTGGCCCCATGGGACGCCGCACGGTTTTACACAGAGGCCCCGACCCGCTACAGGGACCTGCGCGAAAGAGCTAATTGCTTGTTTGGTCCACAGACCGGCAGGGGCCTTCCCTGCTGTCGGACAGGAGGTGAGGCAGGGGTTCTATGTTTAATTTTTAATTTCTAATTTCTCTGTAATTTCAAAGGGAGGGCAGAAGGGCGCTCTTGGGTTAGTGCTCTCCAACTGAGGAATTATAGCTTAAGATTTTCCCCAAGCCCCAAAGCTGGCTCAGATATATCTGTTTAACAAATGCACTTGGGCCACTTCTCTTTGTACTCATTATTTCGTGAAGTTGAATCCAGGTGATTTTGAAGGGCATATAACCTAATACAGAACACTACTCTACAAAATTTTAAAAAATTTGTGTGGATTTATATGGCCTCCTACATCGGACAGTTCAAAAGGTTTTTTACTGTCCTGCCCTTATCTCCCCTTCCCTGTTTTTCAGAATGTGATATTTCCTGGTGCGGGGGATGAAGGGATCTTAGAGTACAAATCCGTGATCTACTATCAGGTGAAACAGCCTCGCTGGTTTGAGACAGTCAAGGTGAGTCTCCCCTTGTTCCACAGCAATGGCGGTATCACACTGTTCACAGTAGGTAATGCGCCGAGTCAGTAGCCGGCATGTATGTAAATTTTCTCATAAAATCATAATTTTATCAGCTGGCATCAAAGCAGACACATATTAATGCTTTTCAGTGCTAAGGCTGTTGCATGTCAGCTCTTAGCTATACATGAAAAACTTAATGAGTATTGTTGTTTTTATTATTACTTGTTTTTGAAGTTCAGTGCTCCATCTTGCCAGAATTAAAGGGAGATCTCCAAGCACAGACTCTGAGACAGGCTCCTGGTTCCGCTGATATAAATGTCTGTTGAGGATATTGTTAGTCATTTATTTGCCTTGCTAAGAATGAAAGTCAGTCACATGTTTTAGTCATAAAATGCAAAGTAGAATTATTTCATTTACACGCTCTTCTGAGTGCTGAGGTGAGTTTACAGTGAAGGTCAGAGAAGGGGTTATTATCTTTAATTTGGCAGCCTGTCTTATCCTGTAATTATCCACCTGTTAATTATCATTTTGCTAATAAGACAGTCTTTTTTATAGGGTGTAAAGGGAAAGAGAGAGAGAGAGTGAGTGTGTGTGTATAGCGACAGCAGATTGGCCAGTCATGCTGCCTGGCTCCATCTGGGACCTCTCTGTAGTTTCCACAGAAATAGGATAAAATGTGGATAGAGAGCCGGGTGTGTGTGAATCTCCCCTGCAGAGGGGACTGTGTCCTGTCCCATCGGCGCTGTCTGGAGAGTTATTATTTATAATCCTACAGGAGAGAGGTAGAGAGTGCGACAGAGAGAAGTGTGTTCTCAGTGGTATTCAGTCCTGCTGAAGTTTGGTCTCTCGTGTTCCAGGTCGCCATCCCCATTGAGGATGTGAATCGCAGCCACCTGCGCTTCACATTCCGCCACAGGTCATCTCAGGACTGTGAGTAAAATGCAGCACCCTTAACACAAGCTTTACAAGAATCATTACAAGGTGGCAAATACATCTGTGGAATTACTTTGGTAACAATGAATTAAATTGTATTCAGTACAGTACAACTGGATCTACAACTCAATACAAGTTAATTTATTTCCTCAAGGGCAATTAAGGGAAGCAGTCACAAGTACCATCTTTTACAAATGCAGTGCAAAACAAACATCACATGTAGCCTTCTGGAAACATGACATCAATCAATATACACTTCAATACACACATCAATACACCCTCCCCACACACAATTCAGGCAATACAGGACACGACAGGGCCTTCATGTGGAAACAATAGAGGCTGCCAAAGTTGGGCTGATATAGCTGGTATTTTGTATTAAAATGCTTTTAAATGATATCAAAGCATGATCCTCTGTAGTGGCAGTCCATAAAGTAGCAGTCCGAGGATTGATGTCAGTCCTTGGCTTGGGGAGCGGCGGAGCCCAGACGCGACAGACGGATTCATGGGCTCACGCATGAGTCCGACTGCAGGCAGCGGTGTGTACAACTCGCTCAGTGCCGAGGGCAGGGAACCCTATCCTGGCATTGCCGCCGCTCCATCTGGCGGCCACATGGTGCCATGGGCTAGCCAGGAGGAAACGGGGTGGGCAGCGGGGCTGCGTATGCAAAACAATCAATTAGCGCACCGGAGCCAGCCGAGAGAGAAGGGGGGTGGGGGCAGCCGTAAAAAATCACCTGCTTTCACGAAAGACACCCTTCCGAGCGCAACTAGGCCAATCAGGGGCGTGCGGGCAGCGGCTGCGCCGTGGCGCTTAATCTGCCCGGCTTGTTTACTCCTCACTCTCAACTTTTTAATGACCGGCCGATAAGCAGGCGGCTTTAATTCACCTGAAGCATTTCCCCGTCATGCCTGACTTCCTACCAGGATGTCTTTCATGTGATGCCCTCCACATCCACAGTGCTGTTTATGAAACTTCCACACCCTTTGACATTCCTCGAGTGCGTTAATCGGCCTCCTGCTTTCCTTGTGGCAATCACCTTTCTTTTTTGTAAGGTGCGAGTTGGCCCTTAATTGGAGTGCAGGTGGGTATCGGGCATGTTGGAAGAGAGTAAAGCCCTCATAACTAAGACCCCTGGCTTTGTGAGGTCGGGTGGGGGGGGGGGGGGGGGGGGTGGATGGGTGGATGGTCAGGGAGACTGCTGATTGAGGAGACCGTTAGATCCATTGTGAGCTGAAGCCTCTCAGAGCTGGAATCCTGATCTAGGATCCAGTACCCAAACCTTCATTCCACAAACTTCCATTTATGAAAAAGCTAAACTGATCCTTGTTTGCTTTTTCAATGTACACGATTTCACTTTACACCAAAGCAAGGCCTCCAAGTGAAATCTTATGATGAGCTGCAGGCATCGGGCAAGAGGACAATTGTTGCACTGAGGAAATGCGCGACAGTTATAACCACCTTATAAGTGAAATCAAATACAGTGGTTATAATTGACGTTCTACAGCAGTTTTGATGTCTTTGACTTATTCCTATGTAAGCTCGTACAAGAGCAATAAAAACCTGGGTTTTCAGCTCTGGTAACGGAGGTTCCTAATTCTGGTGGATTGTGTTTACAAGTACAAAGATTAACCCATTGCATGTTTGGCAGTAAGCAGATGTAGCACATGAAAGACCAGATACAGGGTCCCTTCTTTTGGCTGGCCTGTCTCCTACCATCTGTCTCCCAGGGTTTGCGCCCATGCGAGAACATTGCGTAACCGAGAACGCAGTCCTGCATGTCAATGCATGCGCAGTGTGTCGTGGCCATTTGGATCTGAGCGTTACCTCACCGAAGGCAGATCTCCCACAGTTCATCTGGGCTCATTCCATTTCTCAGTCCCTCCCACTGGTATCATTTCCCAGACAGCCTAAAGAGCTGAGGAGAATCAGGAGATTTGGCTGTTGACAGTTTTCAAGCGTGGCCATATTCTTCTGATTGAGTTTGGGGGGTGCTGGCTGAAGCACAGTAAATAAAGCTCAGATATAAAATGACAGACGTGTCCCAGAGTGCCCGCCTCATCCACAATAGGCTGAGCCAAGCTGGCTTTAATGAAGCAGTCAGTCTACAGAGAGCAGCACGGAGGAGCAGAGAGTCTAGTCCACGGCTGTTTGGAAGCCACTTGGGGAAAAAAGAAACATGTTTAAACTGCTGCCCGCCCACCAGCCCATCGCCCCACCCCCCATCTGAGGCACACACACGCACACTGCTCCTCATCTCTGAGGTTCGTGTGCAGAGAGATTATTCACGGCCGTGCTTTTTGGGCGGCTGACCAGCGGCAGGATTTATGCACGTGGAATGCGTGAGATACCCAGATGAATCGCATCTCAGCCTGCGTAAATTTGAGCTTGTTGATCCGCAAGTGTGATGTATGCTCTTGCACCCGACTCCATGGTTTGTGGGACAGGGCAATAACTCACCGGCCTGTTTAATCCGCTTGCCGTGAACACGTCCTGCCTCTCTTATGAGGTGTGTGTGTGTGTGTGTGTGTGTGTGTGTGTGTGTGTGTGTGTGTGTGTGTGTGTGTGTGTCTACATGCACCTGTCACACCTTTCAAGTGGCTCATCTATATTTAAAAAAGACGAAAGTATTGGCATGATTGAAATAAAGTATTTTGTTTTTGCTCTGAATGTATTCTGGTAAACATGCAGAGGAAGCTGTCAGCTCGCTGTTGCACAGTCAGTCTTGATTTTCTAATTCACGTGAGCGTGGAAGACTGCAGCATCTGTCAGGATGAACAGCCAGGACATGGCACGGCACAGAAAGCATGGAAACCAGGAAGGAAATGAGAGCTGTGAGGGAATCTTGAGTGCCGATCTTTTCTCCTGTCATCAGACTCAATAGCAGGGAAGTAGTACGAGGATGCTGCCCATTACTATGATACTAGGGTTCCTCACTGTGAAAAGCAAGCAGCTCAGACCAATGACAGCCACAGAAAAATAAAAACATGATACCAGGAAGAGCAAAGTGATATGTGTAGTATGTACTCACACTCAGTCAATACTGCGCTTCCACTTAGATAACCTTGGCACTCACCATTACTTTACCACTCCATAGCCATTGGCGTTCATTGAATTTCACTGCACTGCAGCTGTGTATGGATGAAATGTTAACACCACTCTATGAAGGTTTGGTGTAATTGCCGGCCACGGCCTCTCCGGACTCCTGAGCTGCCAGTCCCCCCACTGGTGACAGGTCCGTAGTGGTAACGCTAATGCCTGCCGATGGGCCATACCGCAGATTCTGACGCCGTCCATCTGTTTGTCCCTGAACCCCCCCATTCCGCAGCCAAAGACAAATCGGAGAAAATATTCGCCCTGTCGTTCGTGAAGCTGATGAGGTACGACGGAACGACGCTGAGGGACGGAGAGCACGATCTCATCGTTTACAAGGTAATATCCCCAGCCCTGGCTCAGCCCGCTGTGCTCAGCCCGCTGTGCTCTGCACTGCAGCACTGTGGACATGAGGGAAATAAGAATCAGACCCTCACTAAGCCCTCTCCGCTCTCCACTGTGGCTACTCTCTGTGCCTGCTCAATCCCTTCTACCCGTTTCTCAGTCATGTAACCATCAACACATTGTCATTTTTATTACTATATTTAGTGTGCTGCATTATCTAATCCAAAATGATCATTGGCATACACTCTTTGACAGTTATTGACCAGGACTTAATGGAAAAACTGAACGGAATAAAGTTAATACATGTATAGTTGCCTCCAGAATTGTTGACACCTGGTAAAGATGAGCTAGCAGCTGTGAAGGATTAATAAAAAAGTAGTAATGTTCCACATTCTGTGCTTTAAAAATTTAGAAAATCATATTTGCTCCATCAAATGCATTTGTTTAAACAATCAGTTCCAAGGGCTAATATCTTTTTTTTAATTAGACTTCATTTTAACTTTGCATAACCTTTTTTAAACATGGACCATTTTCAGGCAGAAGCAAAGAAATTAGAAGACTCGTCCCACTACCTGAACCTCCCAGCTACCAAGCTGGAGCTGGAGGAGAAGGGCCACTCAGCCACAGGCAAGAGCACACAGAACCTGGCCAGCTGCACCATCAGCAAGGACTCCTTCCAGATCTCCACCCTGGTGTGCTCCACCAAGCTCACCCAGAATGGTATGCCCTGCACCTGTCCATACCCCCTTCACTGTCGTGAGCCAATACCAGGCTACTTCGTTGAGAGGGGAGGAGCTGTTTACTGTCATTAGTTTCCACATGGCACTGTATTTCGCCACTTTGAGAGTGCTGCGCTTAATAAGCCAAGGAAATCACATTTTTACACCGAAGGCTGTGCGATAAAGACCGTTGACCTCCGGACTGCCCCTTATTTTAGAGGGTCTTAAAACATGGGGATCCCGTCGCCAGGTCGGGAGCCATCCTGTCCATGTTTCATTCTGGTGTCACAGAGGTTAGGGTGCTCATGAAACAGCTATGTCCATACTATGTAAAAGCCAAACCTCACCTCCCTCCTGTGCCTGACCTAATGATGTAAGATGTGTGTGGGACACGTCATGACATTTTATTTCACCTCCACTCGGGTATCCCAGCAATTTAGTAATTCAACCGTTGCACTTCCTTTCATCACATTTTTTTTGGCTCTCTGCAAGTCAAGATCACAGAGCTGGAAGATCTGTTTTTTGAAATTGAATGTAAATGGCAGGATCTCTCTCTCTGTTTTGGCACTCCATTATCTGAGCTCCGCCAGCCCGACTCCATTGGCTGAATCCCTGTAAGGGCTGCGGAAGAGCAGGGAAGTGACAGTGTGGAGAATAAACGTCTGAAGGGAATGTCATATTGGAAAAGTGCTTTCACTGAACCTTGACATCAACTAAATTAAGAAGTTAATTGTATTACTGACCTGAGGCTTTTTTCTCTACTTGAATAGGAAAGAAAAGAAGAAATAGTATTTAATTTCTTGATTCACAGTCACACTGAAAAGATGATTTTAATGGTTGAGTGGAAGAACACAAATGGTCTGTGTGAAGCTCGGAAAGGAATCGATATCCCTGTAAGGAGGGCTCCTTGTAGTCCGGTCACATACTTTATGCGGTGTGCTGAAACCCTCTCTCGCACAATTCAGAGAGAACTGCTGCAAAGCTAGGCCTTACTTTACGGGATCAAGACTTATATTCACAGCCTGCTTTTAGTGAACTTTCTTTTCCCTCCAAAGGAAGCCAGGCGGTTTTGGAAAGATCAGCATTAAGTTTATTTATTCCAAAGTGTACATAACAATACGATCCAATAGAACACCCCCGACCACCTCAAGTCTCTGCTGCCCAGTGGTTGTAAATTACTATACACTGCTGTAGGTCTTGAGTGCATTAAATCGGCAGTTAAAAAAAAGGGAAAAAACACCTCAATAAAACAGTTATTTTAGTGTGTTACCTTGCAAGCAGCTGATTTGATTTCCACCCTAGGAGGAGCAGAATATGAAAGCCAGTGTAATCCAATTCTGTAAATGTCTGTTAGGATGTCTGCTTAATCATTGGGTAAGATGTAGCATCAGCCAATCAAATCGAAATGCACTAACTGTCATTTATAGTGCCTGATTTACCAAAGTGTCTAGTATGTGCAAAAGGGTTTTCAAATAGTCTGCAGTGCTCATACAGGTTTCCCTAGACTATATCCTTTTTGCACGATTGTGCATTTTTCTCCTAAATACACAATGCGCACTGTGGTAGGGAGGTCGCAGAGGACTGCCAGTATTGCTTTACCTGTTGAACCACCCGGCTGTAACATACCAGTTGTAACATAATGTAATGTACATGCAAATAAATTGTCTCTCTAAGGAAGCTGAGATGAAATGAAAATTCTGCAAATTAGTCCCCCCTGTTCACCAAGATCTTTAGCTCTGTTGCAGGGGTGTAAATGGTAGTGTCAATCACCGCGGACCACTTTGGGGGTTTTCTGCAAGTTTGTCTCCCGACATATAATTCACAGTGCATCCTCTGCATGTTTTATTAATTACGTTAGTGATGTACACATCACATGGGCATGGAGACACTCTGTTACTGATGTGAATGTGGTGCGTGGAAAAGGCAGGGATCCCCAGGTAACACGCGGAGGAGGAGCGGGGTTGATCCACAGTCTCTCTCCATCTGCCAGCCAGTCTTGAGACATGCTGTGTGTGAGCGCTGGGTTTCTCAGCTGTGTGTTTTTCAGACACACGTGAAGCTAGGATCCATCAAATGCACAGCGCTGATATTTGCACTGCTCTTTTGTGATGGTAATTTGCTGTCTGACAGTTGGCTGTCAGGGACTCTCAGCCTGACTTTTCACTACATAAAACTTTGATTAAACAGAGGGGAGACTCGTCCGCCACTAAATCTCCTGGAAAGATTTGATTTCTTTTAATAAAGAGTGGCAGTACGCATCCATCTCTGACAACACGTGAGACTGCCTACCTTTTTATTAAAAACTCAGGAAGTGGCCTCTTAAAGTAATTCTATTTTCTTTTCTGCAGTTAATCGCTCTGCACTTGTTTTCCTGATGTTACCGCAGTCTCACAGCTGGATATTCTTTATCTTCAAACTCAAACCCCTCCTTTCAAAAAAAAAAAAAAAAAAATCAGTCGAGTCATACCATCGACATGTCAGGTGCTGAGCTAACTTTACTCCTGTGTAGAAGTATTCCTTTGTCACTCCCTTAAGATAATTAACATTCAGACTATTGCCGCCTCATTATGTAAATGCACTGACTTAACATCACTGCTGTTTAGCCTGTCAGTCCATTTTCGAAAATGACACAAGTGAGAACCAGAGGAAAGAAATCAGTCATATAAAAAATGAACTTTGCGCCATTGCGGAATCGAGGGCGGCGGCGGCGCGGGCCTGTTTAATCATCTCCTGAGACCGTAATTTCACCCAGCAGCACTGATGGGAGCTGACGGGGGTGCACTGCACCCACACCCAGAGTGATTGAAATGTAAAATCCAAACGAGCCAATTTAGGGGTTCCATTCCTCATCCATTGTGGGGCAGCGCTCCTGTGGGAGAAAAGAGTATGCTGAATATTTATATTTTCCGTCAGTGAGAGAGAGAGAAAAATATAAAAAAAAAAACTCTTTCATTGTGGTGCTCTCTTGATGCTTGGTGCTTAATGCCTCTCGTGGAAACATGTCTCCTCCAATCTCCACCTCGCATTACTCTCATTTGACTAAGTGCCGTAGGGGGATGTGATC
Source organism: Albula goreensis (assembly GCA_022829145.1). NCBI lineage: Eukaryota > Metazoa > Chordata > Actinopteri > Albuliformes > Albulidae > Albula > Albula goreensis. The sequence continues at coordinate 18,291,788 of CM040759.1, forward strand.
TTCCAGGAACACGAGGAAAGAACACAGCGGTTTAGACTTCATTGAACATGTTTTGCACTAGAGGGGGTGGAAGGCACAGTCTGGTGTGAGAAAAGCGCTGAAGTCCCCCCCCATTTAAATCAGTTGCACTAGATAGATAGATTGTTGCCTTAAATTGGTTGAATGTTGATGAAGCAGTTAATTTAGTTTCATTGGCCTTGTTTTTCTTTTTTTAGTTTTGCTTGTTTAAATGAGTTCTGATGCAATCCGATAACTCCCAGGGTCAGTCGTTTGCCTGTCTCCAGACTTAAGTGGTCTGGGATCCCTTATTGCATCATCATACCTTGAAACAAAGGCTGGGCTAGGGTCAGGGTAATGACAGGGAAATGAGCGCTAGCTCTGAGCAGGGGAAGTCATGTGCATTCCATGAGGATCTGAAAGAGGGGGACACTGAACGAGACAGGGAGGCGTGGACAGTATGAGAGTGAGTGTGTAGGAGAGGTTGAGAATGAGTGAGGAAGTGAATTCAAGAGAGAGAGCAGTCAGGCATTAGCTAGGAATGCAGCTTGACTCCACCCAGGACTCTTCCATAATATCCAATACAATATGATAAAATGTAGAAAGTGTGTTTTTTACACTAGTGTGCATGTGTGTCAGTCTACCTGTAGGGTAGAGCTTCTGTTGCTTTGCTATGTGCAGCAGGGGACTGTCTCTGTCTCCTGTCCCTTCACTGCTGTCTGGGGATTTATTATTTATTTTTCTTTGATTTCATTTGTCTTGCCATGGCAGAGTTAAAGGTTTAAAAATCTATAACTCTGTGGAGAACCCAGGCCGTTTAGATAAGGGCTGATGACTGAACTTTGATGGTGTGTCAGAGCAGCAGAAGATGGGCATCCATCATAGTGACTGGATGGTTTATTATCTCAGTGAGAAAAAGAGAAGTGAAGTGGAAAGTGTGTGTGCTCGTGTGCGTGCGAGTCAGAGCTAGGGCCGTGCGTTTACCACATGATCACGGTAATGTCACGCCCTCACAGGATTGAGTTGATTACTGCAGTTGATGCAGTAGATTTTTTTGTTCTTTTTTCCCACTTTTTTGTGGATGTATGGTACCGAGCATGCCAGTACAGTGTATACTGTACTACAAACACATACTAAAAAATAGCCTTAGAGTATTTTTTTTATCTTCATTAACTGTTTGCCCTTCTCTGATCCTCATCTTCATTGAAAGTGAAGGCGGAAACTGGAGAGATTTCACCACTTGTTTCCAGTGGGGCCAAATTACTTCTCTCCAGACCTACACTGTATTGCTTTTGCTATACACCTTTGCTATTAATTTCTTCTATTACAGGCTTTTACCTTGCTGATGTCACATGATATTTTATTAAAATATATGTACTGGATATACATCATTCATATTGTGCCTTGATTTGAAGGTCCATGGCCTCACAGGAGATGCGACACGCCAGTCTCCACAGCCCATCCCCGACCTGTTCCCATTTACTAAGAACTGTTTACAGAAGAAAAGCAAACAGAGCGTCTCACTTAAAAAATGTTTGCTTTCTAACAGATTAAAATGGTGTAGGATAGAGGATGCAATCTGTTTTCGTCTTCGAGGAGATGGTAGTGAGAAAGCAGCACAGTGGCCTTGCGGTTTGAATAAATCAGTGTCTCCTTCGAGCCTCCCTGGGGTGCACCATTTGAATACATCCAGAGAACTTCTCTTCTTTCCTAATATAAACTTGATTGATGTACTTGAGTTTTTAATCTGAAGTGGCTTGATAAATTATGGGAATCTTTTTTTTTTTGTGGAAGGTAGCCATGCTAACTTGATGTAATTTAAAATAATTTTTCACAAGTCACAGTGCAAAAGTTATAAATTACCTGATGAGAAAGTGAAAGTTAAAATGCTAACTAGCCCTGACCCCCAGTACAACTGAGCATGGAGTTGATGGTACACTGTGTCGTACTGGTGCCAGCACTCGGCCTTATGTGATGAGAGAGGCCCATGTCCCCCATTCCCTTATTTCCTGTGGTTTAGTCCAGTCTGATCTGATCCTCTGTTGTCTGGACTGGTTTCGTCTGATCCAGTGGTGGACCCATTGCAAAAATAAAATGCCCAGTAATAACTCTGTAACCTATCTTTGTCCCCCATTTCACGTGGTCTTCTGTGGTGTGCTCCGGTCTGGCAGTGGACCTGCTCGGCCTGCTGAAGTGGCGCTCCAACACCAGCCTTCTGCAGCAGAACCTCCGGCAGCTGATGAAGGTGGATGGGGGAGAGGTGGTGAAGGTGAGTCTCCTGTCCCTAAACCTACTCCCAATACTGCACCTCCTAGCCTCACACTTACCAGGCACCTGAACCTTATGAAACAACTTCGTAAGGCTTGCAATGTGGAAGTTACTCACAGATTCTAATTTAGAAATGCAGTCTGTGTTCTGTGAGAGGACAAGATGAAACAGGAATTGGTGGTAATTTACCTGTAATCTGTATGTGAATTCAGCTCTGTTATAACTACCAATTTTCATTCACTTACTGTCCTTGCCAACAGTCTGTCACGAATCTGTGAGAAACTCCATATTTATGATGTCCCAGCTTTAGTGTTTCCATTTTAAAGGAATGGAATCCCAGTTTGACAAATCCTGTGGATTTAATGCGAGTAAAATGAAAGAGTCTCTCGGATATGCACGAGCCATCATAGCTCGGAGATTGATTTCAGTGTTCTGAAACTCTCCTCTCTGATCAATTAGTTGTAACAAAGTATAGTCTCTGAATTTTTGGCAGTCTGAAATCTTGGTGGAGGAATCTAATTATGTTTAAAGTTTTGGGTAGTGGAGGACATGAAATAAATACTTATTTGACCTTGGTACTGAAGTTCCCATACCTAAGCTCACTGTGTTCATGCTGCAGTCCGAGGGGAGAACTTTGAGCAAGATGAGCTTGCTATTGATTGAATTCTCTGACCGTCCAACCGGTAATCAAAATGGGAAGACAAATCTATATTAACAATATTAAATATCAGAAAGTTTTACACAACCATATTGTGAGGATATTGCTCAGATTCAACAGGCTGCAATAACCTTTTATGTTATTGCTGTGCTAGCTGTGATTGCAATCCCACTGACAGAGCCTCCTTGAAGCTTTGGTTTATTTATTTATTTTTCTTTTTTTTTACAGTGAATAAAATATTTTTCATGTACAAATGAACATTTAACTGGTTCACGAAGCTTCACTCTTCCACCACTAATACTTATGATAAATAGTTTGATATCTACAAATAAGTCAAAATGTATGTCTTTAGCGTGTTGAGAATTACAAGCCATGAAATTGTATTTTTTTTTTTATCTAACAGCCTTTCTTATCATTCACAAGTTTTTGCTAGAAAATGAAAACCTGCTCCAGATTTATAGATATATGGTTTAAAATACAGCAAGCCCCAGACCTGCACTCACTAAGCCCACATTGCTGCCCATTGGCCCCTTAGTGTGGTGGAGTGGAATGGACTGTGGAATCGGTCATTTTTATCCCTGTGGATTTCGGTGGGGTGATAATGTGTATCTGGAGTACTGACGTGTGTCCTCCAGCCTTAGCCGGAGCTTTGGGTTTGTAGCCATGCTGCAGGCCTGGGTGTACAGGAGTTGAAAGCAAAGTGAAATGCTCTGAAAAGTTTATTCACCCCACAATTATAAATGTCACACATTCCATTTTTTTTTAAGTTTGACTCATCCTCCAGCACCAAAAAATCTAAGATTAAAATTTCATAAGCTTTTAAAAGTGGACAAATCTTTCAAAGAATAATGAGTTCTTCCTACTGTGTGTAGAACACTTCCTCTGTAGAGGAATACCGCATGGCTGTAGGAAAGAATTGCAGCAAGGCAGTGTAGGAAATAAAACCTTTTACTCTTTCACTTTGCTAAGATTTTGTACAGTGTAGTGAATAATTCATGAAGTCCTGTGTTTTGTATGTGCATTCGTGACAAAGAGAGGAAAGAATTTAGGCAGGAATAAAGAAATAGACAGAAATACCAGGGAAGAGAAAGAGATCACAGAGGCAGGTAATCAGTGAAGCTGGGCTTTCAGACATGGTCTTGAATCAGGCATGTCTTTATCCCCCTCCCTCCCCCCAGTTCCTTGATTGATGCGGTCTGAATTGTGTTCCATTTTGTACTTCCTGACTGCGATGGCCTTGTGTGTCATCACCTTTCTCAGTTCTCATTTTGGGGTCCTGCCCCTGATTATAAAAGTCCATCCACCGAGACGCCACCTAACCACTGTGTCCATACAGCATTTACCATGGGTCAGCACGAATGCAATGACTGTTTGGTCTCAGTCTGAGTCCACCATAACTCTGCATGAATGACCTATACTGATAAGCATTTGCCTTATTACCATCATCATACCATTTATGAGACTCGATATCCATTCATACCACATCATGTAATCGCACTTACCTCAGCCTCATTTTATTTGCTCACCACTTAAGCCGTTACATATGGGAGGTATTGATCTGCGTAAATTCTTTATTCATCCTTTGCAAGATTATAGAGCACTTGTCAGCCTTTAGGCTATATCATTTGTATGCCAACATGGCTGTTATGTTAAATGACAAAATGACAACATCCACCTTTCTTCATTATTCTAATGCAGGTCCCCTGCAGCAATACTCTGATTGAAGAGTGATTTATCCCTGTTGCTTTGCAAATGGATTCTGTCGTCCTGTGATGGAGGGATTTTCAGGATGCCCATGGATGAACTTTCCCACAGTATTTTTGCACATGATATTTAGACATGCTTCCTCTTACATATTCATCTCAAGATCTTCTCAGGGACACTCACTTTTTTGAAATCGAAGTTGTGGTTCTGCAACTTAAACAGACCTCTGTTATTGTTTATTCCTCTGTCTAGCTTAAAAATGAGCAAGTCTTATATCTCAGCCAGCTTCCGCAGAAACAGCAGGGCCCATAATCGTCATTACTGTGCAGGTTTTTATCACATCTTGAAGACCCTGTTTTCCCTAGCAACACATTGCTTTGTGCAGCTCAGAGTAGCTGCGGGAGTCTCTCCTCCTCACGCTCAGTCCACCAGCAGGTTGACTCATCACTCTCCCATGTGACCTCAAAACCCTCTGAATGCCACGCGACTGGCTGACATAGCTGAGGTGACCGCTAGCCAGCCAGCCAGCCTGTGTAAGCAGACACCATTTCATCTGCCTGTGAGGTGGTGTGCGAAGTACATATGCCAGAGGGCTTTGCAGAAGTGGGCCATGCTGTCCGTAACTGTGACAGAGGGCTCAGAGCGGGAGCCCACTCCCCCAGCTCCCCCCAGTGTCCCCACAAGCTCCAGCCGTTACACATCTGGTCTTAGCTTCTCCCATCCTCCTCTGCTCTCAAGCAAAGAGTACAGGCAGCAGCGGTATGCTCAAAACTCACAAGGCTAATCGCGAGTGGCAGCTAGCATGATCACCGTTCAGTCTAGGCTCTCAGTTACAGCTCAGCACAGCCCAGTCATGAAGTCATCTGTAAAAATGTAGACATTCTTGAGACAGTCACTGTTAGTATCTTAGTCCATTTCGATTAGACTTATAAAATGAACAGAAAAATGTTTATCTTATTTGTATGCTGAGGAGTTCGTTTGGGTTTGGGGTAACATTTATTCAAAGAGCTGTTTATTTCATTACTATTTCATTATTCAACTTAAAATTAATTTGTTTGCCAGTGTGTATATGAGTAATAGGACACTGTACCTTACATTTACCCAGCTTTTGGATTTGGCTCTACCTTGTCCCTGTAAAGAAATACCTGTGCTTGTCATGTAACTTAACAGCCTACCAGTGTGAGAAAATAGTGCTTTGCTGTTGGCAAATATCAAATGTGCGTCGTCATATATTGACCATATCTGCAGTTCAACAGTCAAAGTAAAGTAGGACTGTAGAGCCATTTTTGCTAACCTGGCACTCTGTCCCCCTCCAAAACTACAAGTGCATTCTAATGTGACTCATATGATCTAAATTCTATAACTGCTGGTGTGACATTGTTTGTGCACGTACAGTGTCCACCAAGTATTGAGTATACACACAGGTAACACCATATTTGAAAAAATATTTTCACTTATAATAACTACATTTCCATTATGTATAAGACTTAACTAGACATGCTTGTGTATTATTATAAGTTGCACAGACTGTAAGAGCTCCTAACTCATCCTGACAGAAGTACTGTGTCATCTTTGTAGTTTTTGTCTTGGGCTTTTTTTCTGCCTCAAGCTTTCCAGTTCTCCTTTTGGCTGACAGCCTATTGTTTTCATGTATATCAATAACTTCCCACAGCACAAACTCATTCGTCTCACATTTGGCATGCTCATCAGACATGGACGGTAGATGTGTACAAACTGCTGGTCACGGCTATTGGGTCCAGGCCAAAGCAAGCGATGCCAGTCATGCATAGTGATTCTGCTGTCAGTAGATCTGTGTTACATCACTTTCCACAGATGCGTATTTTCTATTGACATTATCAACTCATATTTTTCAATTTTTCTTATGTTCTACATTTTTTTTGGCACAGTTCAGAGTCAACAAAAATTCAGCCTCTGACACCTATGTTGAACCTATGTTGGTTACCTAGCCTTCAGGATGTGGTGCAGAAAAGTACTCAAAATTCTTGACTAGTTTGAAAGGTTGAGAATCAATACACAATGGTATATTTTAGGGAGAAATATATTTGAAACAAGTGACCATTTTTCATTCAGATATTGTCAAATAATGAAAGCAGAATTCTGCAGGGATGTTGCCGGCATTTTTTTAATTTAGAAATGAGAGATTTGGGTTCCCAGGATGACAGGCTGTATGAAGCATCTGTGATGTGACCTGGTTGTCTCCCTTGCCTTTTTAAAAATGCTGATTTCTCCGGCTTTCTAGTTTCTGCAAGATACCCTGGATGCGCTCTTCAACATTATGATGGAGAACTCTGACAGCGACACATTTGACACTCTGGTGTTTGATGCCCTGGTAAGAGCCTTTTTTACCTTTCAGACCCAATCCCTCTCATCTCCTTGGAGATGTGTATAAATATTTGAAATCCACACCCAAAGTAAAGAGAGGTTTTCTGGAGGTGAGTGGGTGTTATACAGAATGTTAAGTTATGCATGCTCACATATTGGAAGAGAGGAAAATCCCCCCACCCCAAAAAAACCTGTTTGTTTCAAGCTGTCGTAGAAACAGATTAGCTTGTCGCGGCTGGTGGGGTGCGGGCAGGCATGGACACCTGATAACATGTCACCTGTAAACCTTTGTTAGCTATTTGATAACATCTGGAACCTTGAAATGGAATTTTGCAACTACATATTTTATCATGTGTATGAGGTAGGTATATGTTTACAATAGGAAGCCTATTTTTCAGGAATGTGAGCTATGTGCCAAACACAACATTTGCATAGCAGTGAGTATGTGAGCATGCTGTGTGTGTTTGTGTTTTTGTCTGTTCAGTCCTCTGGTCTTGACTCTCATTATGCCACCATTTTATTGTTGGCATCCCTTTAAAATTGTTTCTTATTCCTTGTCTCATTTTGCCTTAGTAGTGCTGTTTCTATTTAACCATCCACACTGTGCAATACTGTGCAGAGACTAATTAGTTCAACTGGGTGTTCATCTGACAAGAATTGCTGCAGACACATTTTGCAGCACAAGTATAGCTACATTACATTTTCAATTCATTCATGTATGCAGATTTCAAAATGGGCTAACACAAATCCGTATAAAATAATCATATTTATTCAATTAAAGTTTATGTAAACTGATGCAGTGTAATTGCAAGGTAAATCATTTTACTCATAAAGTTGATGTATTGACATGACAGTAAGCTCTGCATGGCATCCATAAACAAGGCTCTCCTCAAAATCTTCTAGTACTTCAATTGTTTGTGTTGTGCGTCATCTACAGTGGAGGGGAACGTAATTTTCTCTATCACTGAAGTCCTATTATCACTGCTGTCCAGCTTGTGATTGTCTCTCATATGCGCTCATATTTTTGCTGGTCCGATTCTTTTTCCTGTAAACACAAACTCTATATCAGCCTCCTCAGTACCTGTAACTGCATTGGAATTACCTTGGGGGGGTCGTCTCTCCTCAGCCATTCTCATTAAAAACGTTGATCATTTTTAGGGTGCTCTGTTCCTTTGTAGCAAATGGCTGGGAAGCGGTAAACACATCTTGCTATCTTTGACAGGTGTTCATAATTGGACTCATTGCCGACAGGAAGTTTCAACACTTCAATCCTGTCCTTGAAACCTACATTCGGAAGCATTTCAGTGCCACCCTGGCGTACACGTAAGTGCTATTGTTAGATCACCAGAAAACAGCGGGGAGATGGTAGTCTTAGGTACATGCCTTACAGTAAAATTAAAAAACGTTTGTGATATTTTGAAAAGTAAGAGTACGTGTGTGTGTTAACATGACTTGTTATTGGGTGGGGGGTGAGCAGCTGTGGTCTGCATCGTTTCATTGTTTTTGGTTTTACCTATTCTAGATCTAGACTCCTCCCTCAAAAAAAGACTAGTATCTTCACTACAAAGAAAGGCTGTTACAATGATTCTAAATACTGCAATTATAGTGAGTTGTACATAAGTTTCTAAAAATCCACAACACCTTATTCATTTTTGCAATTACCATTTAATTTACACTCATTTGGGGTTAAAAAAAGGTGTGATAACCCTTTGATGTGTGATAGTTTACCTGCTGTTGCTAGATCTGAACTCTTAATAATCGTTTATTGTATCCTTTACCGGAGCTCTCGGGAGACCTTACGTAGTGGTTTCTTCTCGCTTTGTTTTTTTTCTGATGTTGCAACATTGCACATTTCCTTAATTAACCTGAGAGCCTTATTGGAGAAAGTACCTCTCTTTCTTTTCTAACTGTGCAATATGCAAATAAGTCTGGCCACCGGACTCATTGAGAGTGTGGTTTTTAAAACTACGCCAAAGTGAATGGCTGGACCATGGAACCAGATCATTTTTATGAGGCGGTGCAAAGCTGTCCTGTCCTCCCACCCCTCCCCCCAGTGTCAGGAAGTAGGCCCTTATGATGCTGATGGAAATGGACACACTGCTCACAATGATGGCTGAACAAACTGTGCCCCTGTGACCTTGGCTAGAAAGCAATCAAAACCCATGCACTCATTACTGCAGGCTAGGGGACGGAAATAACGACCAGTATAGGAAAGGGAGAAGAGGTGGGCGATAAACATTAGCGGTAAGCAGGGAGACAGCTTGGAGAGCATAACACTGGGGGGGGACCACGTTCTCCACTTCCCTTCCTGGCCTGACTAATGAGTTTCAGTCGCTCTTTGAATTGTTGAAATTTGGAGTTGCGTCGGAAAGCTTGGTTCAGCTGTGCGTGGGCAATATGTAGTATAAATAACCCTCCGCCTTGGTTTCACACTGGTATCTGCAGAGGCTGTGCCAAAGGGTTTTAGGAAGTTATTGAGGTTGCATTGACAGATATGAAAGGCCTAAAATTTAAAACAAATTGTGTCAGATGGATGATGAGCTATATGCATCTCTGATGCTCTATGACCAGGGTCACCTACCTCTCTGCCATGTTATTGTAAAACATTATTATTGTTTTGTGTCTCCAGGAAGCTGACGAAGGTTCTGAAAAACTATGTGGACAACGCAGAGAAGCTCACAGAGCCACTCTTCAAAGCCATGAAAGCACTGGAGTACATCTTCAAGTTCATTGTTCGTTCACGGGTGCTTTTCAACCAGTGAGTGTCATGACCTTCTGCCTGAATCTAAAGTCCTTCTGCCCCAATGGGCGTGCCTGGCACTCCAGCATTTACCACCATGCCAGCCACTGGTGCCAAGCTGGCGTTTGGCCACAGGGACAAGCCCAAGCAGAATGCGTAATGGAGAGAAAAGAGAGATAAACTGTCAATGCACACTACGACACTTTGTCAACACCAGTGACATTTCTCTTTCCTACCTTTTGCCACTTTTCTCATGCTTATTATTTGAAGTTCGAGTCGATTAGGGGTCGAAGTATTTCACTGGTGTTCTCTCAGTCAGAATGTGAAATTTTCCTTGTATAGTGCATTGCTTGATGATACTGTGTATCACCTTTTGTTTACAATCCACCTGGGAAGTCATGAACTAATTAACATTGGGCTATTTCTGTAATTACTCATTACCTGAGTGGTAATTTCAATCACACATGGATATGCAGCTTTATTACTTAACAGGGAGTAATGAAAACCCAAAGAGACATGCCCTTTGAAAGCTTGGTATATATCTATGTAATTAAATATTCGTAGTGTGGATTGGCAGTCAGTAATTAGATTTTAATTGATTTGTGTAGAGGCTGTCCAAGAGGTTGATGTCTAAAATGGTTATCTTTTTGCCAACTTATCTAACTTCTGTAAAAATAAATTTATGTAGATTTGTAAAAAGGATATCGGTTAATAATGATTTCTGTTCAGCCACTATGGAAAAGCTAGTAGTCATATTTCTTCCTTCTTTCCCCTTTGGTATTGATTAGATAAATTATTACTAAATCACTTGAGGCAGGTATGAGACAAGATTACTGATAGCTTTTGTTGTGATACAGACAATTCATTATGTCTACTTGCCTGCTAAGAATATATAATGGGCAGTATATACATAGTGTGTGAATGTGAATATATAAAATGTCAGTCACTTTGCTAGTCTGGCAGTAGACCAGTTAGTCACTGGCAGCTTGGTGTCAGGTGCTGACTCTATGGGCTTTTTCCCACCTTATTCTCTCTTATTGTTTGTATGCTATCTTACTCATCAAATGTGCTGAAAAGCTCAAATAGCCTTATTTGTGGCAGTCATGGAATGTGGTCAGCTCAGAGGGTTATTCTTTATGCCTGCTTTATTTTTATATGTTGACGGATAGCACTTCAGCCCAGAGCTGCATAGTTGTGTTGCAGGATGATTGGAGGGGCTGGAGTTGTCCAGCCAGCGAGGGGAGTGCTGGGAGATGTGGGGAAGCCGCAGGGCTCTGTGAGCATGGCTCTCCCACTCGGGGAGCGACGTCTCACATCTCAAGGTCTCCGTAAGCCTTCAGCAGACGCTTGCCTTCGCCGTGTAAGACACGAGTCCTGTCAGCCGATAACGGCGATGCAATACCAGCCTCTATGTGTGAAATGGATGTGAAAATGTTGTGATAGGGGAAGGCCTAGAAATGCTGTCACTTCATCTCCGTAGGTGAAAAATAGCTGGATGCGCCCGATCAATAGCCATTCTCAGTATAATCCTGTGTTGCCTTTGCAAGCAGGGAGAGAGTGAGCCGCAGAAACAGGTCAATTAGCCGGCTTCCTCAGCTGACACTTCATTTCGTGGGTTAATTTTCCCTTTTGTTTTTGGTGTTCTTTTCTGAAGTTTGTTTTACATATTAGAGGTGGCGCACTCTGGGCATTCAGGCACTGTATAATTGTGGGAATGCATCCCAGGTCGCTCTTTGATCATTACTTTGGGGCTGCTGAGTCTGCAGATTTTGTTCTGAATGAAGAAGGAGGAAAGCAAAGTGAAATTGAAGGTGCCAACAGAGGGGGGAGGGAAAGAGTATAATCTAACCTTGGTGTCTGAAACTGAGGCGGTAACAGACCCTCTCCACAATAAAGAGTTTTTTTTTTTTTTTCTTAGAAGCAGATAACACTGTTAGGCTTAATTGTGTTTGCCATGAACACAGTTAATTGTTTCGGGGAAAATGAAAAGCGTTCAATCTCCAACTAACTCTCGAAATTGCATAACTGCAATCAGTGCGGGACCGCTAATGTTATATGCCAGATCCATCATATTACCTAATCCTGTTACACCTATTAATTTGTCTGGACAAATAATATTATATGGGGTTGGCCCTTTGCAAGGTACTGTGCCAAGTGTTTAGGCCAGACCCCTTACTGTGATCACTGAAACCCTGAATTTCATTGTGAGGCATCTGTGGGGCTTTCTGATTCTGCTCAGTGCCAGAGTCTGAACCGGGACCTTCTGGCACCACTTCACGTCTTTTCCCATGAGAGCTAATATCAGAGCCGCTCCCTCAGGTCAGGTGTCACAGCTCATCTCGCGTCTGACGGACCAGTCTCCCAGCGCTAATTCAGGGGCCTGTCACCTGCCCGTGATGGAGTGTTAGTTTCAACCCAGAGTGCCTCCCAACTGGGCACTGATGAAGGGGATATGTTTGTGCAGCTCAGGGAGAATCTGAGCATGGGTGGATAGTGATGACATTCTGCTCTGTGTGTCTGATTTATGATTTGTATTTTAAATAAAAAATATTTTGGTATTGGGGGCAGGGGTCCTATATGTTGCTTAAAATGATAACATACAATTAATTTAAACTTATTTAGAACAGATTTGGTGGTTGTAGGGGGGATAGCCCTTTCTCATTCATTGAATTGACTGTAAATTACTGTAATTGTAGACCCTAAAATCTCCCCTGCTCTCCACAGGCTTTACGAGAACAAAGGAGAGGCTGATTTCATGGAGTCCCTGAGAAACCTGTTCACCTCCTTCAACGACATGATGAACAGCCACTCAGAGAACACCAGCGGGGTGAAGGTGTGTCACCCTGCACTCTCATGCCAGTCTATAAAAACACCCTGCTCACAATCTCTCCATTACCCATAAATCCCTGCGATCAGGGTCATGCTGAGCCACCTCCACTTTATATAAGAGCGCTGAGATTGATTATATGACATTTCTTCCCTTTTATTTAAAGCCAAATCAGCCATTACTGTATGAGGCTTTTAACAACCCAAAACATGTTTGCTTGGATGAATCACACACAGTACAAATCAAATTTGCTGCCCAGTGATGCAGGTGCTGTAGAAGATACTGTGCTGCTGGTGAGCTGTTAACCTGAGATCCTGACTTGCTTTCGCCATTAAATATCACTTGCTATTTGTTGGAAAAGTAGGGATGTTAACCCAGGTTTCTTTATCTAATTACAAAAAAAAAAAAACTGGCGGTGATCATTTGTCTCCCTAATCTTATTCTTAAATCTGATTGGCTTTGAATTCCCTTGAATTTCCTATATTTCCCCAATGTTGTCCCTGGGAATTGATAAATTGCTTCTCGGCTGATATTTTTGCATAGATAAAGGTTAAATGTTGCCTTTGTTTTACATGACAGTTCCACATATATAGATTTTAATTATCAATAAATGAAAGTGCATCACTTTGTGATAGTGGCACCACCATAAGTTTTAATCAGCTACTTCCTGTGTATGTTTGTTCATGTGCTCTTGTTGAATCTGTCACTGTCTGTTTCTATACTTTTACATTGTTTCTCTCCTCTCTCTCTGGCTGCCAGTCAAGTTATAAATTTTTGTACATGTTCCTTTTCCCCTCCCTCCTACATCTCTTCCTCTGTGACCGGGGGCACCACTTGGCTCCTCTTCTTTAGCTCCTCTTAAAGGTATTTCCATCCTGCTGTCTTCTTCCCCTCCTCCCTTCCTCCACTCTTTTTGTGTGTCTGTGAGCTTTACCGTTTTGTTAAGGTTGTTATTTTGTCTGGGACTTCACACCCCCCTCCCCCAACCCCCCCTCTGCTCCTCCACTCACAAAAAAGGACAAAAAGGGTTAAATGGGTGGAAAGGGCTTTGAGTAAATTAAGAGGCAGTTGCTGTGTAATTGGGTTTGTTATTAGCTGAACTGTCAGTAAATTAAAAATTGATCTTGGGGAACCGGTCGGAAAGCTGAATCCGTTGCTAAGCCAAGAGAAGCGGCTGTGAGGCAATGAGAGCTCCATATCTCTGCCGGAAGGCCGCCTTCATGTGACATCATCGTTGTCAAGGACATGTGGACACCCACCACCTCTCAGCACCCTTCTGGAGGACCTTAAGGGGTCATGGGCTCTGACCCCAGGTCCTCTAATTTCAGTAACCCAATGCCCACAGCTTTGTACCATATTAGAGCTGATCATTGGGCTGGAACTTGGCAGACTTGCGTAAAAGGCGGCCACTCTGTCATATGAATTTGGCAGGGAAATGTCTGTGGATCCTGGCCCGGTCCATTGAACTTAATAGATGAAGTGTTGACTAGAGTAAAGATTTATAATAGCTAAGTAATGTGTCAGTGCTTTAGTGAGAATTAGTCACCTTTTAAGATCAAGCTAATTTTTGGATGTCATCATAAGACAAAAGTGTCTGTCAGTCTTTCCTTGGTATTTAGTACTCAGTTCACGTAGACATTGTCTTCCAAACATGGCTTCCCTGAATTGTATAGTAGTAGTTTTATTGCGTTAGAAGCTACAGAAGCCCTTCTTATGAGCTATGTACAGTAACAAGCTGCATCTGTGCCACACAGAAATATGATTTGCAGATTTGCTTATTATGTCTGGGTTGAGCTAAATTTCCTCTCACAAGATGATATATTTGAACAGCTGCAAAGTCCCAATAACAGAACCCTCAAACATATAACCAATAACGCCATGCTAGTTTGAAAAAATGTGATGAAGAGATGTGAATTTGTCATGTCTATCCATACTCTTGCAAATGGGTGAATCAGGAATAAGATTCAATGGAATTTAAACCCTCAATCAGTGACTGTTCAGCCATTATGGCAGATCCACTGCAAATTGACAATATTCCTTCTCCGTCCAGTCTTAATGCTGTGTTCTTTAGAGAGGAAGATGTTGCAATAATTACTCTGTGGAGGTGCATTCTGTCCCTTTCAGCTCTGTTTGGAGCTCAACAACAAACAAAAGTTGTTTGCTGGCTGGTCTGAGTGGGCTGAGTGCTTTTCAAACTATGTCTCAAAAATAGGAGAGTCATTATTAACATCACAGGATAGACTGGCAAAAGCTGCTTATTTGAACCTGCCCATATGAGCCCCTATGTGACTTTCTCAGATAACCTTTAATGATTATCTTGATCTCTTTAAATCTTGATGAACGCACTCAAAACTACCAATAGTCTCACTTTACAACAGTTGTTCCATTTTATACCTTCACAACATTCAATATATCTTTTGTAAAGTATAAAATTCACCTTAGTTAATTTAATGAATTCTCTGCTGATGTGGCTATTAGTCTTGATAAGTGATGAAATACATCTCTGTGGCAAGACCGTAATAAAAAGTCATTTAAAGCTTTCAGCTATTCATAACGGCAATATTAAATTAAAACATCGGCTAATCAGATTCTCACCTGTTGGAGTGTGATAATTTGAGTTGTTGGTGACCTGATGGTGCTGGGGTCCAGGCTGTTAATCATAATTACGCTGTAAGCGCAGCGTATCGGAACAGCACCAAACTCTGGTTAGGTCACAATTCGGTTCCTGCGACACTGATTAAGAGGGTGGTGACATCATCATCACCTTTTCCAACTGGTCATTCTGTAAATAACACCTTCTAATCAAGGCCACGTGGCTCGATCCAGTCAAAAAGCATCTCAGTCGCAGTGAACGTGCTGAATAATTGAAAACTGAAGAGAGCAGCTAATAGGTCTTTCACAAATATAGATGGATCATCCTTACTCATCTGCCTGAGTAATAAACATGAATCAGGAAGCTGGCACAAGCTTTAATCTGCACAGATGTCGAATAAAAATAAAAAAAGTAGCAAGTAACATTATTAGATCATTAGATCAGTGTGGATTAGATCGGTCAGCTTTTAGGGAGCATGGGCCATGGAGCCAATCATCCATTGTTAAAAAAGGGCTGATTTTAATCAGCCAGTTGTTGATGTGTTGATGACTCTATTATCACACATTTGGGCCTCACCGCATTGTGTCTTTGATACAGGAGCTCAGAGGCAGTCTGATTGGCATGCAGCTCACTCAGTCAGTGCTGATTCACCCAGGAGCGCTGGCCTCCAGTTGTAAAATACAATAACCGGCCAAGCACCACTTTGTACATTGATTTTAGTGGGCTTTTATCCCAAGGAGCGCATGATCAGAGTTTTTTTTTGTTTGGGACAACCCAGCTCACCCACAAGCTTTGAATAATCAGAAACATGAAAGCCTTTAGACTGTGAAACTCTGCAGAGGCAGTATAGGCCTGCTCTCCAGGCTCTGTTGATACTCACAATGCTTACAGGGATAGTTCCAGTTACCCTCACCTACGGCCTTCATTACATCGTCTTTCAGGAAACCTTAGTTACTGTGGTCGCTCATTTTAAAAATAAATTTAATTTCGTTTTGCAAAAATTCAAACACTCTTACTTCAATTTTATTATCTTTGGCTGTGTGTCAAGAATGAGTATGTTGAAACAGAATGCATCACTAGTTCCTCTGTTGGTATGGAAAATATTTTGTCCTGGAGAAGAGTTTTGCATAAATTCATTTATTTAGACCATGAAGCCAAATTAAATTTGAATTTGGACTGGAATTTTGGCTTTGGAATGATTCATAACACACCTCTGGAGGTGCATCCTGTTTAGAGACTGCCAGTTCCTCCATCCATTTATACCTTTGGAGCTTTAACACATCAAGCCTTTTTTTGGTCTTTATAATGGAAATAACCTGTTAAAATAATTTTCTCAAAAGGGATTGAAACTTTTCTAACATTATTTTTCTGCTTGCCAGGGTGCTGCGCTGAAGTACGTCCCTACAATTGTCAATGATGTCAAAGTGGTTTTTGATCCTAAGGAGCTCAGGTAATTTTCATTATTACCCTCATTAGCCATAGTCTTTGTAATATTGTGATTATGATGATTACGGTAATTATCAATCATTAACATAATCATCCATTTTTAGCAGCCATTTTTTTAAGAACTTGTGATTCTGTGAATTTGTGAGTACTTGGTTTAAACACAGGTGAATTTTGACCTATGATTCGGCCCTTGATCAGAGAGGACAGTGCGTGACTGGGAGGGTCCAGTACAGGGCCTGACAGCAGGCTGCAGGGGGTACCTGCAGGTTTTGAGTTCTGCACACCTGCGTCACTCCAGAGCCTTTGGGCTGCAGTTGTTCCATGAGTCCAGCTACCCCCGCGAGGCCAATTTCAGACTCCACTGACGTCCCCAGCAAGGAGAAAGGGACAATGAAACGGCTGTGATTTAAAGGCCATGAAAAATAACGCACTAAGCACTGCCACATAAAGGCTTCATTTATACCCAAATGACACATTTGATGCATTATGGCCAAGTTTTGTTGTAAAAAAAAAAAAAAAAAAAATGTTTTTAGGAGGTCATAAATTAACTAGGACAAAATCAAGTTTAATGTCTATATTTCTCTCCTTATTAAAGTGATTAACATGTGCCTTTGCTATAGTAATGCAGCAGATTAGATATTGTGCTCCAATAGAGTACCTGGTGCAGTTAATTATTTCCGATTCTCTCAGGAGGGGGCTTTAAAATTTCTTCCACTTTACATGCAGCAGATGAACAGTGGATATTGGCTAAACATTATCAGGTTGCCATGGAAACATGCAGTAGCTGCTTCACACCAGTGACCAATGCACTACTTAATGTGATTGGTCATGAATACTATTATCATGCAATTATATTTACTTTATAATTAGACTAAATAACATTGGGAAGTCAAGGCTCCAGCCATGCTAGAAGTTGCTGTTTCCCTTTGATGAGCTGACATTATATTCTTATGATAGGTAGTGGCACCACTGTACCATTGTGTACTAAAAAAAAAAAAAAAACCTTGGCCTGTGGTTGTTTTGACATTTTAAATTCCGGTCAAAATAACTGTGTTGTGTATTATTGGTAAAAGAGTTTCCCAAAGTCATAACTTGATTTACTCGCTGCTTTGATTTCTTCGTTCACTGTTAAGCGTGTTCCAAAAATGATCATCCCAATGACAATATTAATAATGTTATATTTATTATGTTCATTGTTGTTGTGTTGTTCTTATTGAAGATTACTGACAACAGTAAGTAATCATAATTAATCAAAAAGGACATCATATTACTGGCACAAAACAAACCTTTTCAGGGCATGGGCCATGGTTACGTATCTATGGCATAGACCCACACATTGTGTCACCATGGTAATGAGCATGATGCTTGCTGTCAGTGCTGGTGGCTGGCTTGGCTCAGTGACGTAAAGAAGGCCTGTTAGAATTAAAGCTCAGTGCGCAGACACTGGCAGACCTGAGCATTAACACCTACACTGTGAAAAGTAATGACTAACAAGGACTTCCCCCCTCAAGCGTTATTCCTATTTAGGTAGATAGGTTTTATTTATTTATTTTGCTGTGTGGTAGTGGGTGGGAACAGATACCTTACATTGTATCTTCTCATTATAGAGTTAAAAAATAAGTATAGATGGTTGAATAAAATATGTTATTGATGTATGCTTTCCTCCTTTTTGACCACCAGTGTGATTCAGGCATTAGGAAAAGGCAAAGTTTGATATATTCATTTTTGAATTAGCCTGATGAGCCAGGTCTTTTTTTAATATCCCTGCAACATGTAAAGTGTGGCTGTAAAGGCACAAAGCACATGTCTGCCTGTATCACAGGAAGGAGCCCTGTTGATTCCACCATTTTAATATGATGAATTGCGTCCTCTTAGAGGTGGGGCTTGGGAAGTTCTCTGCCAAATCCCACTGGCAGGCAAGTGAATATGACTGCCTTGTAATTCAAGGGCAGTTTTTTTCAAACAAAGTTGTTGAATAAGCTTTAATGACAGTAATGGAATGAACCCTGAAAAACCCTGATCATAGACTGTAATCAAAAAGGTTCCACAAAAAAAGATTTTCATGTAGTGTCAAAGGGACTCAGTTAGTACCCACATGGGCAGTAAACATGGATGAACTTTTGGGAAATGTGGCCCAAGACTTGCTGTCTGAGTGATCTAACAGCCAGACAACAAAAAGAACTTCAGAAATCCTGAAGAGGAAATGGAGGGCTGTCATCCTTTTTATCACTGAATTCAGTCAGATGGTAAGGGGGAGGATTTTGCCTGAAAATGGGATGATATCCACCATAATGAGGGTTATCCACTGGGAGCTGATAACAATTCCTACAAAAACTACTGTCTTCAGTGAAAGTTAATACAACATCATATGGCATGCCTTTTTTACATGATAGTGTTTTTTCCAGACAGAACAAATGCATGGCTAATTATAACCAGGTTTAATTAACAGCTTCATGGTAGCTGTGGTGCAGCATACCCGCTCAGAGTTGTTTTGTTGCTCTAAGACAAATCTGTGAACGCTCCAACCTCCCTCACAGATAAAGAACGTGACATTCTCTCAAAAGCCTTTTGGCATGCAGTTGACGTCAGTGTCCCAAATGAACCACAGTGGCATTCTGAAAAAGGACATAAATTTAAATCGAAATGATGGGATTTGCTTGTGGAAGATGAAAGTGTGCTGGCTCCCAGGAAGCGCATACAGTGAGGGGCAGGTTAATGCACAGGAAAAATGCAGGTAGGGAGTTGATAATGTGAAATTACTGCAGGGGATCGAGATGCATTTTTATTTATATTTTCTATTAGATTACTTGGCCTGGATAGAAAAGCCCACATCCCGGGGAATGTACTCTTGGTCCCATGAAAAATAATACAGAAATAAGAGGGAAGAGGGGAGTCCTTGTATGACTGTTACCAGACCCTGTTTCTAATTCAGCACCATTAGCCTTACGGATGGTGATTATTGATGTCATCTCTCAGTTGCAGCTATTGTCATTGCTGAAACTAATAGCATTGGCAGATGGCTTAGTGGTGTTATTCTTCACCTCATTATTTTCATAATTTGGATGTATTTTTTTTTTCCTTTTCCCCCCCACCTGAATTGAACTACTGTTCTGTCAGCCCCACCAAGTGTATGTCTCCCACAGTCTTGGGAGGAGGAAGCCGTGCACATGTCCTCTCTGATTTACGTGTCAACTGGCCCTAACTTTATTCCACACTGCATTTGCTGCTGCTGTCACATACTGCTTTTGCTGTTGGAGGAACATGCCGTGATTGTATGATTGATTGACGAATCTCGCTGGACCTCGGCCTGCCACAAGAGGCCGCTGTTCTTTTTAGGAGCCCCTGCCATAGTTGGTAAAGATGTGGCTGGGAATCTTGCAGCACTACGAAAAGGAGTTTTTACCCCATGAGCCTTCCAAAGGCCCAAAGTGTATTTGTGAGGTGGTCTCCTATAGCTCAGACTCACACTGGGAAAAGGGAAGGCTCTATCTTTCACAGGATGGGGTTTCTTTCACAGCAACAGTAGGGAAAATGATGGACGGTGCCGTAATAGTAACTGACGCTGGATGTCCTAGGCCCAAACTGTTTAATTAGCGATGGGCAGCTCTCAGTTCTGCTCAGCACAGAGGAAGTGCATGGAAGAAATGCCTTTTTTTACAGTGTGTTGGCAAGTAGTGTTTTTACCCTGATTGAGAAATGGGCAAGAGCAAGCCAGTTAGCCTTCTCCTGTCTCAAGGGCCAGTTAACCTTCCCCTGTCTCAAGGCTGGCAGCAACCTGTTGATGATTGAGTGCGAATCTCCTTTGCGTCAATGTACTTCCACGATCCTGCAGCCTCTAATCTGTTTCCCCCTACAACGGGCCCTGAGTGTGGTGCGCCGGTCACGCCATGCCACGCTGCGCTGGAACGAGCCATGTGGCACATGAGTTATTCGTCGGCCTGCGCTTGACCTGCCAAGCTGATATATTGTGCGCTGGGGTCTGGACAGAGATAGCGCTGGCTGAGGCTGCGCTCTGACCAGTGCCCCCGACACTGCTGTAGGGGAGAGCTGCCAGTTGGGCCTGGTAGTAATCTCATCCACAGCGGTCCAAGAAAGCTTTACAGGATGCTGTTTGTTTTCTAGCTGATATGAGAGCACACTCCTCAATGATCTTAGAGAATCAGTTGCAGAGCCTCCAGGCAGGTGGCATGCTGTACTCCACTTCTCACCAGGGCTCAGGAGGTGCAGCAGCTGTTTATATCATTGAACAATAGTGAGTTCCTGTGATGGAACCTTACAGGTCAGGAACAGAGTGTTAAAGCGATGGAGTCCGCCATCTTGGTTTTATGAATTTCTGCAGCTAACCTCGACATGCCTGCTGTGTTCCTGGAAAAATCCAATTTTAGAGTTGAGCTCTCTGGCGATTTTAATCCCACTCTACCACTCCCTTTCTGGCTGTTTTCTCTTTTACTAGCCTCTGTACAATTGCTGTCTGACCACTTGAGACGCATCCGAGGCTGTATGTGCTCTGAAAATGTTGCTTTTTCCCTGTAATGATTTACTGGACAGTCGTGGAGTGGTGAGATCCCTGTGAAATGGACAACATTATCTTTCAAGTGCTGTACCCCTGACTTTGAGAGGGAGTGGGGTCAGCACTCATCTTTTCATACAAAGAAACAAGTTTGAGCTCAGTTTTATGTGTCCATTACACTGTGAATGTCACATGAGCATAATTAATTCTTGCCCCTAGAAATACCGTCGTCTTAAAAGTTTAACAGCAAGAGCATCAGTCTCTGTGCTATAAATGCAGGTGTCTTCAATGCTTCTCCATGAATATGAGCCTACCCCTCTCCCTTAAATACCTATGGTTACAGTCTGTGTCTGCTCAGGGCTCTGTGGGTATCGGGGGTTTTTCCAGTCACTGCACTTGGTCAGTTGCCATGGGCATCCTCACATTGCTGACAAATCCCCCTCCTCCTGACACACTTTCATTCTGATGGTGTCTGTTTTTAATCTGTGCCGCAGTGTCTTTGAGTTTGCAGTCAGAACAGTGGGTGCACCTCAGTACCCCAGGATGCCCATTACTGTACCACCCTCACCACCCTGTGCCCCATCTCAGAGCTGTTGGGTGTCCCTAGAGCTTCTTCTCAGCCCCCAGCCCATCCCTGTAAAGACACTGACAGCACTTCAGCCCGGGCAGAGTGAGACAGATTGTATAAAAACAAAACCGGGAAATGAGTGTTCAAATTTTCACTGCAAAACCAGTAGAATAAGCAGCTGAAAGGAGGCCAAACAACCCATTTCATCCTCTGCCAGGATGCCTTTCAAAGCCCTGCTTTACCTCACCCTGGCATGGCATATAAGGAGAATATCTGCAGATTTTCCGCTGGATTTTCTTGGAAGGTTACAACATTGTGTAGTGTAAGTGTGTTTTTAGAGTGTCTGTGCACCCACAGGAATGGGAGATAGGAGAAGAACATGTGGGCAGCTGTTAGTATGCACCAGACGTTGTGTGTTAAAGCAGGAGTAAACTGGAAGTGCACTGACACATAACTGAATACAATTTAACATTCACAGTTGAATAAGGAAAACACACATTTTGGGAGAAGTGCATAAACTGCGAAGTCATTTATCTGAGCCATCCTCTCATGAACCCCTCATGAGAGTGCTCCGACACCAGTCTTTACGAAACGCCTGAGGCCATTTGTTTCTCTGTTTGTTTTGGTTCCCTTCCTTGCATGTGCAGCAAACTCTTCACGGAATTCATCCTCAAAGTTCCGCTGGGCCGCCTGGTGAAGCAGAAGCTGCAGTGCATGATCGACATCGTTCACAGCGACCTCTTCCTTCAGCACGGTAAGAGAAGCATGCCTGCACAACACCCCCTTCCCTCCGTCACTCTCTCCCTCCCTGGGGGTTACCACGCGCACACGGCAAAGGTTGCAGATCTGTCATCGAAGTGGCACACGCTCTCATCCTGTCAAGAAAAGGGTAGGTACGCTAATCCCTAGTACCTGCACTGCCTGTGTGCCTGTTAATCAGAATGTCAACCATCTATCGGCACTCGACCGACTGGGCCATTCCCAGTCTCTTTCTCCCTCTCAGGCCTCTTAAGCCTTCCAAGTGGCTGAGTGATGGCTCTCGGACACGTCCGGTGATGGATGCCGCGGTGCTGGAGGAGAGGATTTTAAATATTGATGTGGCCCGGAGGTGCATGTACTGCTGGAAGACCCGTTGGCCCGGCCCGGGCAGCGCCATGCAAGTGGCTGTTTGCGTGGCGGACTCTGTCACATTGATTAACAGTAGCCTGGCAAATGAAATACAACCCTGCCTTCGGGGCCATGGTCTTCTGGGTCCTCGTAAGGTCCTGATCCC